>JARHVA010007796.1:0-157500 GCA_037957365.1 Torreya grandis
CCTTTTTCCAAATGAAATCTAGATTTATATTCATGACACTATCCAAATCCTGCATAGCCAATTCTAGCCTCTATCTCATTTATCTCAATCCAGTTTCAATCTAAGTTATATTTCTCCTTATTTATTTCTATTTTTAGAAAGGTAAGAAACATAGATAAATTTTACAAATCAAGATTTTATTTATTATAATATTCTTTATTGATTTATTAATCTAGACCCTTAACTAAAATATAAATAATACACCAACATTCTAGAAAAGGTCAAATCATTTTGTGACCTTGACTTACTTCATTTGTACACAAAAATCCTAAAAACCCTAGGGAAATTTATTTGCTGATTTTAGAAATATTTTTATAATTTTTCCTCCATATATTAATCATAATTTTACATTTAATTTTAAAAATTCACCATAGTAATTTTAAAAATTATTTATTTCAAACCCTAGTTTCCTTACTAGGTCCTGGTATTTTCAAACCCTAGCCTATGGTTTCAAAATTAAGCACATTAGGCTGAATTCCAATTTTATTAATCATGATTTAATTATTCAAAGTTTTATAGATTCTCTTGCATGTTTTTTTCCTTTCATTTGACATGAATTCAAAAATGACATAAATACATATGTACATATTATTTTAAGACCATTTAAAATATATGTCATATTTCATTACTTATTTAAAATTATATCATTTTATTATGTTTAATTTAATAAATAATAAAATCCTTACATACTTAGAGGATCCATTTCATAAGTTAATAACCACTTGTCAAGTTTCAATGTCATGTCTTATGCACAGGAAAGAATTTTCTTCTCCTTCTCTCCCCTAAGAAGGTGATAGCTACTTTCCCTCTAATTAGGTCCATGATATCACCCATATAAAAGTAAATGTATAATTTAATAATGTTCCTACTGCATACATTCAGCCTATAACTTCTTCAAACCCTCTTCAAAATATGTGCTTACATGTTCAGTCAGAAGCAATTAGGGTTTGTACTTGTGAGACTCTAAGGGATCAAATCACCAGTATGAGCAAGTTAATTTTCATATTTAAAAATTTATAATCCTCTACTACATGAAAATATCACAACATTGGAATATTGGATTATAATAAAAAAGCCTCAAAGGCACCTTAGTGCCAATCATGTATATGCACCTTAACCTAGTCAATTGGTTACAATTAATGTTACATATCAAAATGAGAAATCACAATAAATTAACTCTAAAAATAGTGATTCAAAAAGCCTCCAAAGATCAATTAAGTGTTCAAGTGATGTACTAAGGGAAATGATTAAATCTAAGTTGATCAAACTACCTCCTCTACATCCAATGAGAAGATCCAAATATTAACGTGCATATCATAGAATTCATGGGCATCACACATATTCATGTTTTGTATTGAAAAAACATATAGAATATATAATTTATAATGAGGAACTTATACAAGGTAAATGATTCAAGTAATCCATAGTGACATAGGAGAACATACACAAAGGGTCAAATTCATAAACAATACAAAAGTAGTTACCAAAGCATAACTTAGAACAATAAAAAGATGAAAAATCAAAATAAGACCAACAAATAGTACCACAAACACATGTAAAGAACAAAAAAATATGAAAATATGCATCTATAAAAATTAGGTTAAACTTTTCAAATTAGTATGGGTTTGGTCAAAAATATCTACAATAATTTGATTATCAAGGTCAAGGGTTGGGCAAGCATGCTCAAAGCATCACTACTCATATTCTAGTAGTTGATAATATTTGTCACAAAGGTTTGGGATTTATTAAACATCTTAATTAAAATCATTCATAGACACACTTTATCAAAGGAAAAGATCCAAATGCAACAAAATTCAACACTAGCCTTCCATTGGTTCAAAATCAAGATGATAATGATTTGGGGAATGGTACAGGTTATTATGATTTCTAAGATACTGACAATGAATCTGAATATTTAGAGTCACTTTTGCATCCATTCCCTTATGCTTCACAATCAAAGATGATTCCTTGGTTTTATATAGTACACCATGATAGGGAGTCTCTTCTAAGACTCATTGGTAAGTATCATATTTTCTTAGCTCACTTGTACATAATTTCTTAGCTTATACTTAGTTTCTTTTCGCTTTCTTGTACGTAGTTTCTTTATGCTTTCTTGTACATAGTTTATTTATTATTACTCATACATAGATTATTTTGAAAATATAAAAACATTAAAATAACTCAAAATACCAAAAAAAATATAACATATAAAAATACAAAAACATTCAAATAACTCAAAACACCAAAAACATTTCAATTGTATGCATTATCCATGCTTTACATTTATACTATCATGATAGACTTAAAATTTGCTGTTATATGATATTTTTTGTTGATTTATCTAAATTAACATGCTTCACTTGATCTTCTTTGAGTGTGTGTAGTGACACCTAGATATTTGATTGCTTCACTCTACTCATTGAGGGGGCATCCTACTTTTACATTCGAGACATACATCGACATATCTACCCATTGGGGGCATATTTTATATAAATAAACCATATAAGTTATGTCATTCCTCCACCACACACTCTAGTTATCATGTTGATGTACATTACTTACTAGCTTACCTAGATTATTTTAATGATATTCACTAGTATATATCACTTGTGTATTTTATAACATCTACCTAGTCTTATACTACATTTTTTTGAATACCTTCATTTCTTGCTTTGAATAGTTAGATGTGATAGTATTTCCAAAATTTAAATGTTTTCCTTTCTTTATTTGAGTAGCTATATGTGATTATATTTCTCAGTTATTATTTTTTTACTTGTGTGTGGCTTAGGAAATTTTCCAATTTCCTTTACTTGTAGTCGTGTATGTGCTTGTGGCCCTCGTGCCAATCTTGCTTGTTTGTAGTTGTATGTGTATGTGAAAATTTAAACATTAATTGTATGATTAATTTATTAGGTTTAGTGACATGTTCCCATTTCCCTTGTTTGATTGGCCCCTTGGCCTCTTTTGTATGTTTTTTGCTTCTTTCCTTGCATGCTTATTTGTTTGTTTGCTTTTATATTATTTGTAATGCCATTACACACATCATGCATTATCTTAAATTTTTGGATGACATGATGGATATCATGATCCATCCCTCCTTAAAAACTAACAACTAATAATAATTATATATTTAGTTTAGTATATTACACATGATATTACATTTCTACATCTATTTAGGCATACCTCTATTCATCTAACAATCTCCAATACAAACTATGCTATATCTTGAAACATATTTTATATTATCATTTTTATATCATTTATTTCATAGAATAACACACTTTTAAGGATTTTTCTTTTGAGGGAAGTCATTACATGGTTTTCATTCCTACCCTCAAAAGAGGGGGAAATAAACAAGGGTTTTTTTTATAGAGATCAGATACTTCTACCAGTCAAAGATAAGTTTTCAAAACACTAAGAACAATAATCAAAAATCAAACTAGGTAGAATAAATCAAAAAAATAGTGACACATATATGATAGTGATAAAAAATAGTGAAGGATAAGAGTGCCATACTTAGACTACAATGTCGAATAGCAAAATTTCCTATTTTTAGTTCTCCTATCCAAATAGCAACAAACCAAAAAATTATAAAAATAGGTAGAAAGGTAAGATATTTTATAGTTTTTTCAACTATAGTATAGTTTATATTGAGATATATTAGTATATTTTTACTCAAAGTATCTAGATATAGTGGGCATCATGTGTGGCATGATGGATTTTACTTCTAGTTTTAGATTTGGCAATTGTACAACTTCCATATTAGAATCCATATTATAGACACAAATGATTGGGTGAAATGTGTGTGGTACATTTGCCTTATTTTATTTCTATATTAGTGAATTAACCATGTATTCATAGTAGTTACATTCCTTATTCCATATTTATGTGGTTGGCATCATTTCAAAGTGGCTTTTATATAAGCCTAGTTATATGTTTTGGAGTGGCTTTCATATAAGCATAATCTCCACCTTTCAAAATGGAAAAGATTGGCCTAGTTCCTACTAAACATTTATATATCTATACCATAATGTCATATTATAGAGCATTCATGAGATTCAAGAGACATCTCATATGACACACATTCATAGTAGTATCAGTTCATAGCTTCACTTAGTAGACAATGATGGAGCCAAATGACTAACTAGCATTTGTATTCTTGAGCCACCTATTTAGAGGGATTGGACACATAGTATAAACATATATAAACACATTCATGATCACCTATCTTTACTTAGTGGGTGATGCTGGAGCTGAAGGGCCAGCATTTGCATTCTTGAGCCACTTATAGGGAATCAAGTGCTTAGCTCTGTTTATGACATTACTCTTGGTTCAACACACATCTAGCATCACTTAACATCAAGACATGTTTTGTATTAGTATTCATACCTGATGAGGTGTATTCATTACTTTTTCTTCCTCTCTCTCTTACCTAGCTTTGTACATTCTTATTTTAGATATAGCATATCTAGTAAAAATTGATCTACTATTTGTTTTATTTTATATATTTACACTTCATAGCATTCTTTCTCTATGCACACCCGACATAACATAGCTTCATGAGATTCACCCTTGTAGATAATTTTAGGTACACTTTCTATTTTTCCTTTATCCTAGTATTTCACTTTGTTGCATCACTAGATGAAAGTGGGGGGTGGGTAAATGCTGCCATATAAAATGTGAAAATTGGTGACTTGAGTATGGCTTATGACACCCAACCCATAGGTCCCTCTTTATTTCTCTCATAGCCCTCATAGGCATATTTTCATTGATTCCTAGTCATTCGTAGCCTTCTAGACTTAATTCTAGCTCAACCAGACTACTCTTTCCATGGCTAATCCATCTTCCTAGGCCACATCCACTTAGGATAATAACACCACACTTAGACTAAAACATCGATGCTACTCATATATATTTTAAACACTTTGGTCCAAGTATATTTTTGGCCCCAATGTTTAGTTATTTCTAGTTCCCCATCTTTCTCCTTATCAACCTAACACGTCCACATTTAACCCATTACCAATATATCCCTATAAAATCCCATTCAAAGATAATTTATAAAGAGTTGGAAATTATCACTAAGTAAGAAATAATACAAGCAAGACTACTCAATAAATCTTGCCAATTTTATACATACAACCAACTAATACACTTACAAGCTTATTCAAATCCTTACACTAGTCCCTAGCCACCTCAAGCACATCTAGTTTAGTATTTTGCATATTCATATACTATATTACATAAATTACATCAAGTGAGAGAACTACATATGGTTTGATCCATCTTCAAAGTATTGGTATGTAGGTAGTGTGCCCACACAAGGGGTGTGGATTACATATTCATTGCATCTTACACACTAACCCTCCCCCCAATTTTTCAAGTGGTTCAAACATCACTTTATCAAACATGATGGAGGGTTAGGGTTTGAATATTAAATCATCTCTATAATGAGTTTCATTGATAATCAAAACTCATGATTTAATAGGTAGGATCACACAGGAATAGTGTAAAAACCTAAAAAGTTTTAAGTCTTTATGAATAGTTTAGACAATAGTGATAGGAGTGAATAATATCACCAAACCCTAAGGTGTTATATTTTCAAAGTTCCTACCTTTCACTAGATTAAATCTAGATTTAGATTCATGACACTATCCTAGTCTTACATAACCAGTTTGAACCTCTATCTCAATCGTCTCAGTCCAATTTCAATAGAAGTTATTTTTTTCACTCGAACTTTCACCAAATGAGGATATGGGGCAAATATTATCCTCATTAAATTGATACAATTAAACCACCTAGGGTCTATGGGTATCCCTATTAGGAGGTGGATCTCGAGATTAAGAGGCTAGATCCCCTTGATGCATCACTAAAGCTCATATCCTAATACTAACACTTGGGGGGATGAAAAGGGTTAAGGATGACATGAAATTAAACCTATTCTATAGGAGGTGATACACCAAAATATTTTATCTACTCATATAATTAACATTTACTTGGAGCTAAGGACAAGTTGCACATATACTTCATCTAATGTCAATTTTCCCTCTCACATCAATGCTTTAACATGGGGTCTTAGAGATAGAATAGGCTAGGAGGAACTAAGAAAAAGGCATTCTAAGACACTCTACTAAGTACCCTACTCACTATACCTACAATCTACTTTGAAACTTCTTGTTGGCCTACAAAAGGGAGATTACAAACACACATGGTACTAAGGAGAGTAACATGTGAAGCTAGACAAAACTGACACTTGCACAAGAATAACATCCATTGTGTACACTTAGTTAAATATTTTAATGAGTTAAGACATTTGTATTAATTGATTCAATTAAAATTTTGGCAAGCCTCACCATACCCAAGTAGAGAGATCCATATGATAGCTAAAAAGGCTCAATTTATAGAAAAAATGGGAAGAGATAGAGAAGGGGAGTCCAAGAGTCACTTGGATATGTGTCAACAATGTGAATATCAGTTAAAATTACATGGGAGAGATGAATGGGTTAAGAAATATAGAAAAAGGAGCTACAAGTGTCATCTCTAATCATTAAAGATTTGTAAAGTGGTCAAGAAACTCCTTTTCTTGCATAAAAAATGACCTCTCATGATTAGCTTTACAAAACTACCTTATCCCTACAAATAATTAGGATTGATAATGTATTTGAGTGAGTGGTGTTACTAATAAACCCTCACATAAATTATAAAGGTTCTTAATCATCCCTATCACTTTGCCCATGCATAATCATGTTTTAGCCCATTTCTCTCAAAACTACCTCTTTGTGTAAGGCAAAAGTGACCTATATATAAGATAGAATAGAGGCATCTTGTCTCACTTACTAAAAATATAAAAACCTATGAGGATGTTCTATAGGTTTTAGGGATAATCCATACCAGTTTTGAGATCCTGGTTTAAAGAACAAGGCCTCCAACTTCCCCAATTCCTTAGGTAGTATTTTCAACAATGACACACTATGTATGTTTGGAGTATAGGCTTGTGTAAAGCATATAGGGTCCTATGTATACCTATTATACATCCCTAAAAGATCTATTACACTACCAATGTGTCCATTTTGGTAATCATCCCTTATTTTTTTGACATTTAACCCCATCCCTTACACTAATGTACCTCTCATGCCACTATTTGAGTTGGTATGTTCTGCTTACTACCCTTCCTATAGTTAAATTTAGGGGTTATTTTCACTTAAAAATTATGTGAGAAGGCCTTTAAGACACCATTTTGAGCTAAAAATTCATTACTTTATTTTAAGCTCACCTAAATGTTCAATTTGAGCTCAAAAATGCCCTTCACTCCTGACTAAGACCAATTCTTCTAGGATCCTAACTATAGGTGAATGCTTCCAAACCTATGTTATCTCTTATATCATTTCCAAGGGTTTATATAGGTCATATTTACCTTTTTTTAATTTTTCATGATATCCCATTATGTTTTCTTTACTATAGCATCTCATGGATATCTCAAAATAAAATAAACCTTACCTTGGGTCTTACTACTATTTGCTCACTATCTTAGTCACAGTCAACTAGTTGTAGGTGTGTTAGGGTCCATTTGAAACTTGTTTGAAGATTGTTTGATTATTATTGAGTTTTTTGAAGTCACCAAACATCTTATTATCTTTGAAATTTTAAAATAAGGTTCAAACTCAACCCTTTATCTCATACACCATCAACTTTCAAGTAACCTCCTTAGTAAGACTATGTCTCACTTCCCAAGCCTGTGTATGTACCAGGGGGAGTGATTAGAGGTCAAAACCATATCATAACCTTGATAAGGTGATATTTATTCATTTAATGTATGTTTTGGTTACTTGGGTTACTTGAAGAAGGTCTATTTTAGTAAATTTCCTATAGATGTTATTAAAACTTCTCAGTGGTTTTTTGACCATTTTCAAAGTGTTCAATCTCCAACCTCTACTAATCTCCTTGAACCAATTATTTTCAAGGTGATTCTCTATTATATATAAAATAAAAATTCACCCAATTGTGTGATTCAAAACCTTTTCAAACAAGTAATATGTCATTTTTGAAAAGTTCACTGCCCTCTATTTGGACAATTCAGGGATAATGGACCCAAGATAGTTACCCTTTACCTTTTGCCTTATTGATACTTTAAACAAGATATAATTAATCCATCATATGATAATATCTATGGGAGATGGTCTAAGTTACTTCACATTAACAAATATGTGCTTTTAGTCCTCTATAGCATCACTGGTATGTTATTTTCTCACCTATAGGTAGTAATGGTAAAAAGGTAAGAAGATACACTTGCTTATACTCCATTATATACCTTCACCAAGATCTAAAACATGATACTATGTAATGTTAAGGCACAATATGTGTCTCCAATGGTCAAAAATATCCATGAGACACCTAAATCATATGCTCAAGCCATCTGAAGGCATATATCTAATACACCATAGTGAGTTATGGTATAAACCATTTGAAACTCTTTATGAATGGGAACTTTATGTTCCTACTTTAGGAATATAAATCCATACTTGGAAATTTTGATAAATTTTATTGTTATTATACCTCTTTATATGTCACCATGACATCAACAAGAGCTGTAGATGAAGGTTTGAAATATGACATGCAGGGAAAACATGAAAAAGCAAGAAATATGCAAGGCAAGGCCTTCAAAACATCTTAAAAATAATTTTCAACTCTTAAATTCATAAAAAAATATTAGGATCATCCCTTAAAAAACATCAAAACACTTTTACCAATATGTAGAAATCACTTTAAAGGTAATTGAGATGACTATAACTGCAACTAGGCATTTTACAAGCATGGACAACCCTAAAAGAGGTTTTCCCAAGTACTTGAGCCTTCAAAAACTAAAAAAATCATGTGAAAGTATCTAATAGAATGTATAAACACCTAAAACACATAAACCATCAATCCAAAATATTAATGTCTAAAATAGGCTCAAAAGGAGACCCCCTCATGGTTGAACATGCATAAAAAGTTGCCTAGAGTGTTAGCCATTTTTTAATAAAGGATAAAAAACCAAATTTCAATTTATTGTTATGAAAGTTAATTTCACTCAAATTAAAATCCACCCCAAAATCACTCTTCCCAACTCCACCTATACGGTTCATGCCAAGTGCTTGAAGTTGACCACTTTTTACTTGCCAAGAGAAAATGGGGGAAAATAAGTTCCAAACGAACTTTTTTGCATTATCCTTGAAATAAAAACATGGAAATGGGTTTTTGGAATTGAATATATACTCCACCCATATTTTTATCTAAAGATTAGATCATTTGTTCTGTATAAGTGCCCAAAAGGGCCTAAAAATAAGAAGAAACTCCCACTTTCTACAAATAACTAGTCCATGGCTAACATCTGACTGCCCTTGAAATTATTTTGACCTCTTCCTAATTTAAAATCATCTTAGTGATAAATTTTCCCTCTTGGAAGTTCGTAAAAGTCAATTAATATGATAGAAAGTGGCCAAAAGACCCCTCTTTACACATGAGACATAACGAATGGCTAATTTATGACTTGTAAACACATTGAAACATGATAAATACCATATTATGAAAATATTACAAAAAATTATCCTTTAACCAAGTTTTACCAAGGCTATTTCAAGGAATATGGGCTTTAATAAAAACTATGGGAAGGATAAGTGAGATAATATACCAACATGAAACCCTATAGGACTCATGAGAACCTTCTTAAAAAGATAAAAATAGTAGAGGTGGACCTCATTTTAATATAATTCAAACTTGGTCAACAATTTGGCAACTTCTAGGGGTAACATTCTTGCCTATGTTAAGGACTAGTAGACTTATTATATCCATTTGGCAAGGGAGTTAGAATGCACCTAGAAACAACAAGATTAGACCTTGAATTGACCAAAAAGATAGATAATATTACCTAAAAAAACATAAAATGATATAACAACACATAAAAGACCCAACAAGACATAAAGCAAAGACACACTTGTGCTACTAAACAATTAGGGAAAATGAGACATAACTAAAAGTAAACAAATATGTACATTCATCTTGATCATACCTCCCTTCCTAGATCAAAAGGGAATTACCTTAGATCTCCTTCCTCACTAGATGAGTGAGGATGCCAAAAATGCTTCCTCTTAAATAGGGTGTTATATTATTCATGCTTTCTTTTAGATCCATAATTTAACATGTCATTTAATGTAGTCATTTCAAATAGCTCTCCAAATTAGATGAAGTCCTAATGGACTTTAAATCATGCTTCATACTACTATCCTCTCATCTCGTCATGATAGATTGGTGTATCCATCCATGGGATAGTTTGTTGTAAATCAATCTCTTCTTAAAGAATCCCATAATTCTTCTCAATAGTCACAATCCCTTCAAACTCTTCAAGGTTCATTGTATCAAAACCATTGATAAGTGTTTCTTACTTACATTTGTCATTTAAGTTAGTGGAGGTAGCTTCATAGGTGGTTATAGAACCAAACTTTTCATCATCTCCAAAAGTCTCAATATCATCATATATTGTTAAATTATGATCTAGGCTCTCTTCATGATGATTCTCTTCAAAGCATATCTTCTCTCCAACATCTTTGAATTTTTTTCTAAGAACTTAGCCTTCTTAACTTCCTCATACTCTTGGAAAATTTGCATATAAATCTGCCACATGTCCTCCTTTTGAGACACATCTTCTTGCTTGTCATAGCTAGTCTACTCCAAAGGATTTGTAGGATCTTTGAGGGCTTTAGCTTCATTACATATGCTCTCAAATATCTTCCATATATCATATATTTTGATTAGTTTTTGTCATGAAAAGGAGAAAAAAAGAGACCATTTCCTCTTCTTCTTTGGAGTCAAGAGAACTTCTTTCAAGGCATTTTTTCCAACACAAGGAGGATCCTCTTCCTCACCTTCACAAGCTGAATTATCCTCACCAGCATTCAGCCCTTCTTTATCATCAATCAAACCTAAGATTTAAATCTCATCCTACCTCTTAGTGACATAAACATTAGGCACTTCAAAAATAAGGAGCTTGGCCAAAAGGAGAAATGCAATTCTCAACATTGGGAGGGAAACCTTGATCAGTTAGAAGAGGTGGAAAGGTGAGTTTAATGGCTTATTGAGAAGGGGTCAGAGGGAGTTGAATGTTTTTAAATTTATATTCCCTAACAAATTCTCCACCTAAACATGATTTTTTATTTTCTTCATAGGTTGCCACCATCTCTTTCCATCTTGGGAAGGTAGGCTCAAGGATGTTTTCATGGGGTTAAGGGGCTAATGAAGGGATGAATGATATTTTTAGGAAACTTTTAGTTTTCTTGGGATTATAACCTTAATTACAAATTGGAGAAGTGGGTGTAGAGATTTAACCTTTAGCTACCATAATAGATTCCCTTAACATATGATTGGCCAATTCAATCTCTTTTTCAAGGTGAGCTTCAAAACTCAATCTTACTTCTTCATAATATCCTCCAAGTAGGTTAACCTGCTCCACAATGATGTATTCCTTATTTTGGATACAATCTTAGATGAACTTCCAAGAATAAAAACTTTGGGGAGTGGATGAAATATTTAGGGTATTTTGGGTCTGCCAAGATTGAGTTTGCTCATGATTTCTCAACCTTTCTTCTAGATGGAAGATCAAGCCATAAATATCAAGCACCTAATTATAAAGACATGAATAACTAAATTTATATTTAGGTATCCACTCTACTTTTATTTATTCCAAATCATTTCTTACACTTCTAATATAAACACTAGGGATGACTTGGCCACAACCATATCTAGTGTTAAGGTCTAACATGTAGTCTTGATAACCAGTGAGAGTCTTTTTGAAACTAGCAATGGAATGTCTTGGAGAGTATATAGGTGGGCTAGATGGAGTAAAAACATGATAAGGATAGATAGAGGCAACATATTATTAATGAGGATCATTATAATATTGGCCAAGAACTTTCTCATAATTTAGGGGAAGCGGCAAAGAAGGATATGTTTCCCCAACTTGTGTTAAGATAAGCTTAAACTCACAATTCTCCATGAATTACTCACAAACAATCATGAAACAAGAAAAAAAAATTCATAAGTATACCTAGACTACTCAAATAGTAGATATGTACTTGGAATCACCATTGGTGCTTAGTGAGTTACCTCCAAAGGCTGTTATATTGAGGAGAACACGAAAAATCCTAAATCTCTTGGAATAAGTCATGCCTAAAACTATTATCACTTGAGATTACACCCAATGAGGATATGGAAAAAATATTCTCCTCATTAAAGTGAGACAATTCAACCACCTTAGGGATGTGGGTGTCCCTATTAGGAGGTGGATCTCTAGATTAAGGGGCTAGCTCCCCTTGAGGCATCACTAAAGATCATATCCTACTACTAAAATTTAGGGAGATTAAAAGGGTTAAGGATGACATGAAAGTAAACCTATTCTATAAGAGGTGATAAAAAAAAATCTCTACTCATACCATTAGCATGCACTTAGAGCTAAGGACAAGTTACACATACATTTCATCCAATGTCAATTTTCCCTCTCACATCAACACTTCAACATGGGGTCTTGGAGATTGCATAGGATAGGAAGAACTAATCAATAGGAATTATAAGACACTCTTATAAGTAGCCTACTCACTACACCTAAAATCTACTTTGACACTTCTTTTTGACCTATAAAAGGGAGATTAAAAACACATAAAATACTAAGGAGAGTAACATGTGAAGGTAGACAAAACTTACACTTGTAAAAGACTAAAATACATTATGTACACTTAGTTAAATATTTGAATGACGTAAAACACTTGTATTTATTGATTCAAGGAAAACTTTGGTAGGTATTCACCATACCTAGGTAGAGAGATCCATTCAATAGCCAAGAAGGCTCAATTTATAAAAGAAATGGGAAGAGATAGAGAAGGGGAGTTTAAGATTCACTTAGACATGTGTCAACAATGTGAAGATCAGTTAAAATTACATGGGAGAGATTAATGGCATGAGACATATATAAAATTGATCTATAAGTGTCATCTTTAATCATCTAAGACCTACAAAGTGGTAAAGAAACTCCTCTTACACATAAAAGCTACCTCTCATGATTAACCTTTTGAAACTACCTTATCCATATAATTGATCAGATATAATGATGGATTTGAGTGATGGGGGTTACTAATAATCCATCACATGCATTGGTGAGGTTTTTTATCATCCCTATCACTTTGACCATGCATAATTATCTTTGGTAGTCTCAAAATAGCTCTTTTACCTTCACCTCTCACACTTGGTACCTAAAAAATATTAAAACCTAAAACTTTATCCATAAAATAAGAGTAATTACATGTGTCTAAAGTTTCCATGGCATCATTTACAATAAATTAACCTTAAAAGGCTTTTGAATGAAGATTCACCATTTTCTCCAAGTCTTCCCTAGTAGGTTCACTAGACTAGATGAAATGAGAGAGATGGTAGGCACACATAATATATTATCCACTTGATACAATGACTATGAGGACTTTTAAATAATCCTAATCTTCCCTTCAAAAGTTATTTTATCTCTTGAAAGTTCACCATGCCTATAAAACCTAAAAAATGGTCAAAATAAGCCATATTTTTTCCTATTACATACAAGTTCATACACCTAAGTCACATGTGAAGAATATCTGTAGAGTACTCTACATCATCCAAGTGTTTTCATTGAACATTCACACATTTTGGATGCTCAAATTGCCTTATCATCCTAATCAAGTCTCTCTGGAGGGTTTGTAAGGGTTTTGAATGGTTTCTGGTCTTAACCTTGGTTTATAAAGGTTTGACATTATAATCCTCTCGAAATGTCACTTGTGTCTTATTAAATACCCCCTTCATCATCCCCAAATTTCTCCATGTCCCATGCAAAGGATCAAGAAATATATGAGCATTCTAAGATGACCATTTGAGTCAATTTTGCATAATTAGCAGGGTTTGAGCACATTATAGACCAAATGATGGATTCCTAATGGATCTACCACAAAATAATGGATTTAAAACCTATTAATATTTCTTATAAACATTATCCCATCCATTTAATATCTTAATAAGAGATGGAAATGGAAATTACACATGTTTTGAGACAAGGTCTATAACTTGTCAATGAGCCTGCCTACTCTGTTGAGCCAAAAGACCACTATTTGAACTTAACATGGTCTTTAAAATCTTGAAAAAATAATTTATATCTACATGAATATTACCTGAGTCATTTAAATTTTTTTTAAGGCCCAAACTAAATGTGACCTCTTATTTAGAGCTAAGCGTGATCATGCCTAACTAAGCCTGCATGTAGGTCTAGTTGTATAGGGCCCCCTATTTGGTATAAAACATTATAAAAGGGTTATTAAAGTTATAATATATGTATAATAGCTTATAAAACCTCAATTTATCCTCCATTTCCATATGGTTCATGTTTTATCCCATTTATCTCAAAACTACCTCTTTAAGGCAAAAGAACCCTATCTCTGAGACAGAATAGAGGCATCTTACCTTACTTTCTCAAAAAAAAAATGAGGATGTTTTATAGGTTTTATGGATGATACATACCATTTTTTACCTCATGGTTCTAATCCCAAGGCCTCAAAATTCTCCATTTACTTAGGTAGACTTTTCAACAATGGCAAACTATGTATGTTTGGAGTATAGGCTTGTGTAGAGCATCTTAGGGTCTTGTGTATACCTATTATCAATCATTTAAAGCTATATAGAACTACAAAGTTTTCAATTGAGGCAATCATTTAATTTTTTTCCAACATTTAACCCTATCCCTTGCACTAATGTAACTCTTATGCCACTATTTGAGTTGGTATGTTTTGCTTACTGCCCTTCCTCTAGGTGAATGCAAGTGTTATTTTCACATAGAAATGATATGATAAGGCCTTTAAGACACAATTTTGAGCCAAAAATTAATTAATTTATTTTAATCTTACCTAAATGCTCCATTCTATCTCAAAAATTTCCTTCACTCATGACCGAGACTAATTCCTTGAGGGTCCTGCCTATAGGTGAATGCTTCTAGACTTGTGTTAGCTCTTATATCATTTCCAAGGGTTTGAAGAGGTAATATGGACCTTGGTGGAATTTTTAATTATATACGATTATGTTTTATTTAATATATCATCTCATGGACATCTTGAAATAAAATAAACCTTACCTCGGGTCTTGCTGCTATTTGCTCACTATTTTAGTCACAATCAACTAGCTGTAAGTGTGTTTGGGGTCATTTGAACTCATTTTAAGATTTTTTTATTATTATTTAATGTTTAAAAGTCACCAAACATCCTATTATATTTTAAATTTTAAAACAAGGTTCAAACTCAACCCTTTATCTCATATACCTTCAAATTTCAAGTAACCTCCTTCACAAGACCATATCTCACTTCCTAGGCCTATGATGGACTAGGGGGAATGATTAGAAGTCAAAACCCTATTATAACATTTCTAAGGTGATTTTTAGTCATTGAATGTATTTTTGGGTAACTTGGAGTCTTTTGAGTATAGGGCCTAGTCAGGTCATGTCTAACTGCTTTAATAAGGTCTCTTTTAGTAAGTTTCCTATAGATGTCATTGAAAATTCTCAATGATTTTTTGACCATTTTCAAGGTGCTCAAGCTCCAACCTCTACTAATATAATTGACCCATGATTTTAAAGGTGATTCTATAAGATATATAAATATAATTTCACTTAATTGTGTGCTTCAAAACCTTGTCAAACAAGTAATATGTCATTTTGGAAAAGCTCCCTACCCTTTATTTGGACAATTCATAGATGGTGGACCCAAGATAGTTTACCCTTTACCTTTTTCCTAATTGATACTTCAAACAATCTACTCTTAGTCCATAATATGATAGGACCTTTAAGATATGGTCTGAGTTGATTCACATTACCAAATATGTCTTTTAGTCCTTTGTAGCATCACTCATATTTTAGTTTCTCACCTATAGATAGTAAGGGGAAATGTGTAAGAAGATACACTTCCTTATACTCCATTGCAGACCTTCACCAATCTCTAAAACATGATACTATGCAAATTCAAGGAACAAGATGTTTCTCAAATGGTCCAATATCTCCATGAGACCCCTAAATCATATAGTTAAGCCACTTGAAGGAAAATATCTAATGCACCACAGTGAGCTATGGTATAAACTATTTGAAAATCTTTATAAACGGGAAATTTATGTGCCTCCTTTAGGCATGTCAATGAATAATTTATAGTGTTGAGAAATTTGAGTGTTATTCTACCTCTTCATATGCCACCATGATGTCAATAGGAGTTGTAGATGAAGGTTTGGACTGTGACATATAGGGAAAACATGAAAAAGCAAGAAATATGTAAGGAAAGGCCTTAAAAACATCATAACTACAATTTTAAAACATTAGGACCATCACACAAAAAACATCAAGACACTTTTTTCAATGTGGAGAAATCATTTGTAAGGCAAATGATATGACTATAAGTGAAAACTATGCATTTTACAAGCATGTATATGCCTAAAAGAGGTTTTACCAAGTAATTGAGACTTCCATAACTAAAATAATCAATTAAATGTCTTCAAGAGAATGTATAAATACCTAAAACATATAAACCATCAATCTAATATGATAAAATTTAAACTAGACTCAAAAGGAGACCCCCTCATGGTTGAACATGCATAAAAAGCTACTTAGAGTGTTATCCATTGTTCATAAAGGAGGATCCACCAAATTGAAATTTATTTTTATTATAATTAAGTGTACTTAGAGTTCAATCTACCCCAAGAATTACTTCTCCCAACTCCACTTTTAAGGTTCATGTGAAGTGCTTGAAGTTGACCCCTTTTTGGTTGCCAAGAGAAAATGGGGGAAAATAAGTTGCGTATGAAATTTTTTCATTATCCTTGAAAAAAAATCTTAAATTAGTTTTAAGAGGTGAATAGACACCCCAACCACGTTTTTATCTAAATATTAGATCATCTATTGTGTATAAGTACCCCAAAAGGCCTATAAACAAGGAGAAACACCCACTTTTTTCACATAAAAAACTCCTATATAGCATATTACTATCCTCAACATGATTATAACCTATTCCAAATTTAAACTCACCTTGGTGACCATTTTTTCCTCTTGTAATTCTGTACAAGTCAATTAATAGGCTAGAAAGTGGCCAAAATACCACTTTTTACACATGAGACATAAAAAATGACAAATTTATGACTTGTAAACACATTTAAACATGATAAATACCATATTATGACAATATTACACAAAATTATCCATTTAATAAGTTTCACCAAGGCTTGACCATGTTTGACTTTGGTTGACTAGGTCATTTCAAGGACGATGAGCTTTAATAAAGACTAGGGAAAGGACAAGTGAAATAATAGACCAAAATGACACCATATAAGACACATGAGAACCTTATTAAAAATATAAAAATAGTATGGGTTTACCTCATTTGACTATAAGTCAATTTTTTTCAACAATTTGGTTACTCCTAGGGGTAACATGCTTGCCTATGTTAAGGACTAGTAGCCATATATTATCCTTTGGGAAAAAGATTCATAATGCACTTAGAAACAACAAGAATAGACCTTGAATTGACCAAAAAGATAGATAATTTTACCTTAAAACACACAAAGGGAAATAAAAACACATAAAATACCCAATAAGACACAAAACAAGGACACACTTGTGCTACTAAGTACTTAGGGAAAATGAGACAACTAAAAGTAATCAAATATGTACATTCATCTTGATCAAACCTCCATTCCTATATTAAAAGGGAAGTACCTTAGATATCCATCCTCACTAGATGAGTGAGGATGCCAAGCATGCTTCCTCTTAGATGGGGTGTTAGATGACTCATGCTTCTTTTAGCTCCTTGATTTGACATGTCATTGAATGGAGTCATCTTAAATAGGTCTCCAAATTAGATGAAGTCCTCTTAGACTTCAAATCATTCTTCATACTATTGTCCTCTCACCTCCTCATCATATATTGGTTTATCTATGCATGGGATATCTTTTTGGAATTTAATCTCTTCTTGAAGTATCTCATCATACATATCAATAGTCACAATCCCTTCAAAATATTTAAGGGGAATTGTATCATGACCATTTTTAAGTGTTTATTGATCACATTTTTTATTTAAGTTAGTTTAGGTAGCTTCATAGGTGGTTATACAATCAAACTTCTCATCATATCTAAAAGGCTCAAGATCAACATATATTGCTCCATTATGATCTAGGCTCTCTTCATGATGATGATATTAAACACATATTTAATCTCCAACATTATGATCTTGGACTTATTTTTCTAGGAACTTAGTCTTCTCACCTTCATCATACTCTTCAATCATTTGCATATAAATCTACCACATGTCCTCCTTTTGAGACACATCTTCTTGCTTATCATGGCTAGTCTACTCCAAAGGATTTGTAGGTTATTTAAGGGGTTAAAATTCATTACATATTCTCTAAAATATATACCATAGATCATCATCCTTTGATTGGTCTGTGTCATGAAAAGGAGAAACAAAAGAGACCATTTCCTCTTCTTCTTTGGAGTCCAAGAGAACTTGTTTCAAGGCATTTTTTCTAACACAAGGAGGATCCTCTTCCTCATATTCAAAACCTAAATTCTCCTCACCAAAATTCAACCCTTATTCATTTTAAATATAATAATATTTTAATCTCATCCTCCCTCTTAGTGACATCGATGTTAGGGACTTCAAAAATAGTGATCTTGGCCAAACGGCATTCCCAAGTAGCAATACAATTCTCAACATTGGGAGGGAAACCTTGATCAGTTAGAAGGGGTGAAAAGGTGGGTTAAATGGATTCTTGAGGAGGGGTAGGAGGGAGTTGAATTGTTTTAAATTTCTCTTACTTAACAACTTTTCCACTAAAGTATTATTTGTTTTTTTCTTTATAGGCTTCCACTACCTCTTTCCATTTTGGGAAGGTAGGCTCAAGGATGTTTTCATGGGGTTGAAGGGCTAATGAAGGGTTAAATGATGTGTTTAGGAAACTTGGATTTTAATTGGTATTGTAACCTTGATTTCAAATTGGATAAATAGGCTTAGAGAGTTCACCTTCAGCTACCATAATAGAGTCCTTCAACATTTGATTGGCCAATTCAATCTCTTTTCTAAGATGAGCTTAAAAACTCAATATTTATTCTTCACAATATCCTCCAAGTAGGTTAAACTTCCCCACCATGATTTACTCCTTATTTTTGATAATCTCTTGGATGGACTTATAAGAAGAGAAACTTTGGGGAGTGGATGAAAGATTTGGGGTATTTTGGGGCTGCCAAGATTGAGTTTGTTCATGAGTTCTCAACCTTTCTTCTAGATGGAATATCAAACCAAAAATATCAAGCATCTCATTAGAAATACATGGCCAACTATATTTATCTATAGGTATCTAGTCCCTTTTTATTTCTTCCAAAACATTCCTTATACTCCTAACACAAACACTAGGGATGACTTGGTCACAACCCTATATAGTGTCAAGGTCTACCATATAGTCTTGATAACCAATGAGAATATTTTTGAAACTAGCAATGGAATAGATTGGAGAGGAGATACATGGGATATATGGAGTACAAAATTGATAAGACTTATCATAGGAAACATATGCTTGATGAGGATCATGACAATATTGGCCAAAAACTTGCTCATAATTTATGGGAAGGGGAAAAGAAGGATATATTCCCCCAACTTGTGTTTAGACCAAATCAAACTCATAATTCTCCATGAATTAATAAAAAACAAGCATGAAACAAGAAAAAAAATATCAATAGGTATACCTAGACTACTAAACTATTAGATATGTACTTGGAGTCACCATTGGTGCTTAGTGAATTGCCTCCAAAGGCTACTATCTTGAGGAGAATACCAGAACTCCTCAATATCTTAGAACAAGATTCCCATCATGTTTTCAAAAAATGATTTTCACTTGAAGTTTCACCCAATGAGGACATTAAACAAAGATTTTCCTCATTTAAGTGAGACAATCAAACCACCTTAGGGTTTTGGGTATCCCTATTAAGAGGTGGATCTCTAGATTAAGGGTCTATCTCCCCTTGATGCATCACTAAAGCTCATATCCTACTACTAAAACTTGGGGGGATGAAAAGGGTTAAGGATGGGATGAAATTAGACCTAGTATATAAGAGGTGATACACCAAAATATTTTATCTACTCATACCATTAGCATGCATTCGCAGCTAAGGATAATTTGCACATACAATTCATCCAATGTCAATTTTCCCTCTCACATCAATGCTTCAACATGGGGTCTTGGAGATATTATAGGTTAGGAGGAACTAATAAATAGGTATTATAAGACACTCTACTAAGTATCCTACTCACTACACCTGAAATCTACTTTGACACTTCTTTTTGACCTATAAAATGGATATTACAAACACATAAGGTAATAAGGAGTGTAACATGTGAAGGTAGACAAAACTTACACTTGCATAAGATTAACATCCATTCTGTACAGTTAGTGAAATATTTTAATGAGGTAAAACACTTGTATTTATTGATTCAAGTCAAAATTTTGTAGGGCTTCACCATACCTAGGTAGAGAGATCCATACAATAGCTAAGAAGGCTCAATTTATAGAAAAAATGGGAAGAGATAGAGAAGGCGAGTCTAAGAGTCACTCAAACATGTGTCACCAATTTGAAGATTACTTAAAATTACATGAGAGAGAGGAATTGGGTAATCCATATAGAAAAAGGAGCTACAAGTGTCATTTATAATCATCCAAGACCTATAAAGTGGTTAAGACACTCTTTCTCTTACACAAAAAACCCTCTCATGATTAGCCTTCCAAAACTATCTTATCCTTATAACTGATCAAGTTTTATGATGTATTTTAGTGAGGGGAATTACTAAGAATCCCTCACATGAATTAAAGAGGTTATTGATCATCTATATCACTCTAGCCATGCATAATCCTCTTTGGAAATATTAAAATAGCTCTTTTCCCTTCTCTCACACATGCCACCTAAAAACTCTTAAAACCTACAATATGATCCATAAAATAATATTAATGACATGTATCCAAAGTGTCCATGGAATTAATTAAAAGAAACAAGCCTTAAAATGCTTTCCAATAAAGATTTACCATTTTCTCTAAGCCTTCCATAGCTAGCTCACTGGACTAGATAAAATGAGAGAGTTGGTAACCACACATAGGAGATTAGACACTTAATCCAATGAACATGATGACTTATAAAAAGTCTTAATATTCCCTTAAAAATTGATTTGGTCCCTTGAAAGTTCACCATGCTTGCACAACATAAAAAATGGTCAAAATAATCCTTATTTTTCCCTATTCCATACATGTCTATACACTTAAGTCACATGTGAAGAGTCTATGGAGAGTATTATGCACAATCCAAGTGTTTTAATGTAACCTTTATACCTTTTGAATTCTCAAATTTTCTTATCTTCCCAATTGAGTCTCTATGGAGGGTTTTCAAGGGTCTTAAGTGGTTTTTGGTCTTAACCTTTGTTCATAAAGATTTAACATTATAATCCTTGCCAAATGTCACTTGTGTCTTCTTAAGGACCCCCTCCATCATCCCCAAATATATCCCTATTCCATGTAAAGGCTCATGAAATATATAAGCATTTCAAGATGACCATTCAAGTTAATTTTGCATAATTAATAAGGTTTGAGCTCATTCTAAACCAAATGATGTCATCTTAGTGGATCTCCCACAAAACAAGGGTTAGAACACCTCTAAATATGTTGTATAAACATTCTCCCATCCTTGGAATAGCTTATTAAGAGCTATAAATGGAAATGACCCCTATTTTGAGATAAGGTCTATAAGTTGTGAATGAGCTTGCCTACTCCTTTGAGCCAAAAGACCACTACTTGTACTTACCATTCTCTTTAAAATCTTAAAAACATAATTTATACCCATATGAAGATGACCCATGTCATTTATATGTTTTCCTAAGGCCCAAATTGAAAGTGACCTCTTATTTGGAGTTAAGCTTGATCATGCCTAATTGAGCCTACCTGTAGGTCTAGCTGTATAGGGCCCCTTATTTGGTATCTATAATTATATAAGGTTATTCAAGTTTTCATAGATGTATCGTAGATTATATAACCCTCACTTGATCCTGCCTTGCCATTTGGTTCATGTTTTAGCCCTTTTCTCTCAAAACTACCTCGTTATATAAGGCTAAAGTGCCCTTTCTCTAAGACAAATAGAGATCTTGCCTTAATCATAAAAAAAACATATTGAGATGTTATAAAGGTCTTAATGATTATCCATACAAAGTTTTAGATCTTGGTTCTAAGCACAGGGCCTCCAACTTCCCCATTTCCTCAGGTAGACTTTTCAATAATGGCAGACTATGTATGTTTGGAGTATAGGCTTGTGTAAATCATTTTAGGGTCTTGTGTATACCTATTATCCATCATTTAAAGATATATTAAACTACCAATGTGTCCATTAAGGAAATCATCCCCTATTTTTCCAACATTGAACCCCATCCCTTGCACTAATGTACCTCTCATGCCACTGTTTGAGTTGATATGTTCTACTTATTGCCCTTTTTGTAGGTGAATGTAAGTGTTATTTTTAATTATAAATGATGTGATAAGGAATTTATGACACCCTTAAGATCCAATAATTCATTAATTTATTTTAATATCACCTAAATATTCCATTTGAGCTCAAAAATGCCATTCACTCTTGACTGAGACCAATTCCTCGAGGGTCCTGCCTGTAGGTGAATGCTTCTAGACCTGTGTTAGCTCTTATATCATTTTCAAGGGTTTTTAGATGTCATATGGAACTTGGTGTAAGTTTTAATTATATACCATTATGTTTTATTTACTTTATCATCTCATGGATATCTTGAAATAAAACAAACCTTACCCTAGGTCTTACTGCTATTTGCTCACTGTCTCATCATAGTCTACTAGCTGTAGGTGCATTTGGGGTCATTTGAAACTCATTTGAAGATTTTTTGATTATTATTGAATGTTTTTAAGTCAAAAAACATCTTATTCTCTTTTAAAGTTTAAAATAAGGTTCAAACTCATCCCTTTATCTCATACACCTTCAACTTGTAAGTAACCTCCTTATCATGACTTTGTCTCATTTCTTAGGCCTGTGTATGGACTAGGGAAGTGATTAGAGGTCAAAACCATGTTATAAACTTAATAATATTATATTTAGTCATTTAATTTATGCTTGGGTAACATGGAGTCATTTGAGCATAAGTATTAGTCAAGTTATGCCCAATTATTTGAATAAGGTCTCTTTTACTAAGTTTCCTATAAATGTCATTTAAACTTCGCAATGGTTTTTTTGACCATTTTCAAGGTGCTCAAGCTATAACCTATACTAAAATACTTGACCTCATTATTTTTAAGGTGATTTTATATGCTAGAGATAATAAATTTCACCCAATTGTGTGCTTTAAAACCTTGCCAAACAAGTAATATGTCATTTTAGAAAAGCTCCCTACCCTCTATTTGGACAATTAATGGATGATAGAACCAACATAGTTTATCCATTACCTTTTACCTAATTAATAATTCAAATAAAATAAAATAAATCCATAATATGGTATAATCTCTAGGAGATGGTCTAAGTTGTTTTACATTACCAAATATGTGCTTTCAGTCCTCTGTAGCATCACTGGTATGTTAGTTTCTCACCTACATGCAATAAGGGTAAAAAGTGTTAGAAGATACACTTGATTATACTCCATTTTAGACCTTCACCAGGATATAAATCTTGATAATATACAAATTCAAGGCAAAAGATGTTTCTCTAATGGTCCAAAATCTCCATGAGACCCTTGAATCATATGCTTAAGCTACATGAAGGTAGATATGTAATGCACCACAATGAGCTATGGTATAAACCATTTGAAACTCCTTATGAATGGGAAATTTATGTTCCTCCTTTATTCATATAATTTAATAATTATAAATGTTAATAAATTTTAGTTTTATTCTACCTCTTCATATGCCACCATGACATCAACAGGAGCTATAGATGAAGGTTTGGATTATGACATGTAGGGAAAACATGAAAAAGCAAGAAATATGCAAGGAAAGGCCTTCAAAACATATTAAATAAAAATTTTAACACTTAAATTCATTAAAAAAATTAGGTTCATCCTTGAAACTACATAAAAACACTTTTTCCAATGTGGAGAAATCACTTACAAGGCAACTAAGATGAATGTAAGTGCAAACTAGGCCTTTTACAAGCATGTACAAGCCTAAAAGAGGTTTTCCAAAGAACTTGAGCCTTACAAAACTAAAATAGGCATGGTATTTTCTTCAAGATTGTGTAGAAACACCTAAAGCACATAAACCCATCAATCCAAAACAATAAAATTTGAAATAGGCTCAAAAGGAGACCCCTTCGTGGTTGAACATGCATGAAAAGCTACCTAGAGTTTTAGCCATTATTCATAAAATAAGAGCCAAAAAATTTAAAGTTATTTTTATGAAAATGAAGTGAACTTAGATTAAAATCCACCCTAATAATCACTGCTCCCAACTCCACCTGTATGGTTCATGCCAAGTGCTTGAAGTTGACCCCTTTTTGCTTACAAAGAGAAAATGGGGGAAAATAAGTTTCAGATGAAATTTTTTGCATTCTCCTTGAAAAATAGAAATTTAAATGTGTTTGGGGAGGTGAAGAGACACTCCAACCATGTTTTTACCTAAATATTAGATCATCTATAACATACAAGTTCTCAAAAGGGCCTAAAAACAAGGAGAAACTCCCACTTTCTACACATAACTAACTCTTGGCTAACATTTGACTATCTCTAACATGGTTATAACCTCTTTCATATTTAAATTCACCTTGGTGAAAAAATTTTCCTCTTGTAAGTTTGTATAAATCAATTAATAGGCTATAAAGTGGCCAAAAGACCCCTTTTTGCACATGAAACATAACAAATGAAAACCTTATGACTTATATACATATTGAAACATGGTAAATACCATATTAAGAAAATTTGACACAAAATTATCCTTTTACCATGTTTGACCAAATCTTTACCATGTTTGAATTTGGTTCACTAGGCCATTTTAAGGAAGATGAGCTTCAATAAAGACTAAGGGAAGGATATGTGAGATAATAGACCAAAGTGACAATCTATAGGGCACATGGGAACCTACTTAAAAATATCAAAATAGTAGGGGTTGAACTTATTTGACTAGTAGTCAAATTTGGTCAACAATTATATTTCTCCTTATTTATTGTTATTTCTAGAAAGCTAAAATAGATAGATAAATTATACAAATCAAGACTGTATTTATAATAATATTCTTTATTGATGTATTACTCCAAACCCTTATCTAATAGGAATAAAACTCCATTATTCACAAAATAGTTAAATGTGCATGTGTGTGTGTGTGTGTGTGTGTGTGTGTGTGTGTGTGTGTGTGTGTGTGTGTGTGTGTGTGTGTGTGTGTGTGTGTGTGTGTGTGTGTGTGTGTGTGTGTGTGTGTGTGTGTGTGTGTGTGTGTGTGTGTGTATGTGTGTGTGCGTGCATGTGTGCCATGTGCATGTGCGTACATACACACACATGCATGTGTGTGTGTGTGTGTGTATGCATACACATGCATACTATCAATAGTTAATCACAATTTTGTGTGTGTGTGTGTGTGTGTGTGTGTGTGTGTGTGTGTGTGTGTGCATGTGCGTGCATGCACATGCATTCATGTACGTGCACACACATGCACGTACGTGTGCATGTGTGTATGTATACACATGCATACTATCAAAGTTAATCACAATAATAATTCTACATTTCATATATAAATATGTATGGATGTACAATTTAATAAAAATATACATATACATCTTGTATATATAGAAGTATGTTTTAAACATATTGATAATTTCATAAAGTATGAAGCTAAAACTACTTATACAAATAATTATAGTTATACAACTACAACTACTAATATAAATCCTTATGACTATAAAAATTTTAAATTGAAAAAATATTCTTGGAGCTATTTTATTCACAATCTTATAATCAAATAAGAGAGACAACTCATTAATAATATTTGTATATGACTCACTTATAAGCATCAACCATCTGAACTAAGTAATTTATTATGCTTAATATCCATTCAATCAATGCAATAAATATGGTCTAAAATGCGACTTGAAATTTTTAGAGATTAAATAAATTGTCTAGGTTTAATCTCAATAAAATATGTAAGTCAAAGATCAACATAACTAAAGGTACTATGAGTGAGCATCACTATAAAAATAAATTATACAATAGAAGTAAATACTTCTTTTCCCATCTTCTAAATCTTCATAATCAGTAAATAAGAATTCAATCAGTATAATTTATCATAGGTGAACCCACCATCCAAAATATCCATCAGTAAATAATACTATATTAAATCTAATCCTTCATAAAGAGATTTAAACCTATAAATCTGATTTACCCTTATCTTATTGAATAGTGTCATCAACCCATTCATTTAATCAACTCATTTAGTTTGTATCATTACAACTAATGCTGATGTTTAATGGCTGTATGCAATAAGGTTTGTAGTTTGTTGTTAATAGCTATGATTGGGGGGTTTTAGTGGATCAAATAAATATAAGGTCTTAATATAATCAACCCAAATTGAAATCTATATAATTTTTTTGAAATAACTATACTTTAAAAAAATAGATTGTTGGAAAGTAAACATTTTTGCTTATAAAGAAAGACACTTTTATGTCAAAGACATTGATTTCTAAACAAACACACTCTGATTATCAAGGAAAAAACTCTTCATCTATCAAATGAATTGAACTTGTTTTAAATGAAATGTTTTTTAGAAAAGGGAAATCCTATTAAAATTATGCATATAGTAACTTAAGATAAACATACACAAAGAGAAATACATGTAAGTGAAATAATCCACACTTATAAGATAAACACTCTTATAATTATTAAATGATAATTAATATAAACATAAATAAATACCAGACTATAATCCTTCCTCCTTAGGTTAGTGGGCCCTTGTTCTCCCTTAGAACATGATCTAAAACACACTTAGTCCTTCAGGAACATTCAAAATTTCATTAATTATGGAAAGAAGGACTATAATATGGGAACAAAAACTATCTCTTACAGGTTTATCTTCTCTTTTTTTCAACTATCATTCTCTTTCTCACTTTGTTAATTTTAAACAATAGGAAGATGTTTTTATAATACAACATTCCTACAAATATTATCCAAAAAAAATTAATAGACTAACAAGATTACAATTTCAATCTAACTTTTTTTAAACATAGAAAAGTAGTTATAACAATCTCCCATGTTCCAAGGTGAAATGGTGGAAGAGATGGTGTAACTACATTCATGGTTCAGACTTGTTACAATATCCTTATGATTACAATATGTTTTCATTTTGTAACCTAAAATCCCACAATACATATAATGGTGCTCTTTACAAAATATTACTATAAGTATCATGTCTAAAAATATAATGGTATATGAGGTAAGTGTCTTTATGACCCATGAGTGTATTACAAAGGCCATGACCACTCTATGAAATATGTATAAAACACTTTATGATCATAAAAATACCTTCCACAATCTCTCTATATGATTTTAATGATTCTATAACTCACTTGTTAAACTCTAAAAGTCACCTACTGAAGTCTAGAACACATCTGTTACATTTATAACTCCATCAGTTTTACTATATATTTTTCATGACAGACTCTAGAGTTTGAATATTAGACTCTAGGGTTTTGAAACTTCACTAGATGGTTTTAATTTATGTCAATATTGTATTCAAGTTTTTCATTACTAGTTACAAACCATAACATTTGATCATGGTGAATTTAGATAACCTGTACATGTAAAAATGAATCTAAAGATGCAAAGAGTCAAAACATAGTGATAAAAACAAGTAATATTGACTCACACATGCAAAATAAGATATAATTACCCATTATATACTTTATACTATTAGTAAGTCATAAATTCATATCATATTCATTTCAAAAAGGGAGATTAGTAGTGGATAACATGGTTATTACTTGGATATAATGATCCATATAAAGAACTCATCATTTTACCCACACTTTACTTCTTTCAAGTCCTCTTGAAATCTATTGTATTCCTTGATCATGGTAAAGCACCCTACTTTCCAATCTCTAACCATGATCATAGATGTCTTACTGATCATTCTAATTTGCCTTGGCTAGATGAATAAATCCTATATCTCTAAAAAAATGTTCCATCCGTCTCTCAAACTAGTCATTAGACTAAGGTGTTGTATTTTTCCATGGGGACATGGGACTAAGAATAAATGGTTGCCTATACCTCATCCTAATCCATTTTTTGTCTCTCATATGCATGACTTGTGAAACTATCTAAATAACATCCCTATCCATTAAGAGACTCCATCAAATATGGATGGGGGAGATTACTTCCCTTCTTTTCAAAGGAATATCTAGTGTGTCCAACCGTTAGTCACATGATAGTAGTGCATCATCAAAATGGTGCTAGAATAACTATAAAAATACAATATTCTCTTATATAGGGATTATATGTAGTATTCATGTATGATATATTAAAAATTAACTCTAAATTATGTAATGAATTTTACCTTATTAGGGTATTGGGATATCATGTAGAGGCTTACAGTCCTTGCTTTATGAAAATACTCATTAGTCCATTCATACCATGAATATTTATTCCTTAATTTGGAGATGAAGGTTTTAATATTGTATTATCCTACATAATGGTCATGAATCTATAGATATGTCATATAAGGTAGTGGCATAGAAAGAATTCACACACGAGGTTTTGATGTTCTGGGAAACTACTCACATCAACCTCCATAAACTACTTATCATCCTTCACATCATGAGGTAGGCCACATAAAATATCATTAACTACCACCTATGAAACCATACATTTAATAAGATATTATACACTGATGATGGCCTTTTACATGCCAAAAGTGTCTCTCCTAGTTCATAGGCTATTTGAAGGGAATATTCTACTTTTTCTTATTTCTTATTTAAATCTTAAAGATATGTTTTTAACTCCTTATTTTATATTTTTAGCCTTATCAATTCTTGTCAATTTTCATTATAAATTGACATAATTTCATGATAAGACAATTATGTTTTAACCCCCTAGTCTACTTGGATCTTTATCTCAACTACATTTTATTTCAATATATTTTTTTAATGATTTATTAATTGATTATTTTAATTCCTTTTTCGAAAATGAAGTATTATTTTCCTTCCCTTGAAACTTCATTTTGAGGAAATAATTTTCTTATTCTTACTGCCTTATATTAGATTTAGCCTTTGAGGGGAGGAGGGTGTGTTGTACTTCTACTTCCTCATAATGACTAGAGGAGTGAAATTCTTCTTATTATATTGAGGATTTCCCTTTATCAAGTGGTTTTGTGATGAAGAGGGTGCAGGAAATTTTGTTTTAGCTTCCTCAAATACCTTTAGCATAGTGGATAACTCTTCAATCCCTACCAAAAGGTTCTTCTTTAACATCTTCATGTCTAAATTATTCAATTTATTCATTTGAAGGTTCCACTTCAACACTTAGAATCTCCATAAAAGGTCCTTAATTTTTATTCCCTAGGATCTCAATAGCATCCATTTCTTAGTCTTCATCTTCCTTCAAGATCAATCTTCTTACTATTCATGGCTAAATTATAGGTCTAGGTTCCTCTTGTGGAAGTCTTCTTCTTCTTCTGTAATATCTCCTTATAATCTTGGGTGAAGTTACCTATAGAGCTAGTATTTATTTGTTAGATATATTTATAGCTTCTTGAGTAGTAGTTGGTTCTGAAGTAACTTTAGAGAATTATTGGGAAACTCATTTTCTCAAATTTTTACTCTTTATTATCTTTAGAGGTGGTCCTTTGGTGGAATTCCCCTATTTTATACTAGACCTTGGTGTCCAAAATTCATAAATAGATCTTTTCCTTGTCTTAGGATAATTTTTTCATTTATTTTTCAGTAATAATTCCCAAGTAACCTATCCATTATTCTCCTTTATGAATATATGTTTACAAAAGAGATGAATAATCCCATGGTGTCTTATGGAAGTCATTACTATTCAATGTTTCAATTCCATGACTTGTATGGATCCTAGCAAAAATAAATTCAAATTCACCTTATATTTAGGTTTATGCATACCTTGTATCAAATGTGTGATAATTATCATGGCGTCATATCCAAGATACCCATACTATCCATCAAAATCTAGGGACTTGATGACCTAAAATGAATCTATTCTTGAAGGCTCATGAAGGATTTCTCTCTTGATTCCTTTGGAAAATCCTTGAGGGATAACAATCAACTCCATAACTAGTTCCCCTTACTCATGGAATATTTGAATTAGGTCATTAAAATTAGACTTCCCTATAATCCTAACCCTTTCATCTAAGATACCTGAGAGATTTTTGATCACCTGACTATTTATTATAATTCTAACAAATTTACTTTGGTATTGTCAGCCTAGAAGTTGGTGACAAAATCCTTAGCCAACTACTCATCATACCATTCAAATTTATATAAGAATTTAAACCACCCTACATCCTCAAAAATGGTATCCATTACTTCATCCTCTAGTATCAAATCTATGGACTCATGTTTGAGCTTTTTCTTTTGACCCATTTCAATAAGTTTCAAATCTTGTTTGGATGCAAGATCAGGGTTTCAAGGAGGATTGTTTAAAAATATAGATGAAAATTAGATCAACATATAATCTCTTTTGTGTTTTAATGACTTTAAAATAGAATGTCACATTTGTCATTTAACTCTTTCATCATTTCCTCTAGCTTTGGGATATGATTGAAGATTTACTTAATGATAAAACATGACCATTATATAGAAATAGGTTAATCAACATGTGTAGGGAGACTTGGAAAATATTTTAATGTGTCCTTTCATAATTACCACATGTTGGGTTATGTAAACAACTCTATTAATTGATTTCTCAATGGTTTTAATTTGAAAACTTCCATCATTTGTCCTTTTAATTACTTTATCCTCTCATGATTTCCAATGATTTCATGAAGATGACATCATGCCTCCTTTTTAATAGAGCACATCCTTATGGTAAATTACACATTTATTTTAAAAGGGAATTTACAACTTTTGAAATGAAACCATTTTATGTACCCCTTCTTTTTAGTACACCTTCCATTTTTAGACAAAGTCTTCCTTCAAGGATGGATAAATATGACATTTGATAATTTAAATACAACCCCATACATAGAATAATGAACTAAAAATACCTTTATTTGTTATGATTTTGTCTATGATCCTTAGTTTACCACTTGTACTACAATGATTAGATAACATAAATTAACTGGAGAACACATACAACATAGTAAAAACATAAATTTTATTGTTTTGTTCCTTGAAAATTTTCCATCACTAGTTTTCAACTTCTCATTTTCTCTATTTTTTCTCATTTTCAATTTTTTTCGAGAAGGACTATCATTTTTAGTTTTCAATCGTTCTCTTTTATTTAGAGGAGAATTTTCATTTCTAGTTTTAAATTCTCCCACTCAATTTGGATTAAATCCTCATCCTTTGATTATGATGAGAGAACAAAGTTCTCCCTCATATCTAAATTGATTTTGAGACTTATTTTTCAAAAAAAAATGATCCTTGATTAAAGATTGTTGATAGAGTCTTAGTCTATGATACATTCACTAAGACTATCCTCTTGTTTCCATGTATGAGAAAAATTTTAATGGACCCATTTTCAATGATCTTATCTATCTCATAGGGTGTCAACCATCTAATCTTGATCTCTCCTTTGAAGTGTTGAGACTTATAATCAAATATAAAAGACTAGTCACCTTCTTTGAATATTGTCTCTTTGATATGCATCTCATTCCACTACTTCATCTAATGTTGTATAATTTATATATATTGTAAGGCTTCTATTCTCATCTCATCCAATTTATTTCATTAATAATTTTATCTCTTTGTCCCTCATTATAACTTATGCCCAATTTTGTTAATGTTCTCAAATTCTTCAATCTAAATTCTATCAAGATTACAAGCTTATTTCTATAACTAATTTCATAAGGTGAGAAACATGTGGTGTATTTCCATATGGTATTGTAACCTCAACTACTTTAGGTAGTTTTCTTGCCTAATATTTTTTATTAATGATGAATATCTTAGTTAAGAAACTCTCCAACTCTGTAGTAACTCCAACTTGTCCATTTTTGTGTGGATTATATGGAGATGAATTTTGGTGGATGATTTGGTAGTGTTCTATGAATTTTTTTATCATATTAGAAATGAATTAGGGCCTTGGTTAGATAATATAAAACTTGGTGCTCTAAACTATTACATAATTATATAATACAAAAAATAAGCAACTATCTCTTCTCTTGAAAATGGGAGAGCTTAAACTTATACCCATTTGGTGATATAATATGGAATACCAGTATGAATTCCTTCCCTTAAGATGTCAGATCAATAGGGCCAATAAAATAAATCCCCCATTTGTGAAAAGGTCCCAAAACTTGTTATGGTATGTATTTCTCATGTTTGTAGACTATTATCTAGGTATGCCATCTTTTTCCTAGTTTCTCTTATGTGAGGATTTATCCCTAATTACTCAGTTAGGCTAGTTTCTAGTTTTGCCTTGCCTATTTATGCAAGAGCTTCCTATTATAATATCATGTCTTAATTTGAATAATATATGATCTACCTTGTTTTTTAATATCATATATGCAACTTCTTTTTCTAATGTTTTCATTACTAACTCTTTAGATATTAGATTCTTGGAATGTTTTTACCATTCCTAACATGGTAATAGAGCATTAGAGATTTGAAACCATCCATTATCTTAAAAGTTTTTGGATAATTATATTTGTTTACTAGATTATTTATCCTTATTCTACCTTTATGTTGATGCCTAAATATGTATCACAGGCCCCCAGAGTGTTCATGAACACTTCTCATTTTAAAATTCTATGAATTTAGTGCATGAGTTGCAAGTTTTTATAATATTGTTATATATAGATGAAATAGATGAAAATAAAGTGGACTATTTCACAATATTTATAATGTTTGGTGGTTGGGAACAACTATGGACAAAAGTTAGTCTATACAAAATATTAAGTATGTTATGCTAAGAATGGTAAATTATGATCAAGAACTAATCTAAGGACTAATATAATATGGCAATTTATAATTAAAATTAAACTATAGTGATATGGTTAAAAATGGAGAAAAAGGAAATGTATAGTAGAGAAGAGATGTTGATTTTCATTCCAAATATAATGACAAAGTTCAGATATCATCGAAGGATGCACTTAACCAATGTATGACATGTAACATAAGATTAAATCTTATCAAACATCTAGGAAACGTGAAGGATAGTGTGAAATAATGAGAATAAGAATCAAGTTCACTTTAAATATTTACCCATACAAGAAAAAATCATTATCCCAAATGAAATAAGAGTAAGTAAATGAAATGAACCTAAAAAATTTAATTAACTTAACATTGGCACAAGTTAAGAGATTTTCATTCAAATGTACACATCAAGAATTGATAAGTTTTTTCACTTAGATTTTCACCATTTGAGAAGATGTATTAGATCACCTCATCCAAGTGGGACAGTTAAAACACCTCTAGGCTTTTGGGTAGCCTAAGGACGAGGTGAATCTTTATGTAGGGTTAACTCCCTTGATGTACCACTTTGGATTACTACTACACCTAAAATTTGGAGGGAAAAATGAGAGATAAAATGGAAAGAAAACTATTCTAAGGGAGGTGATACACAAAATAATTTGATTACTTTGAACTAGTTTCATGTTACACATGAAGCCAAGAGACTAACCAAACATGCACTTTTCCAATCTAAATCTTCTCACATCAATATTACATTATGAGGTTTTGGAAGAATGTTTAGGATAAGAGGACTAGATAAGAGGCCTTGAATGTAAATAGTGAATATACTAACTTAATCAACCTTGAAACTTCCTAGAACATTTCACATTCCCTGCAAGAAGAAGCTTTCCAACTATACAAAGATGAAAGAATGAGACAACCATGCTAAAGAAACAAGAGTAATCATTTATGAAAGATCAAACATTTAAAATGAAAATAATAATAATAATAGATATGTAATAGGTAAAAATAAGAATTATTATTTATCAAATGGTATGAAAATAATCAAGGCTTCACCATACTCAGGTGGAACATAAGTTACAATAGCCAAAATGGCTAGTTCTTATAGAACTTGAGAGAGGAGAAATAAGAAGTCCAAGGGTCAGAAGGACACTTTTAAAGATAATAAAAGTAGTTATTTATGAATGAGAAGAGGATTTTTGATGAACCATGAAAGTTTAGAAGGGAAAAATGGCTCTCCAAGTCATGAAACTCTTGCAAAGTGGCATGAAAGTTCTCAATTTGGATCATAAAATTGCCTTCATGATTTGGATCTATTTAAACATCCCAAAACTAGTTAGGTATATGTATAATTATTGGAATGAAGGGGAATGATTTTATTCATGAAAATCCATATATTTTTTTTAGTCTTGATCATCTTGAATCATCCCAAAATGAGTTATCATCTTTTATAGTCTAAGAAACTTCTTTTTCCCACACCTTGCACACTTGGATTCAAATTTGGAATAATTTTAGATGAAAAAAAATGTAATGGAGTTTATGATACTTTTAAATTCCCTAAATTTATTTAGAGTCATTAATTACACTTTAAAAAGACATCCACTTGAGGTTTTCACACTTCTCACCCTCATGTTCACTATGCCAATTTTAATTGGCTGAGATGAAACTACTTATTTTCATACTTATGAGTTGTTATTTATAATTAAATGGACATTATTGGTTACCAATGGTCCTAATATTACATCCAAATTTTATTTCATCTCTTGAATGTTCTTAGAATCTACATAATGCATAAAATAGTCAAGAAAACCTTATTTGTTCCCTGTTCGTATAGATTTAGTATAGTCTAACAGGATGGGGAGGAGATTTAGTGAGTTATATAAAATTTATAATAACTTTAATGGTAAAATTTTTCCACTATAATATCTTTCCAACCTCATTTTATCCATCGGGTCTTGACTAAGGGTTTGCAAGGGTTTTAGGTGGTTTTTATCCTTAAGCTTTGTTCATAAATCCCTAACATTATAATTGAAAAAAAATACAAAAAAATGTTCTTAAATACCAATAATAAACTCCCAAAAGCCTTTTTATTCCATGAAAAACCTCTTGAAATATGTGAGCTTTTGAAGTTACCTATTCGAGCCCTTCCTTTCCTTTACATAGGCCTAATGTTGATTTTGAGCCAAAATATGACTCCCTTGTGACATATTCTATATTTTAATATTTTTTACACATAAAAAGTCATATTTTAGACATGATTTATTATATTATAATGTTCATCTAAAGGTGGAAGTGAATTTGGATCCCCAATTGGGCAATAGGCTTAACCATGCCTCACAAACCTAACTGTAACCTTTGCCATCCAAACCATCCTATTGGAATTATATTCATTACATAATATTTAACACCTATGAGATTAACAAAAAATAATTCTTTAATAAGTTATAATTCTCACATCAGGTTGTAAGTGGAAATGCCTTATCTATTAGACTTTTAGGCCTAGTCATGCCTAGTATGCCTATCTATACATTTGAGGGTTTAGAGAACCCTATTTGGTTACATCCTTTTTTTCATGGTTACTCATATTTTTATAGGTTTTATAAAACCTCTCACACATTATAACTTTTTTTCCTTAAATCCTGTTCCACTCTTTTTTCCTTGCTTCCCAAACTTGCTAGTTTATGCCTAAGGGGAAGTACCCTCTATCTAAGACAAAACAGAGGGTATTTCCCCTATTCTATAAAAAAAAATGAATTTTGTATAGGATTACATAGGTTTTAAATTCCCCCCTATAAAAATTTTAAGTTATTTTAAAAACCATTTGACCTTTCAAAATTTTTGAAAACCAAGATAGACCATGCAAAGGTGGACTGTGTACAGGGTTTTCCCAAGTGGTCTGTATTTTGCATTATGGAGTCATAACTTTAATTTTTTCCATATAATGAGGGTAATATGAGGATATTATTATAATTATTAATATTTTTTAACCTTAAATAACTCCTCCAAACTTATACATGTTCCTCATACTCTCTTCCTTGTCAAACTAAAGGTTATTCCTTGATTATGTTCTTGCTTTTTGAAGTGTACTTATAGGTATAAATACATGGTTTGACTTAAAATACAGTGTCCAAAACCTCATATACTTAAATTAGAGTCATTTTTTATTGTTTTGTGTCCATTTTATTCATATTCATGTTTTTTCCACATAAATAAACTCAAGTATTGCTCTGTACCCCTCATAGTCAACTATAGTTGACTATATGGGGCCTGCAGATAGTGTTCATACAGTTTACACCTTATTTCATGCCTAATTTCTTCCTTTAAGTTATTCAAACCATGTATTAACTATAATTTATCCTCTCATACTTTATATTAAGTCTATTATAAAGGTTTTGAAACTTAGTCATCATGACAACCTTACAACCAGCTTGTAGGTTGCATTTTGCATGGTGGGATACCTATAGGTGTCCATGGAGCTTCAAACACTACATATTGGCATCATACTAACGAAATTAATTTAAATTTATACATAATTAAATTATTTTTACCATTATAAACATGAATTTATGTTTCATTTATTCTTTAGGATGTTAAAAAGCCAATTAAAACTCAACCTATAGATGCCAATGTAGGTTTTTAGTGTATTTCTAAGCAACTTTGAGCCATTAAACCATCACCCTCCACCAATATTATTGAATTAATATTTTTAATAGTTCATATCCTATATATAGGCTAAATTTTTTGTCACTTAATATAATTAAGACCCTTTTCAAGCATTTTGTAAGATATCCACAAAAACAATAGGGGCTCTATTTTCTCATTTTGGAGACATGATCTTTGTACATAGTCATCTTGTTTGTGGAAGTGACTCTAAAATTTTCCTAGAATTTTATCTTTCCAAATAAGTATTTTATGACCCCTTCAAAACATCAATAACTTAGGAATGGTTCCATCACTTTTTTTAACATTTCAAAATGAGTTCTCAGTTCTCTATTTAGGTCACTTATATGTGAAAACTCCATAGTGCAGGCAGTAGATGAGAATTGTAAGCAATGCACATTGAATTTGATATTTTATTAGTTTTAAAATTGTATCCATAATTAAAAACAAAAATTTCACATTATAAAACACCTAAAAAAGTTTCAACACCTTCTTTTTAACATGGATTCTTCCTTCATGGCACCTGTAGGTGTAATTCCATGGCAGATTGTGAGTAATAGTATGGACAATGTGAATTGCTTGGCCATTTTATGAGTTTTAGTCCTATACCAAGGATTTAAAATAGATAATTTACATTAACAAGGACCCTGATAATATCAAAACTTTATTTTCAACATGCTTGGTTTTGTGACGACACTTTTAGGTGTATGTTTTCATGTATGCAAGCAAACAATGAGTATTGTATATGATTACAATAGTATTTTATTCAATATTTGAAAGATAACTTCATTATTTCATGTTTTAAGAGGATATACCACATTTTGTAAACCTTCATCACAATTCTGTAGATATCATTGAAACCTTTAAAAGTCATGACTAAGACCAAAGAGTAGATGGGAACTAGTTGAGTATGACTATGGATTGAAAATTAGATCCAAGCATGATGTTATGAGACTAGTCATGAAGGAAATGTGATCCCTATATAAATTATACATGGTGATTAACCTATCTACACCCTTTAAAACCACTATCAAAGCATAAAAGTCTTGAGAATGGTAAAAACCTATCTATTACACAAAAAAGTGCTCCCTCCTATAACTTAAGATGATTAGCATATCAGAACACCTTGAAATAATAAAAAAAACTTGGATAGAATTATATAAGGAATCAAACATCATATAAAATCAACTTAATCAACTATTTTTTATGGACTTGTCCTAAATGGAACAAAATCTATAGGGTGTAGGAAATAGTGAGCAAAAACATAGTTAGCTTGTAAATAATGGTCTATAAAGCATGGTTAACCAATATTCAAGATCTCTATATGAAAATGTATATATATGAGTGTAATAACACCTCCCAAATTTTTTTTACTTGAAAATTCTTCCACTGAATGTATGAAACATGAACTTGTTGATCACTTCTACATGTTTGAAAGGGAAAAAAATGAGTAGAATGGTTTTAGGCCTTTTTTAGCACTTCAAAATCAAGTCAAGAATTGATATTATTATGAGGAATATTAAGGGACATTATATGATATTATCCCATGTTTCATCTTCCCCCATGGGTTGTACAAGTGCCAAACTTCCCTTTTTTAGTTAGTTTCTTAAATTTTAAGTAAATAACCTAGAATATTTTGATTAAACTAAAATTACTAATAGGGAATCTAACCTATTAGATGATTTAAAGGAAAAAAATACACATGAAAACCTTGGTAATTGTGCCACTTGCATTTATGACCCCTAAAATCCCACTAAATGGCCCAAAATGACAAATTGACTAAAATGGCTAAGAGAAAAGCTAGGATGACATTAAATGACATAAAATAACTTATAATACACCCCATGAGAAAATATTAGACCCAATAAAACATTTAAAAGGTCAAGTTTTTACCTATAGGGACCCTATTTTGACTTATGGGGTCAAATTTGGTCAATAATAAGAACTATTCAAATCTAGAAATTAGAACAAACAAGTGAGAGAAAAGCTAGGAAAACAAGAAACATAAGAAAATTTGGACAAACTTTGTAGAATTCTTTACTTATATTAATTTCTCAAAAGTTACAATTAGCTCTTGTCTGTAATAACTCCCCACCCTCCCCCATGTTTTATAATTGACAATGCTCCTTTTATAGGATGCAAGGAGAAATTTTGGTTAGTTAGATCCAATCACAAAAGTAAAATTGTTAGGACAACTATCCTTTTCAAAAAAATTCTAGAATACACTAGACTTTCCACCATGAACTGACCTATAGGCAATGTGTTTTACAAGTTGCATAGGCCTTTACAAAATAATATTCCCTTTTCAAAATTACATAATCTTAATTATAAAATAATATGCTTATCTTAACTAACTTGGAGGCCCTTTTATTGTTGTAGTCTTTTGCCTTCCCTATAGGATATTCATTCTATAATGCTACTCATTGATAAGTTAGATAAAAATTATTGGTCTCATAAACAAATATTTTTCTTAATCTTCTAGGCCCTTGAGATCCTTTCAACCCTTTGCAAATATTTTTTGATACCTTTGGAATCTCCCATCTTCTCCTTTGAAGACAAAAGTAGGCCCATGACCTTATTTTTATCAACCCCTATTTTTCCTTTTCCTTGATTCCTTAATTCTTACATGAATTGAGCAGTTATGTGCTTAAAATCCTCATTAGTTATTATACCTAAGGGAATAAGTATGCTAGGTTATTTGATCAAGCTATCTAATATATACAACATTTTATCTTCTTGTTTCTTGAGGTCCTTAGAAATGTCCTCCATCTTCTTGGACCAACTACTCAAGGCCTTGATTTTATCAATTAATATAGCCATAGCCATATTCTAGTGGGTTAGGCTAATTTTCCTAAATCTAAGGATTTGATTTTTAGTTAAGATCTTGATTAAATGCTTTACATGGTATATCAAAGCCTACCATTAGCCAACTTGGCAAGTAACCTTAGTGCATTTTATATTTATTACATCTTACTTAGTTCTAGTTGACTTTAAATAATTGAATAAATCAGTCATGGTGTCTTCAAATTACTTGAATTTGTTTTCTTGAATTAACAAGATGGCTTGTTCCTTCAGGTTCTTATTCTACTACAAGATGCCCTTAATCATTATTTACAATTGATCTATCTAAGCTTGAGTGACTTCAAGGATATTTTATTCAAACAATGTATCTTTTCTAGGCTTCTATCCTTTAATCAGAGTTAATCCCAAAAAGAGTTCCACTTTTTGGAAAGTGAATTCATCTCTACCAATCAAGTATTTCTTCTTAATTACCCTCTATAAATTGGTAGTGGTTAGGTCAAACTTGACACCAACTAAATATTCTATCATTTTTGGAGCTGGGGTCTCTACTTTTGCTCCACTTGATTCTCCTAGAGTAGTCATTCTTTTATCTTCATCCTCTTACAACATAACTATCTAGGGTTTGACTTCCTCATTCACTAAAATATTAGTTGCTTGCATCAATACCCAAGGATGGTATATGCTAGGTAACTTTTAAAAAAATTTATAGATGAACCATTCAGTAATGGTTTGTCTATAAATCAAATTTTCCTCACTAAAGAGATTAACTTCACTCTAGAGAGGAGTGAAGGTCACCTTGGGCTTCTTAGCCTTCACTGGGACAATTACCAATTTAGCTCTTCTTTTTTTTTTCTGGGGGGGGGGGTGGGGGGGTCTATAAGGACTAGGTCTAATTCTTACTTCCCATTTTATTATTTGGATACCTCCATCTACTCATCCTTAGAATCAGGTTGATGATAGTTATTTTAGATCATCTTTAATTATTTTACCAGGGTATAGTGCTACCATATGGATTTTCTACACTGGTGATCCCTATTTCTTTACTTGAGCTAAGGAAAATGTAATTTCATTGGGACTTCTCTCCTCTAGCCTTTACTCAAGTTGTACCTCAGGTATGGATTCTATCTATAAATAGGTTTTTAGATGTTTATAAGGTGAACTACTCAACAAATGGTACTACCCTGGTCTCACTTAACATTTATCATCATCCCCTTTTTGCTCCCTCTACATTTGGGACTCTAGTTTGATGTTGTGATTTTTTAATCTGAAGGTGACCTTAGAGAATGAAGAGTACTTTGTATATATAGGGTCAAAATAACCTATTTGATGATCATAAGGTACATTAGTTTCCTTGGACTTTAAGTGCTCTTTAAGCTTTCCCTATGGATCCCACTATCTTACATCATCCACTTGGATATTGAAGGAGTTTTAAAGTAGACTCAATGTTTTCCCATTACTAAATAATATTCCTTTCAATGGTTCAGGGGAAGCCATGTATTAATCCTTATCTCTTGGTTTTGCACAAACCATTTATTTCATTACATAATTGGTAAGCCACCTCTTATTCAACTAACTTGTTTGGCATATGGACTTGTAATCTAAGGGGAGTGAATTGTGTTCCCTCGATCTTGATGATTATCAAATCTAGATATAACTAGATGTCTCACATTTCAATTGCCTTTTTGGTCAACGGGCTAACTCTTGGCCTTGGATTCCTAGTTATGGCCTTGAATAAGGTTAGATAAACATAGTCACATATGAATTAAATATGATCCCTATATTTGAATATGTGTAATTTTGAATAGTATTGGGAGACCATATATGTCTAATTAGGGGACCATTCTCTTAGGTTGGGGATATTTGTGGTATCAAGCAAGGTATTTAAGAGGTATGACATCATGTCAAAATGGTTCCTAGTTTTATTCTTAACTATAAATATTTTCATACTCAAATAAGTGATTATCACTTTACAAAGGGGAGGGGTGAGTTATTTCTCAATGATAAAATAGACTAAGGGCACCCAATTCTTGTCTACGTATATGGTGGTTAGATTACCACATAACCTATTCATCAAAGTCATTATCATTATTATTTGACATCTAAACTAAGTAATGGGAATATTACCATTAAAATAGGAAAATACCTAAATTCTAGAATATAACCATAGTGTAAGGATGGTATTCAAGTCATTTGACTTAGCCCAATTATTGATTTTGGTTTGGTCTATTTATAATTTAGGTAGATTTTAATAGTTTTCAAATGCTATGGCAAAGATATAAGCTAAAATCCTATGAGTATGCTGATTGAATAACACGTCCTTATCAATTTTACCATCTATAAAAATAGGAGAGAGTAAGTCTATACAATGTAGTACCTCATGTTTCATTGTGGCATAATGGAGACCCATCATTTGAATGATAACTATGTCATAGTAGAGCCTTCTTTCTGACACATTCTTCTCCTCTTCTCTCATGATGGGTTTTTGGTTCTCAATGGTCCAAAATAAGATTGAGTAATTTTTTTCCCTAGTATTTAAAGTTGTGGCATCAAATTATGCATCCTTGAAAACTTGTCCTTCTATGTTCGAGGTTAGATAGAGATATACCTATTTTTTAGAGACATTTCTATAAGCCATCATGGCTGTAAGTCTCTCTTAATTTCTTACCATTAGTTTTTAATTTAATTTTAGATCAAGTTGTCTTTTATTAGATGACAATCCAGTCTTTTTTGGATTGATTATGATGATCAAAGGGTCTAACCAGGGATTTCAAATGTGCAAGGTATTTTTTAATGTCTCTTACAATAATTTAATGGTGGTGGTTGTTTGAACTTATGGAAGTTTCATGACTTAGATTGTGCTTAAATTTTTGCATTTATATATTTAGATTTCTTGGGTCCCAAAATTTCTACCTTGGCACATCAAGCTTGTGTATATCAGATGTGACATCATTGTGGCATCCTACTTATTAAATTTTAAAAGGTGACCATTATCTTTTGATAATTCCCACTTGATCTCACATGATTAGATCTTGCATGGATCAATATGGACCATTGATCTTGATCCAAGACCTTAAATGCCATTGGATGCTTGTTACATTCCCCATAGTTGTGAAACTTTTAATTTTTGCATTCTCCATGACTTTTAAATGTTTGTTATGCACCATTAAGCTTGATTTCATTGAATAATTAGACTATGTTGATATTGATCTACCTAATTATGCATCCTACTATATGGATCATTAATTGTAATGTGTATGCTACATCATGTACCATTAATATTTAAGAGATGATCAAGCTTTAATTCGTTTCCCATAGGTATATCATGTATATCTCCATGTTTTTATTTGAATTTTCAACATTTACAATACATTTTTTAATCATCTTCATAAGAGAAAATGTGGACCATTGGATCTTGATCAATAGGGTTGAATTCCATTGGATGCTCATTGTTCTTTGGCTATGAGTGTGACACTTATCACCCTCTTGCCTATCTTAGGGATCAGTTGAATTCTTCACTTGATACACATCATTAGATTAATCCTTCCCAAGAAAACATGTGCCATCAATCTTCAGAAGATGCTTGATATTTCACTTAAGGTTAGGTTATTTGAATTTAAGGTCAGACTATTAGATCTTAAACATCCAAAAAAATGTATATCATTGATCCTATAGACAAAAATGATGTTTAATTCAATGTTTAGGGAACATAAAATTTAAGATAAAGTCTTAGACTAATGTTTTTGTTCATATTAATAAATATGAATAAAGTTTTAGGCTAAAGTCTTAAGCTAAGTTTTAAACATGTTAAAGGGGACCCTATGAAAATAAAATACCTAGCCTAAAGTCTTATTATAACATTTATATTAATAAACATGATAAAGCTTAGGGTCAGGCTTTAATATAATCTTTATAACAAAGGGAACATGGGTTAGTTAGACCATGCTAATAATAAAATAGACTGGGAGGTCACGGGACATAGAGGGACCGAGCATTAGATTTTTAGCCTAAGGTTTGGTTGTGTTGAAAAATATGACTAAGCCTTAGGATAAAAATTGAACTAATTCCATGGCACAATTGAAATGTTCCCATGTAAAATGTTCTGATGAAATTTGAATCTAATTCAAAGGGCATGAGATAGGGTAGTTGGAGTTAGGGTTTTAATATGATTAAACATGAACTTAATTTGACTTCAATAGACCAAAGGCTAGTAAAATATCAAATCATTATTAAATAATAAAACTTAGACATTGCTCATTCCAAATAGACTTGATTGGATCTATGACATGAAACATAAAGATCAAATGTTAGCAACTTTAGAATCATGAATACATATGAAAAACATATAGATATAGTGTAAAACATTCTAGTGATACTTTAATCAAATAAAGTTTCAAATTTAGGGTAAAAATTTGTAATTTTTAACACAAGAATCCCTCAACAAATGGTGACTTATGGGGGAAAAATAACAATATGTTAGAATTTAGAGACTATGGTTTAGAGTAATAACTAAGTTACTTATTCCATTTGAATAGGCACCATTATTAAGATCAGTTCATGGTTAGATCAAATCTTACAAATATAGGATTAGATTCAAAAATTAAGACATAGACATGTTGTGTGTGTGCTTTGATTTCACTTAATGATTACCACAAGATTTGGAGAACAACTTTTAGGTTCATGACTTTAATCATTAACACTAACTTTTAGCATGTTTGAATATTCATTAATAACCATGCTTTAGCTTAGGGAAGGATTGGGCATTGCTCTAATACCAACTAGGCATCCATATCCTGAATAGAGATGTTTTTACTCCACTCAAGGAATTGTTCCACTTCTATTGAAGTGTCCATATCCCTAATGGAGATTACCAGAATCACCTTTGCTCAGAAAGTTTGTTGAATTTTGCAATAATATTCTTATTTTTTGTATTTTTCAAGTAATTTTGACTTTTTATCAAAGGTTTAAAACCATGTTATCCAAGTTTAGGTATTTGGCCAAGTGTTTGGTCTTTAGACAATCATCCTTGACTATAAACTTTGTCCTAGGAAAGTAATGTTTTTTAAGTACAAACATGATTGTATCTTAATAATCTAGTCTTTCATCCTATATGTGCAATCCTTCTTAGAACCAAACTCAAATCAAAACAAAATTTTATAATCTCAAGTAGAAATTTACCTATTCATTATTATTTACTAGTTTATCTAAACTATAACATTAATCTTATATTTCAATAATCCATGATTGAATAATGTTGAGAGAACATACCTATATTTCTAAAATATGAGGTTTCTTTGATTAATTATATGAATCTTGAGTGGAGGGCTTGTCCAAAAGGATATATTGGGAGAAAGGAACAAATCAGAGAAAAAAACACAACAAATATAAATCAGACACACAAAGAAATAAGAAGTAAACAAATAAATATACACAAACATATGTACAAATAAGGGATAGGAAGGAAAAAATAGAAAGGAACTAATCTAGCCTACCTAATCTAACTCTAACTAGTATTACAATCATTCCATGAAGATTTCAGGTGTGACATCAAAAAATTAGTGTTTGAGGTATTTCCCATTGGTGGGTAGTGTTAACTCTACTCCCAATAGGTCTTTCAACTTAAAGGTGTTGTCTCCAAGTATCTTAGCTATCTAATAGGGACCTATCGACCAAGGTGTGAACTTCACATGTTTAACCTTAGGTTCAGATGCCTTTTCCAAAATAAGAACTAAGTCTCCTTACTTGAAAACTTTATTTTTGAATGTTTATCAAATCACCTCTTGATTGTGGTTTAGTGTCTACTAAAGTTGGCAAAATCCTCTTCTCTCACATCTTCCATCTATATGATGTCCATCAACCTTGAACTTGAAAATTATTGGTCTTCCTCCATGTACTCCTGCATGAACATGTATGTTGGCATCCTGAGGGTGATGGGGAAGATGGGTTCTTGACCATAAACTAGCAATAATGGTGATTATTTGAGAGCTTATTTAATTCTAGTTCTATTGGGTCAAAGGTCATACTTATGCAATTTATGACATGTTATAGGTTTATTATCTATAGAATTCTTTAAATACTTTATAAATTTGTTATTTATTGATTTAGATAATCCATTAGCTTGAGAATAATGGTTTGATGAGAATTTGAAGATGATGTTGTTATCATATGCCCATTCTATCATCTCTATGGATATAAAATAAGATCTATTATCATAGACTAGAGATAAAGTTGTCTCAATCCTAGTGCATATATTTTCTTCTAAAAAATTAATCACCTCTTTAATATTATACTATTTAGTTTCCACTATTTAAGTTAATCTAGTGTATTAGTTGATAGCAGTTGAAACATACTTGTGATCATTAGAAGAATTAGGTTTAATGACCCCCATAAAATCTAGCCCCCATTGGGAAAAGGGTTTATCAATCATTAATGGTTTTATTCATATGACTTACTTATGATCTTTGGTGTTCAATACTTGAAATTAGTGGCACTCTCTCACATATTTGTGAGCATCCTTTAGGATTGTAGGCTAGTAGTAATACTACTAGCCTACAATCCTAAAGGATGCAAAATAATCTCACCGATGATAATACTACTAGCCCTTAATATTTTTTTTGCCATAGTCCTTTTGGATGGATGTCCAATTCATATTTTTTCATGAAAGGTGCTCATGATCGTAGTTACTTCACACTTGGAGACACACCTTAAGTAAATTATTTCAAATTTATTCCTCTATAACACTATATTTTTTATTAGAAAGTGAGTTTACTTGAGCCTTAGATCTCTTCTTTATTCTTTACTTAACCCTATAAGACAATAACCATTGATTATTAAGTGGACAATGGGGTCATACCAATCATTAGGTATAAAACTTTATTGTTATACTTGCATAACACTTAGCTTTGGGTTAGTATTGTTAATCAATTGAATAAAACCCTAGCACTTTACTAGTTTGTTAGTCTTCATCTCAATGTCATATTATTGGATCACATACATCCACATACCTATCTTATATCCTAATTAATTTTGACTTAACACGAGCTTGGTGGTAGGTTCTATTAGAATTGCATGCACCTTATTCCTAGTTATATAGTTCCTAAACCCTTTTACTACCTTAACCAAAGAACATGATTGGTTATCAATGAAAGAGTAGTTTAACTCAACATTTTTAAGTTTAATACTCATAAAATCTATTGGATGGTCACATACATCCATCTCCTAAGTTAGAACTATAACTATTGCATGATTTGAAGTAAAGTAGTTTAGATAAAAATATCTGGTGAAGTTTGCAATTATCAGTATAGGGGCTTGTCTAATTACCTCTTTTATGTATTTGAAATCCTTCTTTGTCTCTTTATTCAAAGTGATCTTAGCCTCTTTCTTCAACATTCCATTCAAATGTTTCAATATTTATACAAAACCATAAATAAACTTCCTTAAAAAATTTATTTTACCAAAGAATAACTTAAATTCCTTCCTATTATTATGGGGCTCTATATTAGATATTACATATACTCTATCAGGGTCCATATAAATTCCCTCCTTAGTGATAACATGTCCTAATAGTTTTTCCTTAGTAACACAAAAGATACTTTTCCTTGGGTTTATATAAATATAATAACTTCTACATCTTTCAAATTCCTATTCTAGGTGTATAATATGATCCTCCTTATTTTTATAAAAGATAGTCAAGTTATCCATGTATATGATAATTCACTTACCTACAAGACCTTGAAGATCATGATCCAAGCTCTATTGAAGGTTGCATCTACATTTATCAGTCCAAATGGCATTATTTTGTAGGTAAAGGTAACACACTTGGCAGTAACATTAGTCTTCATCATGTCCTCTTGGCTCACTACCACCTAGTTATATCCTAAAAAACCATCAAGAAAGGACATCATGACAAAACCAAAAATAAATTATATTACTTGGTCAAGAGAAGGTAGGGGTAATTATATTTCTTAGATGCTCTATTTATATTTCTAAAATCAATGCATAGTTTTATTTCACCACTTTTCTTTTTGACTAGGACTAAATTATAAACCCAAGTGAAATATATAATGGGAAACACAAACTTGGCACCTAAGATATTCTTGACCTCTTTTTATATCAATGGTTATAAGACTAGGTTGATAATCCTCTATTTTTGTCTAAAAGGTTTATAATTTTCTTTTAAAGGTATGGTATGAGTTATGGCCTTTGGATCAAAGATATTTAGGTCATCATAGGACTGTGATATGATATTCTTATATTTGGTCAACATTTATTTGACAGTTTTGGACTTAATGCTTGTATAGGCTATACCAATATTAACCAGTTGAGGTTAACCTTAAAATCTAAGATCATTTGCATTATAATCCTTCCCACTTAGTTTTTGAATCTTGGTATCCGTAGCTAGTCTATTAGAATCAAAGAGTCTCTCTAAGGTTATCATGCCTTTGGGGATCTTATTTTCATTTAATTGAATGACCTTGTTATCAAGTTTGATTTCAATGTTCTTACCATTAAGGATACTAGCTTCATCAATAATGTGACCCTCAAACACTCTTGAACTAGTCATAAAGTCTATGATTTGATGATCATCACTAAATACCTACAAGTGGTTGACATTATCTAGCACTGAGGGACATGGAATTAATCCAATTATAAGGTTTTTTAACTTGGAAATTGGATTGGATAAAATGTTGGTTGTAATTGAAGTAAGTTCATCAATAGCCTTGTTCTCTTTCCTTAGGATTGACATAATGTTGAAAGCAATAAAACATCTAATTAAGTCCCACACTCTAAATTTATACTTATTGAGATGGGACAACTTGAATTGATATGTACTCCTAACCTAATTGACCATTAGTTCATAATCACCAAAAACTAGTAGTTTATTAGCCTCATGCTTGATTGAAAATTTTAATCCAAGAATAAGTGCTTCATACTTAGCACAATTATTGGTGCATGAGAATTGAAGTTTGTAAGAGGCATTATATTTTTTTCCAATGGGATTCATTAACACCACTCCTACTTTAGAACCTGATTTGCATCTAGCACCATCAAAATAAAGTTTCCATAATCCAAGAAAAACATGAGAATTTTTAGAGTTAAATACCTTTGTGGTATCAAGAGTGTAAACATCAAGATATAAGTTAGCCATGTTGACCCTTTGATTAATTTAATTAGACTCAGTGATCATATGATTTATTTTAGGCTCCCTTTCTATCCTGATTTGGTTGGGGACTCCCTTCCAAGGCAACCACATATGTGAAAAATATATTGACATATAACCATTCAAGATCCTATAGCATCTTATAATCACTAGGGATTCACACCACTTGGATATCAATGAAGTATTATATCCTTGGCTCTGAGGCAATATGTATGTGAACATTCAATAATTCACCAATCACTTTAAATCTTGATTTATCTAATTGAGTTACAAATCTATAAAATTTAATGAGAGTCAAACCTAATTATTCAAAAATACCCTTAGGTATAATATTTTTAGATGCACCAAAATCTAATAGATAATTATGAAATTCTTACCAAAGATCATGATTGTAAGTAGGAAAGGAGGAATATCTACCTTACTATTATGTATTACAACATTAACATGTGTAAAAATTTGAGACATAACAAGGTTTTTATAAAAATATTACAAAAATATATCCCTCTATTTAGTAATATATGTCAACTCATGCAAGGTAATGTTAGCTTTGATCTTATTCATATCCTCTAGTATTTTATACCTAGTCTTATTGGAAGAGTTAGATGTATCAACATTTGGTTTAAAAGTGCTTCCCTTAGAAGGCTTTGGATTATTTCCCAAGGTACTATCAATAGGACTCTCAAAGTTATTTGGTGGAGTTGAAGTGGTCAATGGTTACTTCTACTCTCGATTTATCAAAGGACAAGTCTTCTTCAAAAGTTTTTGAAAATAACGAATCTCTTTTGGGATATCCTCAAGCTCATTTTCCTCTTGGAAATGGAACTCAAATGTCTCCAACATGAAATTTGAATCAAATAATCTAGATGACCTTGAAGATCTTGATTTACCTACATCACAATATTTATTAGGGCCAACTTTAAAAGTATCTAATTTTTCTTGGAAGGCCTCAAAGGCATTATATAATTCAACATAGTCTATTTCCCCATGCTTAGATGTGTAATGAACTCTACAATAGTCAGGTAAAGAAACATCAATAAGATTTATATCAGGGACATTCTTGATATAAGATGGTTTATTATTCTTGTTGTTGTGGTAACTATGATTCTAAAATCTATTACTAGGCCTATTTAACCTCTGAAAGGAGAAATTACTACTAAATCTCTCTTCAGTATTGCTTACTTTATTTTAAAACTAAAGGAATTTAGTGCTAAGATTTTGAACCATCTTAAGGATAGAGTCACTCTCATTCTTTGGGACTTCAAAATTATGAACTTGAGTATTATCATTAGCTATAGGCACTAAAGCTTTCTAATCCTATGTATGAGATCCATTGGTAGCATTATTCAATAATCTTAGGTTTTGAGTAGGGTGAGAATGTATCAAAGGTAGTTGGTTCAAGATTAGAAGTTGGCTTAGGGAAGGTACATTTTGGTTAGCATTGGGAATCAAATTTAGAATGGGTAAATGTGGATTGACATTAGGAATGGAATATCCCAATTGTTTTTGAGGTTACATCTTGTCATTAGTGATCACAACCTTGGTATAAGCTAAATCTAATGTATTCATGGGCTCAACAGCTCTATTTATAAACACATAAGTCATAGGATCTAAGACATCCTTATATATTTCCAAGGCTAAAGACTCATTGGGTCTCTAAGGAGATGTGATCCTACTGAACATTTTTTGGAACCTAGCATTGAAGGCTCTTATCGGCTCATTTGTATCCTTTTTCACTGTGGTGAATTGTTGGTATAGGACACATGAATTAATTATATTATGAAATTGGTCAATGAAAACATTTTTAAAATCAACCCAACTAGTAATGTAATTTTTAGGTAGGTTTAGAAACCATTCATATGTAGCTCTTTAAAAGTAAAAGGAAATAGTCTACATGCTAAATCTTCACGAGTCACATTCATCAATCTTAATTTAGTTTTGAAACTCTTAATGTGTTGTTTAGAAATTATAATGCCACTAGGACTAAATATTGGCAAATAATTTTTAAGATTATGAAGAAGGTCATGTACCACACCTGACACATTAATCAAAGAAGCACCTAGCCAATCCATACCTTAATAGGGATCAAACATAAGAGCACTCTAAATTGGTGAAGTTTGCAGAGATTTTGAAATTCTATACTTGCATTTGTCCCACCTAGTTCCCCTATGAAATTATAATGAAAGCAAAGTCTCTCTAGTATCTGAACATGGCCTTATCTTAATTCTTGGTAATTTCATCTTATGGTATTTGAATCCTATTTGAAATATGATGTGTGAGTCTTATCTTTTCAAGGAATAATGATTAGACTTGAAGATTAAGAAATGTTTTCAAATATTTATATAAAAGATGACAAAGGATATCAATCTTTAACTAAGTTAGTTTAAAGATGTATCCAAATACGTATGATTGATCTTTACACTTTAAGCTTGAATAAATTCAAATTAGTAAAGGATCTATCAATATTTGATCAAAACAACTATTACTAACCTCAAACCTATTAAATTAACAAAGCTTAAACCAAATTTACCATAATTAAGCATATACCTTCAAATAACATCTATCTTTCTCTAAAGAAAGCATAAATATGGGTCAAAGACCATAAAGACCCATGATATTTACATAATTGAGCAAAGATTGACATAATTATGTAAAGGTTACACCAATCTATGAACATAATTCTCAAAAATAAGTAAAGATACTTTAAATCTACAAAGATCTATCTATCCCTCCTTCTAGCACCAATGAGACTCCCTTTATTGATGTCTAAATATGTATCAAAGGTGCCTAGATTATTCAAGAACACTTCTTATTTGATCATTAAGTCATGAGTTGTAGGTTGTGATAATCCTATTATCTATCAATGAAATAGAGGTAAAGGTAATGGAATATTTCACAATATCTATAATGTTTGGTGGTTGGAAGCCACAATGGCTAGAAGTTATTCTATAGAAACTATGAAGTATGTTATGCTGAAATTGGTAAAAAATGATCAAGAACTAATATAAAGACTAATCTAAGATGGGTATTTATAATGAAAACTAGACTAGAGTGATTTGGTTAAAAAGGGAACAAAGGGAAAGGTAAATTAGAGAAGAGATGTTGATCTTCATTCTAAATATCATGACAAATTTTAAATATCATCTAGGCATGCACTTAACCAATATATGGCATGAAGTAGCATAAGATTAAATCCAATCAGACATTATGAAAACATCTAAGGATGGTGTGAAATAATGAAACTAAAGATCAAGTTTACTTTAAATATTTACCCCTACAAATAAATAACATTAGCCCAAATGTAAGAATAGTAAGTAAAAAAAATGAACCTAAAACTTTAAATTAACATAGCATTGGCCCAAGTTAACAAATTTGTATTCAAATGTACACATTAGTAATTCATAAGAACTATTCAAATCTAGAAATCAGAACAAATAAGTGAGAGAAAATCCAAGATAACAAAAAACATAAGTAAAATTTGACAAACTATGTATAATTTCTTGTTTATATTAATTTCTCAAAATATACAATTATCTCTTAGATCTAAGAAATCCCCCTACCCTATTATATTATTGAAAATTCTCCTTTTACAGGATTAAAGGAATCATGTTGGTCAATTAGATCAAATCACAAAGTACAAGTGCTAAAATAACTATCCTTTCCACAAATGTTTTAGAATACACTAGACTTTCCCCAATGAACTAATATATATGCAATGTGCTTTACAAGTTACATAACCCTTTACAAAAAAATATTCCATTTTCAAAAGTCCATAATCTTAATTATAAAATAAACTTCTAATCTTAACTAACTTGGATGCCCTTTCGTTGTTGCAGTATTTTGCCTTCCCTGTAGGATCTTCATTTTATAATGTTACTCATTGATAAGCTAGAGATCAATGATAGGTCTCATGAGTAACTCTTTTTATTGATATTTAAGGCCCTTGATATCCTTTTCATCCCTTTCTAAATATTTTTTTATTCCCTTAGCATTCCCATATTCTCCTCTGAACACAAAAGTAAGCCCATGACCTTATTATCAACCCCTATTTTCCCTTGTATTTGATTCCTTACTTCTTATATGAATTGAGTAGTTATATGATTTCACTCCTCATCACTCATTAAAACTAAATTACTAATTATGGTAGGTTCTTTGATCAATCTATCTAATATGTGAAACATTTTATCTTATTATTGCTTGAGGTCTTTAGAAATGTCCTCCATTTACTAGGACTAGCTGCTCAGGGCCTTGATTTTCTCAACTAATATAACCATAGCCATAATCAGGTGGGATAGGCTAATTATATTGAAGTCATAGATTTGTTTTTTATTTAATACCTTTATCAAATCCTTTACTTGGTAGTTTTAAGCCTTATATTAGACAACCTGGCTTGTAGCCTTAGTGCTTTATTTGTTTATTGCATCTTGCTTGGTTCTGACTGACATTAAAGAATTAAATAAATCAATCATTGTGAATTCAAATTTATCGAATCTATCTTCATTAATTGATAAGATGAATTGTTTATTTAGGTTCTTAATCTACTATAGGATGCCCTTTACCATTGTTTACAATTGATATGTCTGAACCTGAGCTAATTCAAGGATATTTTATTTAAACATTAGATCTTTGCCAAGATTTTATCCTCCAACTATATTCAATCCCAAAAAAGGTTAAACTTTTTAGAAAGTGAATTCCTCTCCACTAATCATGGATTTCTTCTTAGTTACCCTCTACAAAATAGAAGTGGTTGGGTAAAACTTGACACCAACTGAAGATTCTATCACTTTGGGTGCTAGGGTCTCTACTTGTGCTCTACTTGATTCTCTTAGAGTAGTAATTATTTTATCTTCCTCCTCTTGTAGTGTATGTATCTAAGTTTTAGATTTGTCATTCACTAGAATATTTTTTACTTACATCAATTCCCAAGAATGGTACATGGTAGGTACCTTTTGTAAATTTCCATAGACAAACCATTTAGGAATGGTTGGTCCCTAAATCAAGTTTTCCTCAATGAAGAGATTAACTTCACTCAAGGGATGAGTGAAGGTTAACTTCGGATTATTATCCTTAACTAGGATAATGGCCAATTTAGCTCTTGTTTTAGGGGGTTTATAGGGACTAGATATAATGCTTCCTATTTTCTTATTTGGATACCTCCATTTCTTCATCCTTTGACTCATAGGCTGATGATAACAATTTTAGAACATCTTCAATTATTTCACTAGGGTCTAGTGATACCACATGTATTTCCACTACTGGTGATCCCTGCTCTTATATTTGAGCTAAGGAAGATGAAATTTCATTAGGACTTCTCTCCTCTAGCCTTTGCTCAAGTTTTTCCTCAAGTTTGGATTCTATCTATAACTAGGTTGGTGGAGGTATAAAAGGTACACAACTCAGGAAATGGTACTATCTCGGTCCCAACTACCATTTATCATCATCCCCTTTCTACTCCCTCTATATTTTAGACTCTAGTTTGATGTTATTATTTTTCAACCTAAAGGTGACCTTCGAGAATGAAGAGGCATATATATATATAGTTGATGATCATAGGGTACATTGAATCCCTTGGCCTTCAAGTGTTCATTAACCTTTCCCCATGGATCCTACTATCTTAGATCATCCTTTTAAAATTAGTACTTATAATGGTTAAATGAAATCCATGTAGTAGTCCTTTCTTTTTGGTTTTGCATAAACCATCTATTCTATTGTATAATTAGTAATCCACCTCATGTGTATCTAACTTGTTTCACACATGAAATAGTAATATGAGGGGAGTGAATTGTGCTCCTTTGATCCTAATGATTATGAGATATGGATACAAGTAGATGTCTCCCATGGCCCTTAATTGCATTTTTGGTCAAGGGGCTAACTCTTGGCATTAGATTCCTAGTTATGGCCTTGAATAGGGATGGATAAGCATAGTCACATATTAATTGAATGTTTTCCTTATATTTTAATAATGTTCAATTTTGAATATTATTGGGAGACCGTATGTGTCCTATTAGGTTACCATTCTATTAGGTTGGGGATCTTTGTGGTAGAATTCAATGCATCCAAGAGGTATGCCATCATATACAAATGGTTCATGGTTTTCTTCTTAACTACAAAGATCTACCTACTTAAACAAGTGCTGATCAATTCACTAAGGGGAAGGGTGAGTTGTTTATCAACTATAAAATAGACTAAGGGCATCCAAATCTTGTCTACATATGGTGGTGGTCAGATTCCCACATAACCTATCCATCAAAGTCATGATCACTCTTATCCTAAGTCTGAAGTGACTAATGGAAATGCCCTTGAAATCTGAAAAGTAAATGAATTTCCAAAATATAACCATATGGTAAGGATGGTCCTTCAAGTCATTTTCCTTAGCCCAATTATTGATTGTGGTTTGGTCTATTTAGGGTTTAGGTAGCTTGTAATAGTTTTAAAATTCTATGGAAGGAGATATAAGCTATATTCATATAAGTTATACTTATTGACTAACATGCCCTTATCAATTTTAACATCTCTAAAAATAGGAGAGAGAACATCTATACAATGTAGTACCTCATGATTTGCTCAAGTATAATGGAGACCCATCATTTGAATGACAACTATGTCATAGTAGAGCCTTTTATCTAACACATTCTTATCCTCTTCTCTCATGATGGGATATTGGTTCTCATGGCTTAGAACAAACTCAACTAGTTATTGTCCCCAGTATTTAAAGTTGTGGCATCAAATTATGTATACTTGAAAAATTGTATTTATACATTCAAGGTCAAATAGAGATCTACATCTTCTCTAGATACACTTTTTTGGTTTGCCATGGCTGTAAGTCTCTCTAGAATGATTACTAGTGGTTTGTAACTCAATTTTAGATCAAATTATCTTTTCCTAGATGATAATCCAATCATTCCTGGCTTGATTATGATGATCACAAGGTTGAACTAGGGCTTCTAGATGTGCTAGGGTTTTTTTTGAATGTTCTTTACAATGCTTTAATGGTGGTGGATTTTTGAACTTATGCAATATTTATGACTTATATTATGCTTATATTTTTTCATTATACCTTTACATTTCCTATCTCCTAAAATCTATAACTTGGCACATCAAGCTTGTGTGGATCTGATGTGGCATCATTGTGGCATCCTACTTATTAAATTTCAAAGGTGACTATTGTCTTTTGAAAATTCCTACTTGATCTCACACCATTGGATCCTCCTACATAGCTCAATGTAAACCATTGTTCTTGATCCAAAAAATTAAAGTCCATTAGATACATTTTACATTCACTCTAGTTGTGACACTTTTCATTTTCATATTCACCATGACTTTTCAACATTTTCTATGCATCATTGATATTAATTAAGTGTAATAATTTCACTCCATTCATCTTGATCTACATAATTATGCCTCCTACCCCATGGACCTTTGATCAAAATTTGTATGCTACATCTCATATCATTGATCTTTGAGAGATGATTGTGATTTAATTCATAGCCTGCAAGTATGTCATGTGTCATCTCCGCATTAGTCCTTGACTTTTCAACTTTTTCTATACATCATCTGATCATCTCTGTATGAGAAAATATAGACCATTAGATCTTAATTTATAAGGTTGAATTCCATTGAATGCTTATTTTTCTTTGGCTATGAGTGTGACACTTATCACCTGATCACTTGTTCTAAGTCTCCATTAACGCCTTGACTTGATATGCATCATTGGATCAATCTTACCCAATAAAACACATGATGTTAGTATTCATAATATGCTTGAGCTTTAACTTGAGATTAAGGTATTTGTCTTTAAGCTCACTCCATTTGATCTTGATCATCTAGGCAAATATGAATCATTGATCTTGTAAATAAAAATGATGTTGAAGTCAGTGTTTGAGGAACATAAAATTTAAGTTAAACTCTTAGACTAATGTTTTCATTTTTATTAATAAATATGAAAAAAAAATTATGATAAAGTCTTAAGATAATTTTTTAAAGGGGACCTCACAAAAATAAAAGACCTATCCTAAAGTCTTAGCCTAAGGTTTTTATTGATAGACATGATATCCTTATGGCAAGGCTTTAGGGTAAGATTTATAATAAAGGAACCATGTGCTAGTTAGACCATGCCAATAGTAAAATAGACTAGGAGGTCATAGGACATAGAGGAACCAAGCATACTATTTTTAGCCTAGAGTTTGTTCATGTTGAAAAATATGACTAAGCCTTAGGATAAAAATTGAACTTAGTTCATGGCATAATCGAAATGCACCCATGTAAAATGTTCCCATCATAAAAGACCTATCCTAAAGTCTTAGCCTAAGGTTTTTATTGATAGACATGATATCCTTATGGCAAGGCTTTAGGGTAAGATTTATAATAAAGGAACCATGTGCTAGTTAGACCATGCCAATAGTAAAATAGACTAGGAGGTCATAGGACATAGAGGAACCAAGCATACTATTTTTAGCCTAAGGTTTGTTCATGTTGAAAAATATGACTAAGCCTTAGGATAAAAATTGAACTAAGTTCATGGCATAATTGAAATGCACCCATGTAAAATGTTCCCATCAAATTTTAATTAAATTCAAAGGGCATGAGCTAGGGTAGTTAGAATTAGTGTTTTAATCTAATCAGATATGCATTTAATTTGATTTCAATAAACCAAAGGCTAGTACAAGATCAAATAATTATTAAAACATAAAACCCAAAAATTACTCATTACAAATGGAATAGATTGGAGAGATAACCCAAAATATAAAGACCAAATGTTAGTAACTTTGTAATCATGAAAAAATATTTAAAACATATAGATATAGTGAAAAACATTCTAGTGATACTCTGATCGGATGAAATTTCAAATTTAGGGTACAAATTTTCACTTAATAATCGAAGGGCTCCTATTTCTCAAGAATGGGGGTATTTTAACCTCAACACATCCTGAATTCATCCTTAGAATTTTATTCCTTTTTCAAATTTGCAATGGTGATGGAGAATTTAGAAAGGTATTAATTTTTTTCCCATAAACTATTGTATTATTTTCTTGGAGAAGGTGTTGGAGGTGGGTCTCCATATCCTATACCATTGGAAATTTAAGGTGTAAGGGCCAAGATGCTTATGTGTGGCACCTTTTTTATATCTACTTAAGAGAGAGTGGTGTTTAGAAGGGAAGTGATTTTTTTCGAGTATTATAGGAGAAAAACATTGGGTTTAATAATTGGGGGTTTTTACAAAAATTGGTTTTATTTTTAAGTCTTCTATATGTTGCATGGTGTTTTTCTAGATATGCACTACAACCAGCTGAGAGAGATTACTTTTTTCTTGGAAGAAGAGATAGTTACATTGAAACTTGGCATTGGAAGGAAGAACTTCTAAAGGATTGTGTTTTTTTATTAATCTCCTATATGGTGTGTTTGATGTTGGAAGGGGTGTAGACTATGTGGAGTTTTCTACTAATTGGATTAATGTTCCATTTCCTCTTTTGTCTTATGTGCTATAAAAATCACTTTTACATTATGCTTTAGTTTGTTCCATTTGGAGGGGTGTTTGATCTGAGTTGGTTATTTCCTAGAGGGATCTAAGTGAGTTGGTCTACATGGAATTTGTTTACACAAAGGTAATTTTCATTATATATTTTTCCATCAAGTAAGGAAGGTGTTGAAACATTTAATATTAGTTGGTTCTTAATTTTTTGTTGTAGAAGTGCATTGGAATATACACCTAAGTGGTCTTTAGCACCTTTCTTTGCCTTCATAGAGCCTTAAAAAAAGACTTGTACCCAGTGTTAGGTTCTTTGAAAGCAACATTCTCAGTAAAAAATAAATTTAATCCACCTTTATTTTCTTTTATCATAGCTAAACATTCATTATTTCCTTTTACAAGCTATTTTTTCCTTAAAAGAGGAAGTGTCGTTCACTTTCACACATACCGAGGTCATTAGAAAGGTTATTTTTCAAATTTTATTACTTGATAACATCTTTAGTTTGATTTACATTCCAAAAAGTGGTTAGAATCCTACCTTTAGTTCCATTTTGGTCACTAAAATTAGTTTTTAGTGTAAATTTAATTTTTTTGACCCATTTATGGAAATTTATAGAGCATATAACATTTCAATTGTAACTCAAAATTGAGTTACATTTTTTTAAAGTGTATATTTTTCAATTATATATCCATTGGTTTCATTACTTTGTATAAACACACTACTTTTATAAAGTGCCAAAATTTGGGGGAGTCCTTAATACAATCTTTTGGGGGTTGTCATAGTGCTGATTTATGTACACTTTTGCATTATTTATTCTCTTTAGTGATTCACTATAATGGATTATAATTCTAGTATTAATCATTATGAGTCTTTGAATACACATAATTACCATACATTGAGACCTAGAATTGAAACAATCATAAAACACAAAGGATTATGGTCCCTAATGAATGAAACTCAACCACAGTTCATAAGAGAGTATGAAAAATTTAAGAACCAATGTAAGTTTGATGAGTATATGGGTTTGATAGGGACTTATATGAGTGATAATTTTTTGTTTCATTTGACTGGGTATGATATTCCATTCAAAATGCTGGCTAAGCTAAAGGGTTTATTTAGAAAAGTAGATCACATGAGAGCCATGTAGCTATTGATGCATGTATGTGTATCACAGGTGGTTCTGAGTGTTTATGAAACACTACTCATTTTTTAATTTAGATAATCTAATAAATGAGTTGTAGGTTATGATAATCTTGTTATATTTGGTGGAATAATAGTATAACAAGTAAATTGTTTCATAATATTTATAATGTTTGGTTGTTGGGAGTAATCATGGATTACTAGTTAACCTTTGAAAATGAGAGTAATCTAACCTAGGTGAAGTTAACTATGATCAAAGAAATAAAACTAAGTCTAAGATAAGATGGATATTCACAATAAAGCTAATCTAGAGTGAATTTATCAAATAAAAAACAAAAAGAAGGGTAGGGTAGAAAAGGAACATGTTGATCTTTAACATAGACATTATTACAAAGTTTAAATTCATCCAACTATGTACTTAAAACAAATTTATAGAATAAAATAGAATAAGCTCAAATCATATTATATATCAAGTAAGTATATAAATAAATGAAATAATTCAAATAAGAACTTGATTTACTTTAAATATTTACTCCTATAGGTAAATAACATAAGCACATCCACAAGAAGAGCATAGAAAATGTAATAAACTTAGGAAATTTTAGTTAACCTAGCATTAGCACAAGTTAAAAAATATGCATTTAGAAAGTACACATCAATAATCAATAAGAACCATTCAAATCTAAATTGTAAACTAGAAAATTGAGAAAGAAGCCATGATACAATTCACACAAATAAATGAGACATTTTTTTTAGAAATACCTATTTGTATTAATTGCTCAAAAATTAGTACAAGTATTCTTTCTAAAAAATCCCCCTTCCTTTTATAGTGGAAAATACATATTTATATAGATAATTCATGACATATGCTAGTTAGTCATGTCAAATTACAATAATACAAGTCTCCATAATAGTGGTCCCTACCACTTATACTTTTTTCTATAATAATCTAGACACTTCTTAATGGACTGACCTATAAGCAATGTGTTTTATAAGTCATACATGCCTTTAAAAAATAATATTCTCTTTTCAAAATATTATACAAGTTAAGATACAAAAGGAATATTCTTAAATAAACTAGCTTGGCCTTGAGATCCCTTTGATGCTAAAGTACCATATTGCTATTATTTCAAGATATTTATTTCCTTAACATGTTGTTCATATATAAACTTCAAGTTGAAAATAGGATCTATATAGAGTCCATCATCTTGATCTATTAGGTATCTAAAGTATTTGTCATCCTTTTTCATGGCTTTTTTAACACTCCTTGCATTCCCTATTATTTCTTCAACATTCAGGATCATGTCTAAGTTCTTATTATTGTCAGCCCTAGTCCTTTCTTGGCTCAGTTTCTCACTTCATACATGACCTGAGTAGATCATAACTTGAATTATTCATTAGTGATTAGACCTATGGGGTAGAGTAAATTTAGGTCAATGGTCACACTCCCAAGTATCTATTCCATCCTACTTATGAGTTACTTTTCATCTTCATGAGGGTCCATAGGTTGTTGGACCATTTACTCAAATCCTTGATCTTGTCTACCAAAATGTCTGTGGCCATATTTAGGTGAGCCAATCTAATTATTTCAAAGCTATAAATTTGATCCTTTATCAAGATATTTATCAAATTATTTAATTTTATTCTTGAGTTTTGTCATTGGTGGACTAGATTCATAACCACATTGCTCTATTAGCTCACTACATTCTATCTGGATTTCATTACTTTCAAAGAGTTGAACATATAAAACAAATATGCTTTAACCTTTTCTATCACAACCTCTGGTAGTGAAAAAATAGCCTACTTTTACAAATTTTCCTTTTATTTCTACATGCCTTTGAGGGTAGCTTGAAATTATGATAACTATTATTGGGTTAATTTAATCACATTCTCTCAAATATGGTATTCTCACTAGGATTTTGTCCTACAACTAGAGTCAAATTGGTTAATGGTTCTACTTTATTGAAAGTGATATCCTCTCTACCAACCATGACCTTCTCCTCTGTTACTCTTTGAAATCCAATTTTCTTTGGGTCAAACTTGACACCAAATATGGATTGTGTTACCTATGGTATATGAATCTCCATTTATTCTATAATTGGTTCTCCTAGGGAAGCCAATATTATTTCATCTTCCTTTTGTAGATCTACAATCCTTGGCTTTATCTCTTCATGCAAGAGGATGTTGATGACTTGCATCATAGCCCAAGGATGATGTGTAGTAGGCACTTTCTGTAATATGGGTTCATAAACAAACTGCTCTAGAATAGTTGGAACATATATCAAGTTTTCTTCAATAAATAGATTAACTTCACTCAAAGGATGAGTGAAAGTCACTTTGGGATTTTTTGTCTTCACTAGAACAATGGCCAACTCAACCTTTTTCTTTGGGGTATCCACAAGAACTAAGTCCAATAATACCTTCCCCTTCTCTTCCTTTGTTTCCTCCATTTGAGCTTCTTCATCATATGATTCATAAGCTAGTGGTAACATTTTGAATGCATCCTCTATAGTATCATTAAGGTCTAATTCTACCATATGAATATCCTCAATAGATGATCCTTATTCTTCTATATGGGTTAAAGATGATTCAATCTCATCAGGCCTTATTTCCTATGGTCTCTAATCAATATAGGTTTCAAGTTTTTGTTTTGTTGATGGTTGATTTGATGGAGGTCTAATAGTTGGACTACTCAATAATTGATACTACATGAGCCCAAGTTTCCACCTATCATCTCCTTTCTAGTTCCCTGTAGTCTGGGCTTAGGTCTAAAGTTATGCTCCTTTAACCTCTTTATGACCTCAAAGTAACTAGATGCCTTGATATAAATGGTATCATAAGCACTAGGTTTATGAGCATAGGGAACACTTAGAATATTTTTGAGCCTTAAATGCTCTTTGACCCTCCCATAAGGGTCCCACTATTTTATCTCATCTAGTTTGAAGTTGAAATAAGTCTCATGTTTGGAGGCTACCTCATTCTCTTTTCATTATTTGAAAATGGTCCTGAAAATAATGATGGGGAAGTTATGGAGGATCCCTTTTCTCTTGGTCTTATAGAGACCATCTATATCATGAAATAACTGATATGCTACATGGGCATGGATGGGTAGCCTAACAGGGGTGCAATATGTTCCTTTAATTCTAATAATTGTACAATATGGGTATAACTAGATATCACCCATAGCCTAAACATACTTCCTAATTAATAAGTTAACTCTTTACATGTGATGACTAGTTATGGCCTCACTAAGGGCTAGATAAACCCAATCACATATGAATTGGATGTGATCCCTATATTTGTATATATGCATCTTGGAATATTACTATGAAATAATTTGTGTTCTACTAGGTGACCACTCACTTTGATTTGGGATCTTGGTAGTGGCATAGAGAGCATCTAAGAGGTATGACATCATGTAAAACTAGATTTTCTTCTTGTTCTTAATTGCCAGGATTTGCCTACTCAAAGAAATGATAATTATTTCACTTAGAAGAGGGGTAATATATTTTTCAACCATAGAATAGATAATTGGTACCCAAATAGGATCAACATAGGTTTTGGTGGAATTTCCATAGTTTATTTAACATTATCATAATCATCCTAATCCTAGGTATAAATTGGCTGATGGGGATGTTATTTCTAAATTTTGAGAAGACTTGGTTCCCAAATATATCCATATGGCTAAGATGTTCTTAAAATCATGCTCATTGGCCCAAGAATTGATTGAGGTAAGGTCTTTTTGGGGTTTGGGTAGCTTATAGTAATTCTCAAAGGCTATAGTAGAGATATATGCCATATTTATATGAGTGTGTTCATTAATTATCCTACCTTTTTCTACTTTACCATCCTTAAAAAATAGAGAAAGGATATTGATACAATAGAGTACCTCATGTTTATATACCACATAGTGTAGGATAGTCATTTTAATGATAACTATAGCATAATATAATATCTTACTAGAAACATTCTTCTCCTCCTCTTTGGTGATGGCAAACTAAATTTCAATGGTCTATAATAGCTTCAACCAATTGTTATATCCTATATTCATAGTAGTGGGGTTGAACTTAGTGCCTTTCAACAATCTTCCTTCCACATATGTGGTCAAATACAATTCCACATTATATTTTGAGACACCCCTATGAGCTACCATGGCTTCAATTTTGATTGAATTACTCACCAATGGTCTATAATTTAATTCTAAATTAGATTATCCTTACAATAATTTAATTCTCATTAGATTGATTAAAATGAACACATAGTCTAATTAGGGATTCCTTATATACTAAGGTTTTTTTAGTTTAAGTAGATTTATATAGAGATTTAATGGTGATAGAATATTTCAAATTGAGAGTTGCATGACTTAGAATTGAATTTAGATCGTGTATGTATACCAATGCCTTTTTAGGTCCATGAAATCTTTAGATCTAGATTGGCACTTATATGGCTCTACCATGCCACACAAATAATTAATATTTAAAAGTAACCATTTGTCCTTTAAAACATGTGTCAACATCTCATTGGGTCTCAACATGTTCAAAAGTCTACCTCACCTCGCACCATTGATTTGGATCTGAGAGATTAAATGTTATTAGTTGATTTTATGCTTGGCATCCAAGATTATACCATGTGTCACTTTTATGGGCCTTCTCTATGATTCTAGCTATCATTTTCCTTTTAGGCCAATGTCTTTGCACCATGTGGTAGCTTCCCATTTGACCTTGGGCTCTTTGAAAATTTATCTTTCAATATGCACCACTGAATCATGGTTGCATGGAATAATACATGTTATTGATCTAGATCCTCTAGGTTCTATCTTTTGCTCTATAAGTCATTGATTTTCTATCTCAATCTCCATGATGGTAACACTTTTCACCTTCTCACTCTTCATAGGGATATGTTTAAGGTTTGACTAAATTTTCATCATTGATTGAAGTGTATACATCTAGCTATACACCACTGATATTTAGGATAATTCTTGAGTTTTAATTATACATTACGAGCATGAAACTTGTCATCTTTGTGCTTGTTCATAGGTATTGTTAACATTTTAACCTTATTATGCACCATTAATTTTTATTTTATGAGATCAATGCGTACCATTAGAACTTAATCTATGGATTTGGATGTGATTGGTTGCTTTGTTTACTTATAGGATCTTTAAATTATTGATGCCTCACTCATCATAGGATCATCCTTTCCCACTTGAATGCACATCATCAATTTGGTTGCATGAATTTTGACTTTGTATGGGTCCCCATAAACCATAGATATTTTTCTTGAGCCATGAGATCTTGACACTTATCATCCTTTTATTTGTCCCTTCTATTGTTGTGGACAAAAAAAATAAAATAAGGTAAGGACATAGGATAAAATCTTTAACCTAAGGTTTTGGTTACATTATTTTATGTGATTGAGAACCTTAGGGTGAGATTTTAGACTAATTTTATAATATAATAAAAGGACATTGCATTTAATTATCCCATGTGGATAATAAAAGAAATAAGGGGATCTTGGGTCATAAATAACTTTGCATTAAAATTTTAGATTAATGTCTTATTCATGTTAATAAACATGATTAATATCTTAGGAAAAAATTTAAGTTAAGTTTTAAACAAATATAAAGTCATCCCACATAATTTTAAAATAAAATGACCCCACATAAATTTGAATTCAAATTTAAAAGAATTGGGCTAAAATAACTAGACTACATGTTTTTAAATGTTCAAACATGAATTCAATTGAATAATTAAGAACCAATGACTAATAAAAGGGTCAATTTATCATTAAATATCAAAACCCTAGACATTTTCCATAAATTTGAGACTCCATTAAACCTACAATCTGGAAACACAAAATCAACCATTAGCAACATTAGGTAAAAAAAGACAAGGATCAAATGGAGACATGTTAGCTAAGCTAGACAATAAATAGGTGTTGATGATCTTCAAACAAAGAACCTTGATAAAGTGGAATTTTCTACTTAAAGCACAAATTTGCAAAAAATTGAAACAAGGGTTCCCATTTTTAGGAATGGGGGTATGTTGACCTTAAAAAATGATGACTCCTAAAATAAATATAACAATATGTTAGAATTCAGAGACTCTAGTTTAGACTAATAAATTTTCTACTTATTCCACATGATGAGGTGCCATTATTAAGATCAAGCCATAATTAAGAAAAGTCTCACACATGCAAAATTAGGGTCTAACATCAAAACATAGTCATGATGTGCGTGTGATTTTATTCCACTTACTAATTACCATAACATTTGGATACCAACTTTTACATTCATGACCTTGACCATTAACATTGACTTATAACATATTTATATGTTCATTAAGAATCATTCTTTAGCTTAGGGATATTTAATGCTAGTTAGGCATACATATACCTAAAAGAGATACCTTTGGCTCTACCCAAGGCCTTGCTCCACTACTAGCCAGACATCCATAACCATGGTGGAGATTACCATAATCACCTTTGCTTATAAAGTTTTTAATTTTTCAATAAATCTTGTATTTTGTGTTTTTAGATATATTTTAATTTATAACAAACATTGGGAACTAAAATAAATAGGTTTTGGGATTTGATGAAAGTTTTGGCTTTTAGATAATCATCCTTGGTTTTAAAATTTATCTCAAATACTAATGTTTTATAAGTGTAAACATGACTTTATCTTGATAGTTCAAACATTCATTCTTCATAAGTAATACTTATCAAAATTAGACTTGGATCAAGAAAAAGGTTTAGGATTTTAAATACAACCAATCTAGATACTAGTCCTTACCAATTTCTCCAAATTATAACATCAAGATCGTATTTAAAGATCCATGATCAACCATTTGGAGAAGTCATACCTCCATTCTTGATTTGTTAACATTTGAGAAATTACTTTATTAGAGGTTGAGGATTCTCTTAAATACAACTTATGGAATTTAAAGAACAAACAAAAGGAAAGAAACTCACAAAAAATGAAGTAGAACAAACAAAAAATAAAATAAATATTAGGCAAACAAATATTTACATGCACTATGTACAAGTAGTTAATAAGAAAAGAAACCTCATATAAGCCTACCTACACTAATCCTAACTAGTCTTATAGATTACTCCATGAACACTTGAGGTGGATAAGTAGAGAAGTAGTGATTGATCTATTACCCATTTGTTATCAATATGAACTCTATTCCTTGTAAGTCCTTGAGCTTGAATGTCTTGTATCCTAGTATCTCTATAATCTGATAAGGAACAATCCATAAGGGAGTAAACTTCCCATGCTTTCCCTTAGGTTTAGATGCTTTGTCCCAAAGAAGAACCAAATCTCCTTATTTAAATACCTTAATTTTCAAATGTTTATCAAACTATTTATTCATTGTGGTTTGATGTCTACCAAAATTGGCAAAATCCTCCTCTCTTACATCTTCCATTTGAATAATGTCATGTAACCTTGAACTTGTAAACTCTTGATTTCCTCCTTCCATGTACCCTTGCATAAAATTGTAGGTTAATATCTTGAGAGTGATGGTTAATATAGGTTCTTAAACATAGACTATCAAAAATGGTGATGCCTTTAGAGCTTGAATCACTCTTGTTCTATCAACCTAAAGGGCATACTTGAGTAACTTGTTTTAGGTTCTTGGTTTGTTAGTAATATACTTCCTAATGACTTTCACCAAATTTTTTTAAGTTAATTAAAAAACCCCATTACCTTGGGCATAATGGTTGGATGAAAACTTGAGAAAAATGCTATTTTCATATGCCCATTCAGTCATGTCAATTGATATAAAAGAAAATCCCTTATCACACACTAGAGATACTAGTGTTCCAAATCTAGTACATATATTCTCTTCCAAAAACTCTATTACATATTCAATATTTCATTATTTAGTTTATACTGCTTCTATCTACCTGGTATAATAATTAGTAGCAATGAGCACATACTTATGTCCTTCTAAATAATTAGGGTTGATGACCCCCACAAAATCTAATCCCCATTGAGTAAAGGGTTTATCAATCATGACTAGTTTAAATGACATTGATACTTTGGGATCTTTAGTGTTGAAAATTTATCATTGGTGACACTCTCTCACATGCTTGTAAGCATATTTGAAGATAGTAGGGAAATAATAACCTACCCTAAGGATATTATGTTATTGTCCTTCCTGATGGGTCTCCACCTTCCAGCTTCAGATGGAAAGTACTCAAGATCTCATTAGCTTCTTCTTTGGAAACACGTCTTAGGTATATGCCTTCATAATTATTCTTGAAAAATACTCCATATTTGATCAAGAAATGAGCTTCCTTGAGCCTTAAAGCTCTCCTTTACTCCCTAGTTAATCCTACAAGAAAAGTGCTATTGATTAAGAAGTGAATAATTGAATCATACTTGCTACTTTACCTACATAATACTTAACATGGGATTAGTATTGGTAAATAATTAAATTATACCTTGGCATCTTACCAATTTGGTTGTCTTAATTTATAGATCATACTATTTTAAAATAGGCATCCATTTACATCTTCTTTCCCCTAATTCACATTGGCTAAGCATGAGCTTAGTGGTTAGATCTGGTAGGATTGCATATACCTTATTTCTAAGAATATAATGCCTAAATTTATTCACTATCTTGACTAAAACACATGCTTACTTGTCAATAAATGAATAGTTTAACTCAAAAAATTTAAAATTAGTACTCATGAAAAAAGTAGGATGATCACATCCATCTAGTTTTTGAGTTATGACAATTGTAATTGTATGTTCAAAAGCAAAATAACAAAGATAAAAGTCTTTTGAAAAATTAGGGCCTATTAACATTAGTGCCTACATTATTTCTTATTTTATGTCCTTGATACCTTTATGGTTTCTTCATTCCATGTGATCTTGGCTTCTTTATTTAACATGTTGTTCAATGGTCTCATAATTTTTGTGAAACTAGAAATAATATTTCTCACAAAGTTTACCTTCTCAAAGAAAGATTTCAATTATTTTATGATATTATGGTGTTATATTTTAGATATGGCATATACTCTATCAAGTTATATATAAATCCCCTCCTTGGTTATAACATGTCCTAACAACTTTCCCTCCGTGACAGAAAATATACTTGTCTTAGGATGGAGAGAAATTTCATACCTTCTACACCTTTCAAATACCTACTACAAGTGCATGATATGATCCTCCCTATTTTTTGAAAATATACTAAGATCATCTATGTAATTGATAATTTGTTTACCTATCAGCCCTTGGAAAGTGTGGTTCATTACTCTTTGAAAGGTTACATCTGAATTTATTAGTATAAAGGGCATCCTTTTGTAGCCAAAAGTGCCCCACTTAGTAGTGAATACAGTATTTAATTTATCTTAATTGTTCACAAGCACTTGGTTATAACCTAAAAATCCATCAAGAAAAGACATCATTGTAGAACCACTCACAATTTGAATAACTTGATCAAGAGAAGGCAAGGATACTTGTCCTTTTCAAAATCCCTATTTATATTTTTAGAGTCTACATATAATCTAATTTCCCCATTTTTATTCATGATTGGCACTGAGTTAGCTAACCAAGTGGAGTTTCTAATGGGAAACACTATATTTACATCCAATAATTTCTTGACTTCTTTGTATATTAAAGGCTCTAAGATAGGCTTGACAGGTCTCTTTTTTGCCTAAAAGGCTTGCAAGCTTCTTTTATCAATATGGTATGAGTTATGACTATAAGATAAAATATATTTAAATCATCATATGACCATGCTACAACGTATTTATATTGGTTCAACAAATCTTTAGATTTTTTAAACACTTTACTAATGATGCTTGTACCAATATTCACTAGTTGGGGTTGACCTTGTGTTCATAGATAAACTAATTTATAATATTTCCCATTCACCTTGGGAATTTTGACATTTTTATCTAGTTTATCTATGTCAAATAATCTTTCTATGGAAATCACACCCTTTTGAATTTTATTGTCACTTAATTATACAATTCTATCATTAGGCTTGCTTTTATCAATATTATTTTCGTTAGCTTCATCAACAATGTGAGCCTCAAATACTCCTGAACTATTAATTAAGTCTAAAATATATTAACCATCACTGAATACTTAAAAGTGGTTGATATTATCAGGGACTGAGGGATAAGGAACTAATTTGACGCTAAGGTTTCCTAGTTTAGAGTCTTGGTTAGGCATAAGATTAGCCACAACTAAGTCTAGTTCATCAACAAGCTTGTTTTCTTCCCTAGGAATTGAGACAATGTTAAAATCATCAAAATATTCTATCAAGTCCTAGAATCTAAACTTATATTTCTTAAGGTAAGACAATTTGCACTGGCACTTACATATCACTTGATTAACTACTAATTTGGAATCACCATGAACCATTAGTTCTTTGACATTGCACTTGATGGTAAATTTTAAACCTTATATTAAAGCCTCATATTCTACCAATTTTTTAATTCATGAAAAATGGAGTCTATAAGAAGTACTAAATTATTTTCCAATAGGATTAATCAATATAATTCCTAAACCAAAACTAGGCTTACACCTTACACCATCAAAATATAATTTCCATATCCCATGCACAACATGAGCATATATAGAGTCACATACATTAGAGGTGTCAAGAGTGTAAAATCCTAACTTAGATTTGGCCATGTTGACACTTTCATTTACAACATTGTACTCAATGATCATATGTCTCATGTTGGGCTCTCTTTCAATTCAATTCTGATTTGGAACTCCCTTCCATAGAAGCCACATGTGTGAATAATTAGTAGACATGTAATAATTTAAGGATCTAGTGCAATCCCTACTGAGTATCATTCCATAATAATTAGGAATATCCACCACTTAGATGTATATAAACTATTATATCCTTGGATCAACTATAAGTTACATGTGAACATTCAACAATTCTCTAATTCTTTCACCCTGGACTTATCTAATTGAGTTATAAACCTATTAGATTTAAATGGAGTCTAACTAAGTTTCTCACAAATAACTTTAGGTATGATGTTAGTATAAGCACCTAAATATAACAAACAATTATGTAAATTCTTACCAAAAAACCTAATTATAAGTAATAAAGGTGGAACATCTACTTTGTTTTTGTACATAGCAACATTGGTATTTATAACCATTGGTGACTTACTAGATATCTTAGATAAAGATTCAAGCAAAAAAAACCTTTTCTCAATTATTTGAGTTAACTCATGTAGTGTGATGTTAGCCCTAATCCTTTTGATTTCCTCATCTATATTATATCCACCTCTAGTATAAGTACTAGATGAATAAATATTAGGCTTATAGGTACTTGCCTTTAGAGGCTCAATATTATTATCATTTATAGGATTAGGAGGAGTGTCAAAATTATTTGGAGTTGAAGTAGTCAAAGGCTATTTTTTATCTATATTCCTTAGAGGGTAGGTCTTCTTCAAATACTATTGAAAAGCATGTACCTCTTCAGGAGTATCTTTAGGATCATTTTCCTCTTGGAATGGGAAGTCAAATGTCTCCACCATTAGGGTTGTATCTTCAAATTTGAATGATTTGGAAGATCCAGATGTATCTACAAAATTCTCTCTATTAGGTCCACCTTTAGGTGTATTCAACTCATCTTGAAACAACTCAAAAGCATTACATAATTCAATATAGTATAACTCACCATGCTTTGAAGTATTATGAACCTTGTAGCACTTAGTTAGAGCAACATCACAAATATTAGTCTCAAGGTTATTATTACTTGATGATGAATCATTTTTGTTATTATTACTATTGTGAAATCAATTATTAGGAGTACTGAACCTTTGAAGAGAATAATTTATATTGGTGTTCTCCCCAGTATTGCCTACTTGTTTTTGCAATTGAATAAATTTAGTACTCATCTTTTGAATAATCTTAAGTATGGATTGATTCTCATTATTTGGTGCTTCTAAGTTATGAAATTGATTATTATTACTATTTTTTTGCATCAAAGTTATTTGTTCTTGTGGGTGAAAGCCATTTGTAGCATTTCTCAAGAATCCTAAATTTTGTCTAGGATGAACATGGTTTAAAGGCAATTGGCTCAAGAATGGTGTCTAATTTAGGGTAGGCACATTTTTATTATAATTATGAATTATGTTTAGTGTAGGGAAATTATGGTTAACATTGGGAATGACATATGCAAGTTAACCTTGAGGCTGCATTTGATCATTGATTGTTACATCCTCAATATAAGCCAATGCTAAGGTGTTTGTGACTCCAAAATGCCTTTTAAGAAACAAATATGTCATAAGGTCCAAATAATCCTTGTATACTTCTAAATCTAAAGCCTCATCAATTCTATAAGGAGCTATGGTTCTACTAAACATATTCTAGAATCTAACATTAAAGGCTCTAATGGTCTTACAAGAATCTCTTTCAGTAGTGGTGAATTGATGATACAAAATGCAAGGACTAATGATTTTACCAAAATGATCAATAAAGATCCTATTAAAATCATTCTAGCTAATGGTATAGTTCTCTAGAATATTGAGAAACCACTCATATGCAACATCCTTGAAAGTAAATGGAAATAATCTACATTTTACATCTTCATGAAAAACATTTAGAAATCTTAAAGTAGATTTAAAAGATTTAATATGTTCTTCAGTTGTGAAAATACCATTATGACTAAAAGATGGCAAATATTCCTTAGGGTTCTTAGGTAGATCATGTACCTAACCATCACATTGATGGAAGATCCCCCTAACCAATCCATTCATTAATAAATATTGAATACATGAGCACTTTGAAAAGGTGAAGTAGGCTAATATTTAGAAACCCTTTCCTTAACTTTGTTTTCTCTTGCTTTCTTATGATCCTCTAATTAAAGGAGAGGTAATATTGATTTAGACCATGACCTCATCCTAATTATTTTTAGTTTCATCTCGTAAATCTTGAGTCCAATTTAAAATACAACTTATAAACCTTATCTTTAACTCAATTCTAACATCCAAGTGTCTAATTCTCACGTATGAGTAGGTTTACATGTTTAAGATCCCTAAGTTAAGTAAGATCTGTACAAGTTTATGTAAATTCCTTTAAATAAAAACTATCTTTGATAGAATAAACTCAAAGATATATCTAAAATTGAGAATATCAATGATCTTTACAATCCTAAGTCCTAAATTTGTAAATAATCAATCAATATTTGAACACATTTATTGTTACTAATTTCAAATGAGGAAGATTTACCAGAGCTGAGCTACCTTTGTAAATGTTTACCATGAATCTTCAAATATTGACCATATTAAACTAAATTACCCTAAATATGGTCTCAAATCAGACACACTGGTGATATTTACACAATTGAGCAACTAATAGCACAAATATGCAAAAAAATCATTAAAATTTAGATAATTTTTTCTAAAATTAGCAAAGACACCACAAATTAGCAAAGATTTAACTACTGGCCCTCCTTGTAGTGCTAGTGGAACATGTTCCATATTTATCTATGAATGTGTATCATAGGTGGTTTTGAGTGTTTATTAAACACTACTCATTTATAAATTTAGAGAATCTAATGCATGAGTTACAAGTTTTGATAATCTTACTATCTCTGGTAGAATAATGTAGAATAAGTGAACTATTTCACAATATTTATAAAGTTTGGTTGTTGGGAGCAATAATGGCTTACTAGTTCACCTTTGAAAATGAGAGTAATCTAAACTAGGTGAATTAAATTATGGTCAAAGAACTAAATCTAAGTCTAAGGTAATATGGATTTTCATAATGAATCTAATCTAGAGTGAACAAATCAAAGAAAAAGCAAAAGGAAGGGTAGGGTAGAAAAGGAACATGTTGATCTTTAACACAAACATTATGGCAAAGTTCAAATATCCTCCAAGTATGTACTTAAAACCAATGTATAACATGAAATAGTATAAGCTCAGATCCTACTACACATTGAGCAAACATCTAAGGAAATGAAATAATGAAAATAAGAACTTGATTTACTTTGAATATTTACTCTTGTAGGTAAATAACATAAACACATCCCCGAGAATAACATATAAAATGAAATAAACTTAGGAACTTTCAATCAACATAGCATTATCATAAGTTAACAACTCTATATTTGGAAAGTGCACATCAAGAATTAATAAGAACCATTCAAATCTGAATTAAAAACTAGATAATTGAGAAAGAAGACATAACACATTTCACATAAAAAAATGAGATAAACATTTTAGAATTCCCTATTTACATTAATTTCTTAAAAATTAGTATAAGTATTCTTACTCAAAACTCCCCTTTCCTTTTAGAGTGGACAATACCTCTATATATAGATAATTCATGAGCTATGTTAGTTATTCATGTCAAATTACAATAGTATAAGTGTTAGGGATAATTATCCCTTATACATCTTTCTAGAATACTCTAGACACTTCTTAATAGATTGACCTATAGGAAATGTGATTTATAAGTCACACATGCCTTTACAAAAAAATATTATATTAAAGGGAGAATCTTGAAACTCTATAATGAGAAAACTAAGCATCATCTTTCGTTAATGATGCTTCAAGATTTCTTCTTGTGGCTCCCCTTGGTCACCTTTGCCTCCTTAGTTCCTTTTGCTTCTATTTTTATATGTGCTATAGGTGGTCTTTAGTTTTTTTTTATCATTTTATTTATGTTGTGTGTTTGGTTTTCTTTGTGTTTATTCTATCTTTAGGGGTGTCTCTATTGTTTGAGCTAGACTTCATAGCTTCCATACATGTCCTTCCCTAGACATTACTCTTGTGGCTTTTGGGTGTGCAAAGGGCATGTATTAATTGAATGTTTATGGTAACCCTTGGATTTTATGGTTTTGAGCATACAAACAAGGGGAGGCATTCTAATTTTAATGAATCAACAAATGGTGTGTGGGGTGATAAGGGTTGTAATAATAAGAGTAGTGGCTTTGTCTCAACTCAAGTGGAAGTTGAAGTGACTAGACATCTGAAATGACTATTCAATGAAATCTTGTGATAGGAGGAACTGTCAAGGCACTCAGAAGGAGTAAAATTAGTGGTGAGCAGGGAGGACTATGGCAAGGAGAATAGGAAGGCCAAATCATTAAGCTCCCTAGCCCTCCTCAAACCTTCACCATCACTTTGAATGTATCTATAGAATTTGATTTATAGCAAGAGGAAACCATGATTACAAATGTAAGGATTTTCTTTTTTTTCTTAAATAAAAATGCACTCCTAGGAATTTCTTTGATAATTGGCTACATTCTATTTGGGGTACAAGATTAGGTTTGTATATTAGTTTTTTAGGATGTTGTACTTAAGGGTTTTCATGATTTTATTTAAAAATCTAATATGTAATATAGGGAAATTAGTAATCCCTTATGTAATGTCAACCAATCAATTTTCAAAGTTGTCCCTTAGAACCCAAAAATGGACTACAAAGACCTTTTTTTCAAAACTTCTCCCAGATGGGTTGATATTGAGGAAGTGCCAATTTAGCTATGGAATTTTCTTCTATAAGACTAAAACCCCATGATTATGTTTTGGAAATCAAGGATATAGAAGATCCCTTACACATATTAATTCTAAGGTTTTAATTTCTTTAGAGGCCCTAGACTTTTTCTTGGAAGACTCAGCTTTAGAATTAAATAGAAATCTCACACTTGTGCTCTTAGAGGTCTCGGTGGATTGAATGCCTACTTATTTTGTAAAAAATATTGTCATCTTAGGAAAACCTATCCACTATTTGTTAAAAAGTAAATATTCCTAATAGACAGCAAGAGAAGGACACCAAAAAAATGAGACTATGGTGGATAACTTGTAGGTGCATGAGAATCCTTTGTTCATAAGTGTACCATTAAAATACAATGCTACCACTATTAAGGCTATTGACACACATGGACATAAAACTAAAGGTGAACATATATTTGAGGCCCCCCGTCAACTCTTAGGAATATAATCCATCGTATCTTGATGGTGATAATCCTATGCTAGACCTAGTTTATTACCTCCCAAATAGCCTGGATAATGCTTTTCTAGAGAAAAAATCCTTTGAGGGCCATTCCTTAGATGAATATGTGGTTATCCTTGATGATTATCCTATTCGTAAAAATGTTTGACCCATTTCCCCTCCTAGAAACATGCCAATCATGCCTTCTAGTGATGTTATACCAATGGCTATCTTTCTGGAAAAAGAGGATTCTAATCTTCCCATGACTGATATGAAGCTTTCAAATAGAGATCATTTAGTGAACAAGAAATCTATAGGGGTGGATAATTATATTTCCAAAGGGGGAGGTAAATTACTTAAAACAAACTCGAGTCCAATCTGGGTTAAATTCACCATGCCTAGGGAGAAAAAAGTTGGCTACAGAGATGTATCATAATGTGTAAGAACCCCCATCTAAAAATAAGGGAAAGAAAAATAAAGTTTTAGAGTTTTTTACCAAGTTTTAAAATAATAGGGCTAAGCCCCATGGTCAATATAATTTAACCCTAATCACTCCCCATAGTTATTTATGTATATTTTTAGTTATAATATGAGAGGGCTAGAATCCCTAGATAGAAAACTAGTGGTAAGGTAATTTAGACTCTCAAGAGACAATCTTGATTTTCTCTTCTTATAAGAAGTGAAGGTTATCGATACTTAGTTATCCCTAATCTTGAATTTTATTTGGAATAACCTCCTCAATTTTAAACTAATCATCATAGAGGTAAAGGGGGTGCCTCTATCCTAACTAACCCTATATAGAAATACTACTTTATTGACCATGGTGTATCTCCTTACAATAGCGTGGTCTAAATTTTGATAGAATCTCATAATAAAAATTTTGGCCTATGTAACATATACACCCCTAATGACTATAGGGAAAGAGCTGACTTGTTGAATTGTTTATCCACCAATATTAAAAATTTACATAAGATATTTAGAGGAGATTTCAACATGGTGGAGGATAAAGAAAACAAAATTGGAGTTGGTAACCTTGCATGGAAAGGTAATGAGTTATTTTTATGATCTAGGTTTAAAATAATTCATAGAATTGAAGATCCTCTCTTGAAGGGTAAAAGCCTTAATAGAGGAATTTGGTATACTTGGTGAAATAATTAGAGTAGTAACAAAAGATAATATTCAAGGTTGGATAGATTTTATTTGAGCACAGAGTCATTAGTGGTTGATATAGTCATGAATTTTAATGTGGTGACTATATTACCCTTTACTATGTCTGACCACCACCCTATTAAAATGACATTCTCATCTATTGGAGAGGATAAGAAATATTCATTAGAGTTTAAAGAGATATATTAATTTAATGTCTCATATTGGATGATACAGTATGTTTGGAGGGTCTGCAAGCTTCTTGGAATATTGGTAAATCTATTTACAACTCTAGCTCTAAAATTGATAATTGGAATTATAGTATGGATATCACCAAAAACTTTACAAGGACCTATGGATAGATCAAAGCTAGAAAATTTAGAAAGCTTGATAGAGATACTCAAGAGAAGCTTATCTAAGTGGAAGACTTACTGCAGCTTAACCTAACTAATGGGGATATTATTAAAGAGCTTAACCTATTGAAGCACCAAGCTCTCTAGCCGTAGTAGTACATTGCTAGAGGGGTGTAGATCTAGTCTAGGATAACTTGGCTTAATCTCAGAGACAGACGGTTCAAATTTTTCTTCAAATTTTTTAAAATTAATCATAATAACAGCAAGATTAAAGAAATTGAAGTCAATGGGCAAATTGTGTAGGATGATGATAGTATAAAAGGAGCATTTTTTTAGTTCTATTCTTACCTTTTTTTGCTTTTATGGGTCCAGTGAATGTATTGAACAAAATAGAGACTTATGTGAGTCATGCATTTCTAAAAAGGTTTTGTAGATTCAAGCCTCTTTTCTAGAGGCTGTCATCTCACTTGATGAAGTCAAAAATACTATTTATTCATTAAAAGATGATAATGCACTTGGGTTAGATGGATTCCTCATGGAATTATATAAATTCAATAAGGAATCGATTGCTAAAGACTATTTGGAGATATTCAATGATGCCATTTATTCTAGCACACTTGGTCTAAACATTAATAAAGGGGTAATCAATCTTATCCCAAAGGATGGTAACCTATCATCAGTTAAGAATTAGAAACCAATTACCATCCTTAACATCTCCTATAAGATTATATGAAAAATCCTTGTGAGGATGTCTTCGCTTTTGCCCTCTATTATCTAAGAGATTTAGACTAGATTTTTTGAAGGGAGATACATTTTAGAATCTAATCACCATCTAGGATGGTATGTACTAGGCAAGAGATTTAAATTAGGATGTTGGAATGATATTGATTAATTTTGAGAAATTTTATGATATAATTGGGTGGCCCTTTATTGAGATAATGTTGTGTACCTTTGGGTTTCAGGATAGATTCTACAAAATGGTAAATGTAATCTTTAAAGATGCTTCAATTGTCATTGAAGTCAATGGTGAAATGATAGAATCCCTTGTAATTCAACATTCCATAAGTCAAGGATGTCTACTTACACCATCAGTTTTTATTTTGGTAGTAAATGCACTACACTGCCTTCTTAGGTTCTCATAAATTAGGCCTTCGATTAAAGGCATCTCACTCCCAAATAATGAATCTCTATTTGATGTCTTATTTTCTAATGATACATAGATATTTTTTACCTTGGAGAAAAATAGTTTGGATTAGGTTGAAAAGATGATTGATTCTTTTACTTTGCTTTTGGTTATAAAGTTGCAATGCATAAAACACATAATTTAGGGTAGAATGATCAGTGTCTTGATTGGTTGGCAACATTTGGATTGAAATGGAAAGGACTAGATGAGATGGTTAGATACCTGGGGATTATATTTTTCATAACCCCATCCTCAAGAGTATGTGGTAATGGGTCTTTGATAAAATAAATAATACAAATGGCATATATCAGGGCCACTTGTTTCTTTACTAGGTAGGATATAAGTATACTAGAAAGTCATTTCTCCATACAATATATATTATGCCTCCTGCTAGCTATTTGGTAAAACACAAGTCAATATACTCCATAAAATTATAAGAGACTTCTTGTGGTTGAATGGGAAAGGGGGAAAGAAAAATCATGTAGTCTCATGGAAATTCTACTCAAAACCCAAAATCATTGGTGGACTGAGATTAGACATTCACCTTGCTCCAAACAACTCTGAAAGAGAAAAAATATGGTGTTTATGGAAGATGACGATGAGTTTTGGGCCAATGTGAATTTGAGAAAATCCCCACCTCTACTTGAGTATTTGGCTCAGATGCTCTACAATAAACTTTCCTTTTCCATTGTCCCTTATGTCACCCTCGATAATATTTGTTTTATGCTTGATCCTTTGCATGTTTGGTCCTTTAGGTTTGTTGTGATTTGGTCCTCTTGTCTTAAACCCAATAATTATTGTTTTCATTGGTTACTAATGTTTAAAAATTTGGTTGTTGGTATTGTTTTGAATAAATTTGGACTTTTTAATCCTCTTTACTCCTTTTGTACTGAAGTTAAATCTATTGAGCATGTCTTCTATTCCAGTCTGTATGCTGTTAAACTTTAGAAAAGATTTATTAAGCCTTGGAACACTATATTAAATTTTGAGCTTGGATGGTTGAACATTAATTTTTTCTATGCTTTTCCTAATTTTAAACTCCATTTTTTATTTAACAAAAATTATCTTGTTTTCTCTACTAAAATTCTTTGGTTTTTGTGGAAGCAAAAGAATCTAGAGATAATTCAAGGTAAGGCTAGAGTGCTTATTGACTTAAAAATTGAAGTCATCCTTTATTCTTTGTCCTTGAATATTTTTCTCTAATTTAAAATTCCATAAGACTAGCTCAAAAAATTTCTAAGGACAGGTTTGCTCAAGATTACATCAGACTTCTTACTAGATTTAGGAGGTTACCCTAGGTTGAGTCTACATCTAGACTAGGTTATGTCCCATCTAATATCATTTGAGGTCAATATTTATGAGTTTTAATAAAATTACATCAAAGACATATTTTTACTAGGTTGATAATCTAGTGAAGGAATGGATTACCCTATCCAAGTCTGATAATAATGGCATTAGTGAATGGGTGGGTATAAATGAGAGTGCTCTATAAGATTTTTATAATAAGCAAAATGGAAGTTATATTATCAAGGAGGCTAGAGAATATTTCACTCCATTTGACCTAAATATTTTTTTGAAAATTGGGGATGAGAATGCATTGGCAGGTCCTTCTTCTTGAGGTCTTTTTCTAGATGTATCTACTTAGGGATTGTAGGAAGAAGTTTGGAAACAAATTGGTGATAAAATTAACACTTTCTCTGGCAAGCTAGATGAGTTGATCAAATATGGTGGCTTAGTAGACGTTGAAGATGTCCTTAATTATGTGAAGAAAAATAATATCAAATGACTTTTGGATAAATTTGACCACTACCCTAATAAGCTGAGCTTAGGACATAACTGGTTGGGAAATGTTAGTGACATAATATCTTTAGAGGGACATGATTTGACATGATTAAATGGTGGCTATGATAGAAAACGTGATGCTTTTAATAATGAACTAGACCTATATATTTTATCTTAACACTTATGGGGTGGCATCTATTTATTATTTGGTGTTTGTTTTAGTGGGACTAGTTTTATTTCTTATGTTCTTCCATAGGCTACCTGTTTGGTTCCACTTTTGTTGATATTGTTGGTGTTATTCCATCAGCTACCTATTTGGTATTATTTCTATTGATACTTCTCTTCTATTTTTTTGGGCTACTTAGTTTGACCCATTTTTATATTGAACCATTGATTATTATGACTGCTAGTGGGGGATGCCCCAGAGTTGATTTTGTTTTACTAGATACCATGTATATTTTTGGCATATAAGATGCATATATTAGTAATCATTATTAAATATAAAAAAATATTCTCTTTTCAAATATTATACAAGTTAAGCTCCAAAAGGAATATTCTTAGATCAACTAGCTTGGCCTTCAAATCCATTTGATGCTGAAGTGCCCTATTACTAATATTTCAAGATCTTAATTAACTTAACATGTTTCTCATGTATCAACTTTAAATTGATAATAGGATCCATAAAGAGTCCATCCTCTTGATTTTATATGTCTCTAAATTATTTATCATCCTTTTTCATGGCTTCTTTAACACTCTTTGCATTCCTTATTATTTATTTAATATTCAAGATCATGTCTAAGATCCTATTATTGATAGCCCCAGTCCTTCCTTAGCTCTAGTTTTTCACTTCATGAATGACCTGAGCATCTCATAGCTTTAATTATTCATCAGTGGTTAGACCCATGGGGTTGAGTGAAGTCAAGTCAATGATCATACTCCCAAGTATCTTATCCATCATGCTTATTAGTTATTTTCCATCTCCATGAAGGCCCTCTAGGTATTTGGACCAGTTGATTAGACCCCTAATCTTGTCTACCAAAATTTCCATGGCCATATTTAGGTTAACCAAGATAATTATATTAAAACCAAGAAATTGATCCTTTATTAGGATAATGTTTAAATCCTTTACTTTGTTGTTCTAGTTTGACCATTGGTGGACTAGATTCATAGCCACATTACTCTATTGGATCACCACATTCTATTTGGATTTCATTACTTTAAAAGATTTGAACATATCAAATAAAGATGCTTCAAACATTTCTATCAATGCCTTTGGTATTGATAAGATAGCCTAATTTTCAAAAATTTCATTTTCTTGATGCATGCCTTTGAGGGTAACATGCAGTTATGATGACTATACTTGGGTAAATTTAGGCACATTCTCCTCAAATATAGGATTATCACAAGGCTTTTGTCCTTACACTAGATTCAAATTGGTCAATGTTTCTACTTTGTAAAAAGTGATCTCCTCTCTACCAACCAGAACCTTTTTCTATGTTACTCTCTATAATCCAACTATCTTTGGTTCAAATTTGAAACCAATTGAGGATAGTGTTCCATGTGGTGAAATTCTCTCTATTTTTTCTCTACTTGGTTCTCTCAGGGTATCCAATCTTCTTTAATCTTCATTTTACAAATCCATAATCTATGGCTTGATCTCTTCATGCATGGGGATGTTTATGGATTGCATCATAGCCTAATGATGATGTGTAGTAGGCACTTTCTATAATATAGGTCCATAAACAAACCACTCTAGAATAGTTAGACCATATATAAAGATTTATTCACTAAATATATTGAATTCACTAAAAAGAGGAGTGAAAATTGTTTTTAACTTTTTAGTCTTTATTATAATAATGGCTAGCTCAACCTTTATCTTGGGGGTATCCATAGGAAGTAAGTCCAATAATACCTTCCCCTTTTCTTCCTTTATTTCCTCCATTTAAGCTTATTCATCATATAATTCATAAGACAATGATAACATTTTAAGTGCATCCTCTATAGTTTCATCAGGGTCTAATGCCACCATATAAATATCCTCAATAGGTGATCCTTGTTCTTCTACCTGGGTTAAAGATGATGCAATCTCATCAAGCCTTCTTTCCTTTTATCTCTACTCAATATGTGTCTTAGTTTTCTGCTCTACTAATGGTTGAGTTGATATAGATCTAATAGTTGAACTACTCAATAAATGATACTACTTGGGCCCAAGTTACCAACTATAATCTCCTTTCTTGTTCCTCTCCAATCTGGGCTTAGGCCTAAGCTTATGCTCCTTCAACCTCTTTGCGACCTTAGACTAGCTACATTACTTGGTATAAGTGGGATCATAAGCACCAGGATGATTATCATAAGGCACACTTAGAATATGTTTTATCCTTAAATGTTCCTTGACCCTCCCATAAGGGTCTCACTATTTTAGTTCATCTATTTACAAGTTGAAAGAAGTCTTGTGTTTGGAGGCTACCTCAATGTTGTCACATTGATTGAAAATGGTCTTGCCAATAATGATGGGTAAGTTATGAAGGATCCATTTTCTCTTCATCTTATAGAGACCATATATTCCATGAAATAACTAATATGATACTTATTTATCTACTAATTTATCAAGGACATGGATGGGTATTCTGAGAGGGATGTATGGGGTTCCTTCAATTTTAATAACTATACAATCTACTTATAAGTAGATATTACCCATAGCTTGAATATACTTCTTAACTAATAGGCTCACTCTCTCCATGGGATGACTAGTTATGGCCTTACTAAGGGATAGATAAACATTATCACATATGAATTAGATGTGATACCTATATTTGAATATATGTAACTTGGAATAATACTATGAAATAGTTTGTGTTTGATTGGGTGACCACTCCCTTTGATTTAGAATCTTGGTAGTGGCACACATAGCATTCAAGAGGTATGACATCATGTAAAAGTGGGTTTTCTTCTTGTTCTTGATATCAAAGATTTGCCTACTCAAAGAAATGATAAGTATTTCACCTAGAGGAGGGGTAATCTATTTTTCAACCATGAAATAGATAATTAGTACATAGATAGGATCAACATAGGTTGTGGTGGAATTTCCACATAGATTATTCAACATTGTCATAGTCATCCTAATCTTAGGTTTTAATTAGTTGGTGGAGATGTTCTTACTGAAGTTTAAAAAGACTTAGTTCCAAGAATACAACCACATGGTTAAAATGTTCTTCAAATCATGCTTCTTAGCTAAAGAATTGATTGAGGTAAGGTCTATTTTGTTTTTGGGTTTGGGTAGATTATATTAATTGTTAAAGTCTATAGTAGAGATATATGTTATGTTTCTACAAGTGTATTCATTAACTATCTATCCCTTATTTACTTTACCATCCTTAAAAATTAGAGAAAGGATATAGATTCAATGGATTACCTTAGGTTTAGTTACTGCATAGTGTAGTCTAGTAATTTGAATGCCAACTCTATCATAACATAGTCTCTTAGAAGATATGTTCTTATCCTCTTCTCTAGTGATGATGTGATAGCTTTCAATCATCTAGAACAGCATCAACCAATTGCTATCTCTTGTATTTAGAGTAGTGGGGTCAAACTTGGTGTCTTTGAAAACTCTTCCTTCTACATTTGAAGTCAAATAAAATTCCACATCCTCCTTTGAGACACCCATCTGAGCTTCCATGGCTATAATTTTGATCAAAACTCTCACCAATGGTCTATAATTCAACTCTAGACTAGATTATCCTTACATAGATAATAATTTGATTCTCCTTAGCTTGATTGAAATCAACATAGATTCAAATGATGGATTTCATGCATGCTAGGGTTTTTTGTAGTTCAATCAGGTTTACATAGAGCTTTAATGGTAATATCAAAGATTGAATTGAGATATGTGTAACTTAGATTTTCATTTATATCTTGTATTTATACCTTTTCCTTTTTGGGTCCATAAAATCTCTAAATTTAACTTGGCACTTATTTAGCTCTATTATGTCACATATCTCATCAATATTTAAAAAGTGACCATTTTTCCTTTAAGATACATGTCAGCATCTCATTAGATATTTAGTTTTTGAAAATTCTACCTCACCTCACACCATTAATTTGGATTTGAGAGATCAAATTCTATTAGTTAATTTTGTGCTTGGCATATGAAATTATGTCATATGTCACTTTTACAGGCCTTTTGTGATTCTAACTATAATTTTACTCTTAGGCTAATGTATTTGTACCAAGTTATATATTCTTATTCATCCTTAGTCTCTTTGAAAATTCATCTTTTAATATGAACCATTGGATCATGGTAACAAAAATCAATGCATATTGTTGATCTAGATCCTCTAGGTTCTATCCTTTACTCCATGATCCATTGATTTTCTATTTAAATCTTTGTGATAGTGACACTCGTTACCTTCTCACTTTTCCTTGGGTTTCATTGATGTTTTGATTGAATTCTCACCATTGATCAAACTATGTACATCTAGCCATGTACCATTGATCTTCAAGATGATGCTCAAATTTTAACTACCCATTGTAAGAATGACACTTGTCATCTCCATGCTTTATCATAGGGCTTTTTGATATTTTGACCTTTCTATGCACTATTAAATTTGCTTTGAGAGGATCAATGAATACCATTGGATCTTGATCCATACAATTGGATGTGATTGGTTGCTTTATTTATTTGTAGGATCATTGAATTATTGATGCCTCATTTGTTTTAGGATCATTCTTGCTTGCTTGAATGCACATCATCAATATGGATGATTTACTTTTAACTTTGTATGGGTTGCTATAAACCATATATCTTTTTCTCGATCCATGAGATCTTGACACTTATCATCCTTTTGTTGGCCCCTTCTATTCTTATGGACAAAATAAAATAAAATAAGGCTAGGACTTATGATAAAATCTTTAACCTAAGGTTTTGGTCACATTATTTAATGTGATTAAGAACCATAGGGTGAGATTTTACACTAAAAGTAAAATATAATAAGAGGACCTTTCATTTAACTATCCCATAAAGATAATAAAATAATTAAGGGGATCTTGGGTCATAAATAAATTAGCATTAAAACATTAGACTAAGGTCTTATTCATGTTAATAAACATGACAAATATCTTAGGATAAAATACAATCTAAGTTTTAAATACATATAAGGTGTTCCCACATAATTTTTAAATAATTAACCCTCTTTAAATTTGAATTCAAATTTAAAAGGATTAGGATAGAAAAAATAGACTATGGTTTTTTAGATGTTCAAACATGAATTCAATTAAACAATTAAGAATAAATGACTAATCAAAGGGTTAATTTATCATTAAATTTCAAAACCCTTGACATTGTCCACAATGTTGAAACTTCATTAAACTTGGAACTTGGAAACACAAAATCAACCATTAGCAACATTAGGAAAAATAAGACAAGGATCAAATAGAGACATGTTAGCTAAGATAGATGAGATCTAGGTGTGGATGATCTTCAAATAAAGAACTTTGATCAAGTGGTATTTTCAACTTAAAGCATAAATTTGCAAAAATTTAAAACAAGGGTCCCCATTTTTAGGAATGGGGGTATGTTGACCTCAAAAACATCTTGAAGTGTATCTTAATTCACTCAATCTAGATGATTTTGCCTCTATTCTAGAATACCTAACTAAGTTTAATCACTTGTTGACAGAATTGAATGGGAGTGGATAATATAAGAAAGATGAAGAGTGGGTGTGCTTTATTTTGTCCAAGTTGAGTGGTATATTCCAAGTATATACTTCTATATTTTTATCTAACATGGATGCCTTATGGAGACTTACTAGGGAGGAATCCAAATTATCTCACCTTGATTCTTCCACCTTTCAAAAATCATTAGTATAATCATATCCTAAGAGCAAGGGAAAAATAATGAGTAAGAAGAAGAACACTCCTCCATCTCAAAGTGCACCTAAACCCAATAGCAACACATATAAACCCAAATCATCTTCCAAATCCAAAAATAATTCTGATGTATCATGCTCCTATTATGGGGGGACTAGTCATGAAGAGTCTAGATGTTTTAAGAGAATACAATCCCTAGAGGATGCTCCCAATAAACACAATATTTCTATCTCCACTCTTTCTCCATCTCATGAGCATGGTAAACTGTTTAATGTTGTTAGGAGATCACAATCACATATTTCAAGCAGTTAGGTTCTAGATTTTGGTGCTTCATACCACATGACTTCTTCTAAGGAGTCATTTGTATTTGTTGGTTTGAGTTATACTTCAAACATCAAGGTTAGATATTTTTCCTTTAATTTTGTCAAGGGAAAGGGTGACATATAGCTATATGGTGGTTGCATTAGTGATGCATTATAAGTTCTAGACATCACAACTAATCTATTTGAATTTATCAAATATTTCCTTTTGGTTAGGGAAAGATAGTGAATTTCACACCATAGGGTGTTGAATTTTTAGCTTTGTTAGAACCACACGTACTTATTTCATAGGGTTTTGTTGATCATAGTTATCAACTCTATTAATTTAAGAGTTTTGATGATAATCCTCATCTAGGTATGTGTTTTATTTCTCATGCAAATTTTGAGAGTATGCTTTGGCATAAGAGATTTATAAATCTCAATTATAAATATTTGAACAAGTTGAGAAATAAAATTATGGTAGAGGGTCTTCCTAGAGTTTCATATCTTGATGGATTTTTCCCTAGTTATGCATTATGGAAACAAAACCAAGATCCATTTCCTAAGGGTATGTCCACAAGATCTTCTTCACCACTTGAGCTTGTGTAGAGTGATATGATGGTCTTTCTTACTCCTTTAAATGGAGCTAAGTATGAACTTACTTTCATTAATAGTTTATCAAATTGTATTTGGGTTTATTTTCTCAAGTAAAATAGTGATGTCTTTTATCACTTCAAAATTTATAAGGCTTTGGTTAAGAAATAATAATCTAGTTTCATCAACAAGATTCATAGAAATAATGGGGGGCATTTCTTCAGTTGAGAGTCATTTAATTTTTTGGTAGGTCATGGTATTATTCACCAGCATTTTATTACATATACTCCACAATAAAATGGCTTTGCAAAATGGAAGAACCAAAATTTGAAGGAGATAGATAACTGTAAGATGCATTTATAGGATTTATCTTCTATCTATTAGGAAGAGGTGGTTAATTACATGAACTACATTCAAAACCACACACCACATAGACCACTTGATCATTTAACTCCAGAAGAGGCTTGGTGTAGAACCAAGTCTTATGTCTCATTTTTTTGAGTCTTTGGGATCCAGGCTTAGGAATTTGTACAAAATAACAAAAGGAAAGCATTAAATAATAATATTAAACCTTTGATTTTTGTAGGGTATTGTGAGGACATGAGACTTATCATATTTTAGATCCTGATACTCATGATGTTCATTTTAAAACACATGTACATTTTGATGAACACTTCAAATCTCATGACTCTTCATCTTCTTCCATGCCTTATTATTATTTTAATTATTCAATACCTCCTCTTAAGTATTCATTCTTTGAGGAGCCTATTTAGGAAATTATTGAAGAGGTTATAAAGGTTGATGATCTTACTCACATTGATGTTTCCATTATCTGTAAGTGGGGAAAAACTACATTTTTGAGGCAATACCTTTCATACATGAACTTTCACCCACTTGACATCATCATGCACATTCTACAGGTACTGGACTTTTATGTCAATCATTTTCTAGGGATCCATAGTCTTTCTCATAGGCTGATGGGATATAGGAGTGGGATTATGTGATGTGTATATACATAATATTTTCAAACCTTTATAAAATAATGATGTTTTACATCTTGTAATAACTCATCAAGACTCAATATATCTGAGTGCACACCCTAAGGGGTGCACTAAGAAAGGGGTGGGTAGACATTTAGTGATTCATAGGATTGTTGTCCCTTATTTCCACATTATTACCAATCTAACTATATATTAAAACCATTCTATAAGATATTACTCCTCCTTTGCATACTCCTCTAGTGTTTTTCCTATTTCCATCCCTCTTTTCCTCACCTTGATCCCTTTTTGCTAGTTGACTATATTAGGTCAACTAGGTCAACCTTGTACAATTTTTAGCCTCTAATTACTGTATAGGGTTGACTAGGTTGACCCTATACTATTTTTTAGTATTTTCACTTGAGAACTTTTTTACCCCTTCAACTGACCTAACTTAGGACCTAGTGATTTATCTCCTAAAAACATATAGTTAAAACTCATATAAATAACATATTCATAAGGATTTATGGTGAGATCCACCTATAAATACAATATCATTTTGTAATTATTTCAATATGTAGTCAAGAGTTATTATTCACTTGTGCTTCATTACAATCTGCTCTTCCACCATTCTACTTGAGGAGTCTTAACTTAGGGTTTATACATAGAGAATATAGTTTGGTGGATAATTCTTGGATGCTTTGGCCTTTCTTAGTTATCCTTATAAACCACAATATCCTATTACAAATCCCCTTTAGCCAAGGGAGAGATTGAGTCTTAATGGGTTCACATTTAGGTAAATATATTATAAATTTGTTTTCCTCTCTATAGTAGATAAAAGTAGCATAAGTATTAGTTCAAATAATATTACTCTTCATATTACATGTATTAGGGTCTTACTCATACTTATCTTAACTAAGATTATTTTATACATGTTTTGATTGATTCTAACCCCTCATGTTGTTCCACAATCTTTGATGTGCACTATATTATATTTACTTTTTTGTTTATTAGAATAGAGTGAATATTAAACCTAAGACTATTTTAGGGTGGTTTTGTGATTATGTTAGACTGTAGGCTTTGAAACACTTCCTATCATGGTGTATTGTGACAAGTGATCCCCTAATTGGGTCTAGTGGATCCCCATATTGGTCATGGTCCTACTTAAAAAATGTACTCCCAATAGGAAGTGTAGATATGCTTTATCTTCTCCAATTTAGGATTGATTTATAGTCATGATGTATTTTTGATTACATACATTCTAGTGAAATTGATGTGAACTAACCCTTACAGGATTTGTTTACATTATTTCATTATTTCATCATTATTTTTATCATACACTTTTCATACTGGATCGACTCTATCGACCTAGTTCTAGTTTCTATGTGCAAGTTCTTAAGTACAGGCTACTGGATTGACCCTATCAACCTAGTATAGGTTTTTAGAATTTTAGACTTCCAGTCTAGACTACTAGATTAACCCAATTAACCTTATACATTTTTAATCACTTAGAAACATGCTTTTTTAAAGTTTGATCAACTTGGTTAACCTAGTTAGCAAAATTTGCAAGCATATATCAAGGTTCTTAAACAATAATCTTCATTCTCCACATCTCTAATCCACCAAGTTTCATTTCTATCTCTACATATCTTTCTTTATAGTCTTTCCTTTTATAGTTTTTAGTCTTTAAACCTACCCTTACATAGTCAATTGGATCGACTCTACCAATGCAATTTTATGTTTAGTGTGCTATATTAAAAACTAGATCAAATTTGTCGACCCTATTCATTTTCAAACCTTGATTTTACATTACAAGTTTGGCCCTATCAACCTTGTTCTATATTTTTTACATACACTATTGACTATAACAACATTGTACCTTATTTCAAAATTAGAATGTACCTTATGCTCATAATTAGTTCACACGTTCATTTCTTGTTGTTTTCATGCTAAGAATAGATCGCATATCTTAATTAGGTGGTTTTGAATTAATCATTTAGTTTCAATATTTTCTATTTTATGAAAAAATGAACAAATCACAAAATATAAATAAGAATTTTAATATTTTGTCTACCCAAGGCCAACCTACTTGGATTTCATCACCAATGGGAAAGTTGGCTTGATGTCCTGGTCAAGTATAAAGCATGGTTACTGGTATATTATAGCTAAACACTAGACACCATGATCACTTTGGTGTGTGAATTGAGGGGGCAGGCCCCAATGGAAATCCTATATCATTACCATTATATATCCATTTTATCCCAAACTACTTGAAACCATCTTTACATTGCCATTCTAGTTCTTTACTTATATCCAACTTCCCATAAGATTTAAAATCATATATTAATAATCTAATAAACATTCAAGCTAACCAATTAGTTGGCTATTTAATTTCTAATTTGATTGCTTACTCTTTGCTCAATTATATTTTTTATTCTAAAAACATGCATTAGCCAATGTTGGTGCATGGTTTTCTATTGTTTACTTTAATTGGATTAACTAGCATTGATCTAATTAACTATTTGACTCCCTTCAATTCTTTCTTTTTAGATTACTTTCAGAAGTTATCTAGATTCATTTCATAGTATATTATAGGATTATAAGTTTTCCCTACTATACTAGGTCAACCTAGTCAACCTTGTATCTTTTTCTAACCTCTTTTCACTATACTAGATCGACCCAGTTGACCATGTACTATTTATAGGCCCTATTTTCTATGTTTGGTCAACCTAGTCGACCCTATACTACTTTATACTTTCCCTATTTATAAATCTAGTTCTTTATTTCTCCTTCTTTGTATCCTATTCATATCTCTTCATTCATAATGAAATATCTTATTAGAATATTCATGGATAGTTTGAATCCATTTAGATACTATATGGGATATTCATTTCTTCCTCTCTTTTCCTCATAAGAGCACCATCATTATTGGGGCACCTTTTCTCTTCCTTCATCTATGACTTGTAATATGCTGTAAATAAGACCTCAAGATGAAGTTGATAGATATAATCCTTTCCTTACTTATAAATAAAATTCCCATATTCAAAGTATTAAAACTAATGTGGGAGTAATTGATAGAAGTTTACTTACAAATCCCACTAATAATCCTTCTTCTAGTAATCATCCCCCTAACACCAATTTGGGGAGTGCTCCTACCAACACCAACCCACCTCCTAATACAACTCAACTTTTATCCTAAGTTATCTAACAAATGAGCATAATGCAAAACTATAATGCCAACTAAATGGTGAAACTTCAACAACATTTACTCAATGTGGCTAATCAATCTCCAACTATCCATCCTCAAGCTAATCCTAATTTCATTCCTCCAACTCATTAGGATGCCTTAGGTAATGTTATTCCTCAATCCATAAGGAATAGCAAGATTCTTCAAACCATTAAAAATCATCCTTTATATCTCTTCATTGTATCAATTGATATTGGTAACATATCTCCAACTATCAAGTATGATGGGACTAAAGACCCTACCCCATTTCTCAAAGCCTTTGGCAACCTTTACAAAGAGTGGATCCAAACTAATACCTTTGATACTACTAAAATATTAGTGAAAATTTTCACTAATGATGTATTATAGTGGTATAATAAACTTAACCAACATTCTATGTGAAAACTTGAATATTTGGTTAATCCTTTGGTTAAAGAGTTTCAACACAATGATCTTCCCAAAAATTGCCTTAGCCACTTCATCAATGTTAAGAAATCTCTTAATGAATCCACTCATGAATTTATTGAAATATGGAAACCTATAGCTCATAAATCCAACCATAACATGATTGATGATAAATTTTTCAAACTTTTTATCACTACATTAACTCCCACTCTTCAATATAAGGTTCAAACCTTTGCTCCCCAAAAACTTAGTAAAGCTCTTGATCAAGATAAACGTCAAGACTTTTTTATGAATCAATTCAAACCTAATCCTAAGATTCATAAATGATATTTCAAAACATATAATGCTATCACTATTAATAATCCACAAACCAAACTAGGAGTTTCCAAAATCAAAATTCCTTCACCTTCTCATAAACCTCTTTCGATTCAGCAAATGAAATAATTTTTACCACCCTCAAAACCTTTCACATATCTTAATAATCCTCATAAATGGTATGACCCCAATAAATTTTATTGGTTACATCATGACATTGGGAATTTTCATGAATATTTTATAGGGATCACTAAATTTTTGGCTCTTAAATTCTTGGTGATTCATTCAATCATGAAGTTATGATCAATCATGATCGTCAAGAATACACTGTTGATTTTCAAAAATGAAAAACTTATAAATCTTATACCTAAAATAAAAAAAATATTATTCAAATAACAAATAAAATTCCAAGTATGTTTCTACCATTAATGTTGATTATGACCAACATTTTAATAATTTTAAATATTTCAATACTATTAAGGTTAATTACCATCATAAACTGGCTCATAAAGATCTCGTTACCAAGCTTAAGAATCCATATTTGGAGGAACAATTTCTTAAAGATACTACCACCACTAATCTTGATTAAAAAGACCAAGAGGAACCATCTCCTCCTTCTGATCCTCTAATCACATCTATTCCTTTAAAGTCTAATTTACCTCCTAAACCTCATTTTGGTTCTTCTAAGTCTCATTAGAACTTTATTTAAGAAATCAACTCTATGCCTTGTAGTATTCCACTTATGGAGTCAGTTTTCAATTCACCCTATCATTTTATGTTCCTTATGTTAAAAATCTAATAAATTAATGATTCATCCTCCTTATATTAAGAACCACCTTCTATTTAATCTCAACCTACCAACATAAATACCATTGAAACTATGTGTCCTTCTTTCAAACCTTTTATTGTATTCCTTTAAAAGGACATGATCAATGATTAAATTATCTTTCATGATGATGATCCACCACTTTTCATAAAATTACCCATTAATACCACTCTTATCCAAAAATTCCTAGATGATGAAGGTTTTATTATTAATGTGACATCTTTATGGCTCATCCAATAACTTGGTTATAACATGGATCATCTTAGGTAAACCCATCTTACTTTTCATGGTTTTGATAAGATAAATCAAAAGTTTCTTGGTTTTATTTGTATTTCATTAACCATTCAACTTAAGACTATTTGAACCAAGATTATGGTCTTTGACTTACCCCTATCTTACAATATACTCCTTGTTCATCCAAGGACTCATCAAATGAGGGCCATTAATTCTTCTGGTAGTCAATGTAATAAATTATTACATTATGGAAAATGGTATAAGCATGAATCTAATCCCAACCCATAGATCATTTAGCTTCCCAATCTTAAATCATAATATCATATTCATATCATTTCTAAAATAAATGGTGCTCATTTACCTAAGTTCATCAACATGAATCCTAGTTTACAATTCAATCTTATAGATTCTGATGATGATGAGCCAAATTATTTTCAACATACTTGTAATACCACCAACTTACCTCCCTGGATTTCACAATGGCTTCCTCCTTATCTATTACCTAGGGATCATATTATTCTTCTTATTAATGAGAATACTAATTTTCCCCTCCATGCAATGCTCAAGAGCCTTCTTTACCTGAAGATGATTTGACTTGCAATAATTTTGGAGTGGACAAATTATTTCAAGATCCTCTCATCATATCTCATCATACATTAAATAATATTGGGATTTCACCCTCTAAAACTCCCCCTAATTCCCAAGCATTTAAAATTTCTCTAACATATGATGATAACTATATAAAAACCCAAGCTCAATCTAGAGACTTATATGTCCATCATTATTAGAAAACCTTAGCCCAATTTCATGATTTTAATTAGGATATTCATACCTTTTTTGTATATCATACCTTAGATCTTGAGGGTCATGTGCCTTCAGCCAATTCTCCTCTTATTGATACTCCTTCGGTGGTAGAGAAAATTATACTTTATGAACCTTCAAGAATTTATACACCTCATTTACCTCCTATTGACCTAATCACTACCTCTAATCCTTCTTCCATCATTAAACCCATTAATATTCCAAGCCCTTCTAATACATCTACTTCTTATACTCCTTAAATTACACTAGATGCCAAGGCAACCAATGTTTATCTAATACATTTTGAGTATGATCACCATGGCAATCAAATTATATATCTTAAAGTAGATATCAAGTATTATGGTCCTCTTCTTACCTTTCCTAGTGATGAAAGTATCCTTGAGTTACTTTATGATCGAGAATCTCAACTTCGTTGATAAAATCATAAACTTGGGAATTTTAAGGATAAAAGTCCTTACTTCAACAATTTCATTGCTATCATTGATACTAAAACAAATCCAAAGTTCCAATATGCCATACCAATTTCAAGATGGTAATGCCATACTTATTTAAGAAACCACTCACATTTAATATGGTACTCCATCTTTTCTTTGACCAATTACTATCTCTCATGAACTTTTACCTACTAAACATGATAATTTTAGCTTATTATTTAACAAATATTGTGAGGCTTTCACTTGGTCCTACACGGGCATGACTAGTATTGACCCTAGTATTGTGGTGTATAACATCATTACTTATCTTGATGCTAATATTATGCATCAAAAACAAAGAAAATTTCCACCAAAAGTTTCTACTTTATTTCATAAGGAAATTATCAAATTACTTGATGCTAAATTTATCAAACTAGTGGATTATTTTGAATGAGTCTCCAAAATTATTCCCATTCAAAAGAAAGTCACTATAATCATTCACATTTTTATTAATATCTATAATATTAATTTTTATTATCCCAAGGAAAACTTCCCTTTACCTTCAATATATGTCATTGTTGATTCCACAACTGGTTATGAAATGTTCTCTCTTATGGATGGCTTCTCAAGATACAATCAGATTCATATTACCCCTAAGGACCAATATAAGACTACTTTCACCATGGAATGGGTCACCTATTGATATTTCAAAATTCCCTTAGATATTAATAATTATATATCCATTTACCAAAGATAAATGACTCACATCTTTCATGATCTCATCCACAAAATTATTGAAACCTATGTGGATGATCTCATTGCTAAATTTAAAAATCATAAGAATCATTTTTCTGATCTTGCTATCATCTTTGACCATCTCCTTAAATATAAAGTTAGACTTAATCCTTACAAATGTGTCTTTTGAGTCACATAAAGAAAATTATTAGGATTCTTATCTCTCTTCATGACATCGATGTTGGCCTTGCCAAAATTAGTGATATCATCAACATGCCCTTTCCTTGTTCTATTCCTGAGATTCATACTTATTTAGGAAAACTTGGGGAAATTAGATGATTCATCCCAAAAATAACATATCAAATTCACTCTATCAATTCCCTTCTCAAGAAAGGTATTTATTTAAAATGGATGGATCTATGTCAAAAAGCCTTTGATAATATGAAAGAGTCATTTCTTCATCCACCCACACTTCATCCTTCTTCTAGTGATAAACCTTTGATTTTATATATTTCTTCCACACCTATAATAGTTGGGGAATTTATTTCTCAACAATATGATATGGTAAAAGAGTATGTTATCTACTACATTAGCTAAGGCCTCATCGATTATGAAACATGTTATACCAAAATTGAGTGTGATTACCTCACCATCTATTTTATAGCTAAAAAGATTTGACACTAAATGCTTTACCAAACTACTTATATCATTGTTCATTATGACCCCCTTCATCATTTATTTTCTAAATCATTAATTCCTAGAGATATAATTGGTAATTAGATGGTCCTCCTTATAGAATTTGATCTCTATATTGTCACTCAAAAAGTTGTTAAAGGATAAGTCATAGATGATCAAGTTATCATAGATCTCATAATATCCACTTCTTCTCTTTAAGATAATATTATAGATGATAATATACTTTAAATTAATGGTCTTAATCAATATATTTCTCTCAAATATTATTTTCATAGCTTTACCATTGATCTTGAAGCCAATAGTATTGATGAATCCACTACTCCCTCTAGTTCTACTAAACCAAAAGTAATTATCGATGAAATTAATGTCAACTTGAATGAGGATATTTAGACCCTTCACATTGATGGTGACAAATGCCTTCAAGGAGTTGGGGTAGGTTGCATTATCACAAGTCCTCTTGGAAATATCATTCCTTTAGCTTTTCACTTCACCTTTGATGTCACCAATAATATGGCTAAATATAAAGCTCTTATCTTAGGCATGAGAGATGATATTGATTTAAAAATTAAATACCTTCATGATTTAGGTGATTATCAACTTATTTTTCACCAATTTAATCATTATTATCAATGTAAAAGTGAGACTCTCATCACATATCATCGAACTATAACCACTCTTGCTAATGATTTCATCTCTTTCACTATTGAGCATATTCTTAGAGATAAAAATTCCATTTTTTATTCTCTTACCTCTTGAAAATCTCTCTTTCATCCCCACCAAGTCCTTTGCAATCCTATTTTTTTATATGAATAAAAAAATATCCTTCTTCTAATCAACTGCCATATTAAATTATCTATCATATTGATGTTGTTACCATCTGATAAAGCTCATGGTACCAAGACATCATTTAATTCCAAGAAAATCAAACTTATCCTCCTAATTTAGAATCTCATGAAAAAACACTTATTCATAAATAAGCTTTCAAGTATGTATTTTGACACAACATCCTTTAATATCAAAACGTTGAAGGTATCTTGCTCTGTTTTATTATGTAAGATTAGTTCCCTCCTCTTCTTAAACAAGTACATGGGGGGATTTACAGTGGCCACTATAGTGGACATGCTATATCTCATAAATTCTTACATATGGGTTATTTTTGGCCTAACTTGAAAAGGATTTAATTAAATATGTAAAAAACTGTAATCTTTATCAGCTTCATGATGATATAATTCATGCACCTCCAACCAAACTTCAAACTATCAAATCTACTTGTCCATTTTCCACATGGGGATTTGATCTCATTGATAAAATACCTTGCTCCCAATATGGGCATGTCTTTATCATCATTTCTACCAAATATTTTACCAAGTGGGTATACTATATGCTCCTTGTAAATATCACTAGTCTTTTTATTTCAAAATTTATTCTTAATCTAAAAAATTCTTCTTTGGTGGTATCCATACCATCATTATAGATAATTATGGTAATTTTAAAAATAAACATGTTAAACAACTTTGCAATAAATTCAAAATCAATCACAAATTTTCCATGCCTTATCATCCATAATGCAATGGCCAATCTGAGGCCACTAATAAAATTCTCAACAAAATTCTCCAAAAAATAATTCATGACACTTTCATAGATTGGCATCTTCATCTTTAACCTACACTTTGGGCCTATTTGATTAGCATATGTAGTGCTACTAGGGAAACACCATTTTTACTAGTTTATGGTTTTAAATCATTTCTTCCTTTAAAATTTGATCTTCCCTCTCTTCATATATATTCATGGTAGTATTCTTAATGAATAATTATGTGATTATCGTCTTCATGCCCTTGATCTACTTGATGAATTTTTTCTTTCTACCTTACAACATAACTACCAATACAAGGTTCACATTGTCAAACAATATATAAAATGTGTTAAAGTACACACATTTAATGCTATTGATATTGTCTTTAAATTAGACTACACCCATGAAAAATAAGGAAAATACACCCATAAATGGTATGGTCCTTACTTGGTCAAAGATATTATCAGTCCAAGTACCTACCATCTTCAAACCAATGAAAGCCATGTTTTCAAACATCCCACAAATGCGCACCTTCTCAAAAAGTACATTGCCTAAACATTTCCTTCTTTTCATGATTTCTATCTACATTTATCTAACACTTTTTGTAGGTTACTTACATGGGTCTTTCCCTCTGTATAAGTTCTATCTTCCTTTCATAAACCTTTATTTCTCCCTTTTGGTTTTTCTGTTTCTTGATTTACCATAATCTTATTTATCTTCTTTCATTTTATATTTTGATACCCTTTGGGTTTTTATTGTGAGTTTCTTCATAAGACCATGGATAGGACTCGACATTCCACACAAAATTACCATATTTTACTTATTTTTCTCCCTAATATTTTCCAATTTGATTTCTAACACCCCTTGGGTTTTTATTTTGTGATTTGCTTTGGAATACCATGGATAGGACCCAACACTCTTCAGAAAATTACCATATTTTCATCTTTTTACATCATTTTTCTCAAACTTTATCATTTGCTTATTCTTCTAGATGGAATTTACACAAAAATCTATGGTAGCATGTTTTCCTCCATTTACCTCATTATTATGATAAGGAATCACACTTTACTATCATTGTATCCATTTTTCCCTTTGTTACATTTTTTTGATTTAAAGTAATTTAAATTGTTCCATGAATCACTCCTATTGACTTCCTCTTTCTTTCACTCCACATTGGCTAAAACAAGGTCAAAGTCAAGATAACACTTTTATTCTAGCTAGATTTACAAGATTCTTAGACCCCATGCTCTTTGAAGTTATCTCTCTTAATAACCAAGTGCCAAGTATTCAAATAAAAGTCATATTTAGCAACCATGTTTGGTCTTCTAAATCCATATCGAGGAGATATAGAAAAAGCCATCAAGAAATTTAAAATCCAAATCATTTAAAATAAAAGGCAATGATATCAAAAGGCAACAAATAAAAGATCAAAAGTTAAATTCACACCAAAAGATATGATTATAAGCACATCTCCTATCTCTAATAAAATATCAAACTCCATAAATAACCTCACATAGAACTAAGGTCCTTTGGGGTATGGTAGGCTAGTATCTTAGAATAGGAGAATTTAAAAAACTCTATGGTGCTACCTACTTTCTGATTCATGTACCCACTCTTTCTAGTAGACCGATGGCTCTATAAGGGGTATTGAAGAACATGGAACACATTATGGAAAGGTAAGTCCATTTTACTTTTCATGCATATAGACTTCATGGGATGATTTATAAACTTCATTTTTTTACCTAAGACTTGTGTAGTTAAGAGAAGTTATTCAGAGTCCTTAAGGTTGAAGGTCTTATTTTGACAAACCTAATTTGAGTCTCTTGACTTTGATAAAGAGTTATTATACCTTGGTTTTTCCTTCATTCTCCCCTCTGCCCATTTAATAGATAAATTGTTATTTCAAATGTATTTTCCATTCTCCCTTAAATTCCTTTTTTTTCATCTCTTAAAAACATGCTAGCACTACATTGTTTTAATTTTATTTATCCTTAGTGTGAAACGACATGTTTGAGAAACCATGGATAATGTTATTTACCCTAGATTTACATTTCCATAATTTTTTTGCTTTCCTTTTAGAATTTTTCATTTGTTGTATTATCCTATTGGTATGGACACATGAGTCCATACCCTTTTTCCATTATTGAGTGAGGTTGGTTTGTTATTTCTCACTCAACAATGTTGTTTTCCCTTTTATGCACCTTTTTACATTATTGAGTGAGATAAGGATTGTTACTGCTCTCTCATCAGTGTTATTTTACCATTTTGTTTCTTCTTTTACCATTAATTTGATCTTTGATTACCATCCTATTCGACATGTATCCTCAGTTTGACTTGGTGGATTTGTCTTTTTTACTTAAGGATGCTTGTTTGAGTTTTTTAGTCTTTAATAGACTTAGATTTTCACTTACTCAATTTACTCTTGTTTTCTGACTTGGTAATTTGGTCTAACATATAATTTGTCACCATAGCTTGACAAATTTCCCAAGTACATCCTATCCTCATAATACCAACTATCTTAACTTTCCTTACATTTTTTTTGCTATTTAGTTTTGTATTATTGGGTTTGTTACAAGTAGTCTCTATGCCATCCAAAATCAAAATGAAAAACATAGAAGACAATAATATATTAATAAAGGTAAATCAAGGTACACATTAAATTTACTTTTTATTTATTTACTTTTTATTCATTTAGTTTTAATTATTTTTACTTTAAAATTTTGTAATTTCTTTTAGCATCAGTGTTGTGTGTTATTATTTTCTTTATCGAAGCACCATCCCCTATTACACCTTTGTGACATGTGATGAATTTTAAATGGGGAATTTTTATACACATAATATTTTCAACCTTTTATCGAATATTGATGCTTTACATCTTGAAGGAACCTATCGAGACTTAATCTCTCTGAGTGCACACCTTAAGTGATGCACCAAGAAAGGGGTGAGAATACCTTTGGTGATTTTTAGGATTTTTGTCCCTTATTGACACATTATTTATAATATAACTAGATATTAAAACCATTATCTAATCTATTCCTCCTTTTCACACTCTAATTTTTTCCTATTTCCATCCATCTTTTCCTCACCTTGATCCCCTTTCACTAGTTGACTATACTAGGTTGACTAGGTCAACCTTGTATAATTTTTAGCCTCTAATTAATATATACTATTTATTGGGTCAACCCTATACTATTTTTAGGTATTTTCACTTCAAAGCTTTGTTATCCCTTTGATTGAACTAGCTTAAGATCTAGTGATTTATCTCCCAAAAACATGCAAGGTCAACAAAATTGACCTCATATAGACAACATATTCAGAATGATTTAGGGTGAGATCCACCTATAAATAAAATATAATTTTGTAATTATTTCAATATCTAATAAATATTTATTATTCACTCATGCTTGCTTATAATCTTCTCTTCCACCATTATACTTGAGGAGTCTTATCTTAGGGTTTCTAATTGGAGAATATAGTCTTATAGATAAATCTAGGATGCTTTGGACTTTCTTAGTTATCCTGGCAAACCATAAAAACCTATTTTAAAGCCCCTTTTTCTAAGGGAAATATTTAATATTGATCATTTCATATTTAGGTAAGTATATTCTAAATTTATTCTCCTATCTTTAGTAGATAAAAGTAGCATAAGTATTGTCTCAAATAATATTACTCTTCATATTCCATGTATTAGGGTCTTAGTCATACTTAGCTTAATTGAGATTCTCTTATACATGTATTTTATTGATTCTAAACCCTCATGTTATGCCATAAGCTTTGGTGTGTACTAGGTTAGATTTACTTTCTTATTTATTAGAATAGAGTGAGCATTAAAACTAGGAATCTTTTGGGCTTGTTGCATGATTATGTTAGATTGTAGGCTTCAGAACCCTTCCTACCATGGTGTATCATGATAAGTTATCCCTTAATTAGGTCTAGTGGATCCCTATATTGGTCATGCTCTTGATTAACAAATGTATTCCTAATAAAAAGTATAGGTATGCTCTATCTTCTTTAAGCCAAGATTGATTTATAAACATGATGCATTTCTAATTGCATACATGATGATAGATAAAGATTATTCTTTTATGAATAATCATACTTGGGATGTGGTCACTCTTCCTAAGGGAATAAATTTGGTTAGGTACAAGTGGATTTGACACACCAATTATGTAGTAGATGGATCCATTTTTAAGTATAAGGCATGTTTGGTTGAAAAGGGGTTCTCATAGGTTGAGGGTATTGATTAATATAAGACTTTTACTCATGTTTCCAAGATTTATTTTTTTAACCTTGTAATATCTCTTAATACATCATAGGGATAGATAGTGTATCAGATGGAAATTAAGATTATCTTATTACATGGAGATTCTTAGGAAGAAATCTATATGGATCATCCTATTGGGTTTGTTCATGATTATTCTCTTATTTATCGACTTGGGAGGTATATTTATGATCTCAAATAGGCCCCATAGGCTTAATATGAGAAGATGGATTTATTTATTCTCTCCACTATATTTGTTCACTACCACTTAGATCCTAAAATGTACATTCATTGTATTTGGGAGGTAATTGTTATAATGGTATTATATGTTGATGATATGATTCTCATAGGTAGTTCCTCTTCTTAAATTTTTGTTATTCAACAAGAACTTTAAACATAGTTTAATATGATAGATCTTGGTATTTTATACTTATTCATTGGTTTAAAGATTTCACAATCAAATAAATGGATTTATTTGAGTTAGTATAAGTACACCCTTGATATTATTCAAGATTTTGGCATGGCTTATTGCAATCCAAGTTCTTCTCATTTTCATTATAGAGTGACTCTCACTACCACTTTTACTACTCCATTTTTTGATCTTAAATTATACATGTAGATGGTTAGGATTCTTATGTATTTAACACATAGCCTAATATTTCATTTTTAACTGGGCTTATATCTAGGTTTGCACATGCCCTTCATGATAGTCATTGGCAAGATGCTAAGAGGATTTTATGATATATGTGAGGCACTAATCATTTTGGATTAGATACACCAAGGGTTATAATTATTTTTTTAGGTACATTGATTCAAATTGGGTAGGTTCTCTTGATTACAGGTGTTTCAATTCTAGATACATATTTTATCTTGGTTCTTCACTTATTGCTTGGTTGTGTAATAAGTAAGAAGAAATAGGCTATTTTAATTATATATATAGAGGATAAGTATAGGGAAACAATTATAGTGAGTCAGTCGTTTATCTAGCTTCATTAGTTATTGATAGAGTTTGTCTTCACACAAGATTCACCTACTACACTTTGGTGTGATTAAAAAAATACAATTCACATATCCCATAACCTAGTTAATCAATAGAAGACCAATCACATTGTGTTACATATGATCTTCATTCATCAACACATTCAAGATAGAGTTCTTAGCTTAGAGTAGATGACTCAACAACAGGTTGCATACACCTTCACAAAGCCTTTTGCATTACCTAATTTATTTGAGTTGTGTTGCATGCTTAGGGTTTCAAAAGTTTTCCTTGGTGGGTGTTCATAAGGACATATTCTTTATTTATTTTATAGATACATATTATACATGATTACCTTATCAAGCCTAGTTTTTAGGACTCATACTGTGGATATGCCACTATTTATTTTTTGGTTACTATTATCCCCTATCTTCACATGAGGATTGGGGGTGTTAGAGTATGTATTTATCATGTTTTCTAGACTATTATCTAGGTATTTAATCTTTTTCCTAGCTTGTCTTATGTGAGGATCTATCCCACATTGCATAGTTAGGCTATTTTCTAGTTTTGCCTTACCATTTATGCAAGGTCTTCCTATTGTACTAGCATGTCTTATTCTGAATAATATATGATCTACCTTATTTTTTCATATCATATCCATTGCTTATTTTTGTGGTGTTTTTATTGTTAACTCTTTATTTATTATATTTTTGGAATGTTTTTACCATTCCTAATAAAACCACTTGAGGATGGAGAGGTATTTCATTAGACAATGTGGGTTTTCCATCCTTTGGCAAAGATCATATTTCCATACATATATCTTCAAATTCTTATGAAATGAAGGCTAATATTACCTAATCTAAAGGGTCTTATCGATAATACTCTTAGCTAAATAATATCCTCCTATAGGTTCATCATGACAAGCCCTTATGATGTCATAGGTCTTGTCTTCTCTTACACACATATGGAACACTTTGCCAAATCCATACTTTAAAAAAAAATTAATCCACATAAAATGAAAATTATTTCTAATTAAGTTTTTATTTTCCTTATGAGAAAAGTCACAAGGAAAATTCTATGTGATAAGTAGTTTTCCATGTCATCAAATCATGGTGAGATTACTAAAAATGTTAACAATTGATCATCTAGAAAGTTATTTTCAACTCAATCTTCTTCATCTAAAACATTCAACCTTGATAAAAATTTAGTAAGCACATTAAATTTTCCAAGTTTACATCTCAAATTCTTAAAAATTAGTAACCATCTAATGATCCTACTTCCTACCACTAGTTTAATCATTAAATATCTATTGGGTGAGTGATATATGTAAATAAATATTTTTTATCTGATGATGTAGTGCATAACTTTATTCATCACATATATAACATATAGGAATTATTTTCTAGTGGTGGTATAATTTATTTTAGTGGGACTAAGATTCTTTTTGATATAATAGATAACATATATTATCCTTCATATATTTGTCTTAGGACTACCCTTAAATAATTATTAAAAGCATTTTTTTGAATGTGGAATGGTTGTTCCAAATTATTCCTCTCAAGATTGGAGCAAAAATTAGTTTTTCCTTTATTGATTCAAAGTCTTGTTGACATTTGTTAGTCCATAGGAACTCACTATCTTTGGTAATCATGGAAAACATAGGTTCATTTATTTTTATGAAGTCTTGTATAAAACATCTATAATACCCTACATGTCCCAAGAAACATTTGATATTGGTCTAATTTTTAGGAGTAGGAAGATTAGAAATGACTTTAATATTTTTAGGTCCACTTGTATCCCATGGGTTGAGATGCAATCTCATATAAAAATTCCTTTTTAAACCATTATTAAACATTTTTTATGATGTATATATAGTTGATGTTACTAAAATATGGTTAATACTTTATCTAGGTTGCTTAAAGCTTCATCAAAATAACCATCATGCACAATACATTAATCCACATATACTTCTACACAATCATTGATTAAATAATCAAATATGGCCAAAAATTCCCTTTGAAAGGTGGTAGGTGTATTATATAGGTAAAATGGTAACACTATATAGGAAAAATTTGCCCAAGGTATTTTAAATGTTGTATTATAATAGTATTTTAGGGATACCATTATCTAATTATAACCACTAAACCCATATAAAAAGGAAAAATACTTCTACTTGACTAGATTATCTAATACCTTATTTATGAAAGGAAGGGGAAAGTAATCTCTCATGATGTATTTATTACTATCTTGATAGTATATACATATTCTTCACTTTCCATTATTATTGGGTACTATCATAATTGGTGAGACCCATTGACTATTTGATATGGGGTAAATGAATCCCACTTGTAATAATTTTTCTATCTCTTCTTCAACTGTCTTTTAATGTTGGGTTGATTCTTATTTACGGATATCTAACTATTATAGTGTTTTTAGTATATGTATGATGAGTGCACACACTTGGGTAGATTCCCTTCATATCACTATAATCCCATGTAAAGGCTTTTGTATGGTTATTCAAGATATCAATAACCTTAGTTTCATGTTCATCATATAACCAATTAGTTTTGTTTAGCATTTTTCTAGGTTGGATAGTTATTTGATTATTCTATAGGTAGATGAAGTTTACCTACCTAAAATTTATCATGAGAGAGCTTATAAGGTGGGGATATGGTTTCATCATATGGAAAGTGGTGATATCTTTAAAGAAATTCTTCCCTTATGAAATTACATTATTAAATGGATAATGAAAATTCTTTAAAAAGTTATCCTACCTATTTTTTTTCCACCTAAAAATTCTCTATTTAATGGGTGTATGATCATATGTGTCATTAAGAGTGGATGGGATAGTTGGTCATTCTAAAGAGGAGGTCATCTCATAATCTAAAACTAGTCTAGTAGACTCCAGAGTTGGGCTAATAAAATCTGGGAATAGTCTAACAGAATCTAGAGGTAGACTGATAGACTTTAGATATGGACTAATAAATTTTTTTTATATTCTATTAGGCTTTAAATCTAGGCTATCAGACTCTAGATCTAAACTATCAAACATTGGAACTAGATTGACTCCAGAGTTGGGCTAATAAAATTTGGGAATAGTCTAATAGACTTTAGAGCTAGACTAATAGACTTTAGATATGGACTAATAAATATTTAATGTAGTCTATTAGGCTTTTAATCTAGGCTATCAGACTCTAGATCTAGACTATCAAACTTTGGAACTAGATTGATAGACTCTGGAGTTAGACTAGGCTTTTCAAAATGTCTCATTAGTTCTTATAACTCATTCACAGGATTCGTAATTACTACCATGGATAATGAGGGTAGACTATTGCTATTTTTCTTAATTTCATCAACCAATAGGTTATCTAAAGCATATGTAGAATTTTTTAAAGGTGGATACAAAGAAATCAATTTTTATTTATTTTATTTGAAATTGTCATATCTCCTAACTTTCTGTCTATTAATGCCATAAATGTGGCTAACCAAGTTCTCCCTAAGATTAATGTATATCTTTTTTTTTTTTAGGCTAGAGTATCATGAAATATAAAAGATATTTATAATATTTAACTATCATAGAGACATCTTCTATGGTTCCTTATGTTTGGCAATAGACTAGTCTACCATTTTCAAGACTGTAGAAGTAGGTTTCACCTCTGTAAGTGATAATCCTTTTAGAGTGTCTATCATCATCATATTGATGGAAAATACTAGGTTCATAAGTACATTATCTATCTCATTAATTCATATGGTTATAATAATAACAAGACTTATAGAATCCCCATGTTTGGGTAGGAGTTTTCCTCCTAATAAATTATCAAGTTTGTTATCCACCTGTATAGTTTTAGGATATTATCTTTTCCTATCTATAATTTTTATGCACAAAAATTTAATGACTCTATTGGGTTACATGATATCTCTTATGGGTTGTAGTAGTGAAATTTTAGTGTTTAATTTTCTCAAATATTGAACTAGATCATATTCACTCTTATTTCCAAATTCTTGAAGCCATTATGGAAAAAGAATGGATAGAGGAAGTGTAATGGTTTCTTGAGGCCTTTCATTTTCCTTATTAGATTTATCCTTGGTTAGTTCAATTGGGGGGTTTAGTTTTTCATTTAGAATTTAGGTATGGTAATTGGAGGGTTGGTCAATGTTTTACTTAGCCTTAACTATAACTTTTAATAATAAATAACAATAACCCCTATGTTTTCTTCTTATTCACTCCCATAGACATGAACTACCTATCTATTATTTGGGTTTGATATTGGTTGAGAATGTAATTTTGGATGAGTCACTTGTTATTCTTGTGGTGTTTGATTGGTAAGGGGAGGCATCAATAATTTTTTTTTTGGTAACCTCTTATATTGATTAAAGTTTTAATGGGGAAACCATTATTAGTTTTACCATGGTTAAGGTTTACGCTGGGGCATCTAAGGCTAGTGATGAGGCTAGGGCATCCATGATTGTGGTGTCCACTCTTGTGTGACCCATGATGTATATCTTCATGCCTATGGAGGTGCTTGTCTATTCCATGACATAATCCATAGATTAGAATAATCTCAAGCACTAAAATTTTTTTGTTTTTGATTATGAGTAAACTGGTTTCCTTATCTTTGTATGATGTTGATATCTTATATTGGTTGGGTCTCCTTTTTCAATTGGTGCTTTAGGATAGGTAGGAGAGCATAATTATATGTATCATGATATATTACATCACATACCCCACACATATATATATTTTATCCAAAGGGAATTCTTGTAGAGCATGTTTCAACCTACATTTAGGGCAACACATGTCTAGTGGATTGGTGATAGCATTGGTTCTAGATTATAGGCCATTTAACACACTATTTAATTATATCAAAATATTTATCTTGAGGTTGGATAATTATTACATGAGTTTTCCTACATTAGTATCATGATTCCATGTTTTTAGATTACTAACACTCCCTCTAGTTCATAAGTAATTCATACACAGTTCACCTATGTAATTGATACCAAGTTTATTTACATATTCTTTTCCCGTTAGGTTTAGAGATTCTATAGAATCATCATTAAACCCCTTTAAGATTTTTTTTTCTTAAATATTTCTCTAGCTTCTACCAACACCTTCTATGTGCAAAAAGGAAGTGGTCAAGATAGTCCTCTAGATTCTCATCTTCATTTTTTTATGTGGAAGAATTCTTCTTTTCTATCCCTCACCCTATAGTAATCATGATACTTATCCAATAATATGTTTTCAATTTCATCTCATGTTTGAATGTAATTTGGCTATAAACCCATAAATAATATTATGTATAAATAATTGAGTGTATAACGGAAACATTTTAGTTTGTGATTACCAATTTTGTACTCATAAGTTTGACACAACACCCCTAATTCAAATAGAAATTTATTAGGATCTTATATAGATAATCATATAAAGGTTATCAATATGGATGGATATATGTTTTTCATTAGTTCATTGTCATCCTCATCTAGGAGAATGGGATAGGTGAAGGTCCTTCCAAGTGGATTATCCCTATTTTATACATTTCCATTAGGATTTAACACATTTCCTATATTCTCTCCCATTTATTCCCAATCAATATTGTAGAGGTTGTTCCTAGGAAGTGATGAGTTATTATAAGTGGCTGGGAAGATACTTGATTGGAATCACTATTTTGGTTTAAAATGTTATGTGGAATCAATTTTATTTGGAATGATGCACCTACCTTTATTTATTGATCCCAAGGTTTAGGTGAGGATAAATTTGTGTCAATATTTTCAAAAGATCCTTTGATCTCTTTTTGTAATTTTTCCACTTCTTCTAAGTATGATTTTATTTGAGAGCTTGTGATATCATACTAAGGATTATTTTTAATGAATATTCCTTATGAGTCTCTAGGTGTACTCATATATATATGTTGAATTCAAGGAAGTTGTTTCTTTATTATCTTGTGATATACATCTTACTAAAACATAAAATGTTCCTAGAAAATGGTGCCAAAAATGATTAGTGTCTTAAACCCATTCATTTAATAAAATCATTTAGTTTATGTCATTATAACTAGGGTTGATATCCAATGGTTTTATGTAATAAGATGTATAGTTTATTGTGAATAGTTTTGATTTAAGGGTTTTTTTGGTTCAACTAATTCTAAGGCATTAATATAATCAACCCAAATTTATATTTATATAATTGTTTAAAAAAACACACTTTATAAAATTATAATGCTAAAAATTAAATATTATTTCTCAGGAATAAACACACTTTATCATCAAGGAAATTTATTTATAAATAAACACACTCTATATATCAATGGAAACACTCTTTAATTAATTTGTTGAATTGAACTTGTTTTAAATGAAATGATTTTTTGAAAAGGGAAATGGTAGAAAAAATATTTATAAAGTAACTTGAAATAAATATACACAAAGAGAAAGACATGAAGGTTAAACAATCCACACTTATAATATAAACATTCTTAAAATAATTAATATAAACATAAAGAAATACCACACAAGAATCCTACTTCCATGGTTGAGTGGGACCTTGTTCTCCCTTAGAATAATATATAAATCACATTTAGTATTTCAAGAACATTAAAAGTATTAATTTTATAAATAATTATTACAAATGTGAATAAAAACTATCCCTTACTGGTTTATCTTCTCTTTTATGCTATTATCATTCTTTTTCTCACACTTTGCTACTTTTAAATAGAAAGAAGACATTGTTATAATACATATTTACTACAATTATTGTCAAAAAAAAATACACTAAAAATACTAAAACCAAAATATAACTTATTTTCAAAATATAATATGATTTACAACCATCTCCCATGCTTTAAGGTAAAATGGTGGAAGAGATGGCATAAATGCATGCATGGTTCCAACCAATTAAAATATACTTATGATTACAACATGTTATAATTAGCTAACCCAAAATCCTATAATACCTATAATTTTACTCTTTACAAAACATTAATATAAGAATCATGTCTAAAAATATGATTTTATATACGTATGTTTCTCTATGACCAATGAGAGTATTGGGAAGGCCATGATCATTCTATGTAGGATGTATATGAAATTGTATAATCATTGACATGCCTTCCACAAGATATATGTATGACTAGAGTGATTCTATAAATTAATTATTGAAATTTAAAACTCACCTACTAAAATCCATAACTCACTTGTTTCATTCTGAAACTCTACCTGTTGTACTTTACATCTTCCTTGACAGTCTTCAAAGCTTGACTATTAGAATCTAGGGCTTGATTGTTATACTCTATAACTTAACTTGATATCTCCAACATGTGCCAAGCTTACCTTGAAGGTTTTAATTACTCGACAAAAAACCATATCATTTTATCATGGTGAATTTATACAACTTGTACATTCAAAACTAAAGGCTAAACATGTAAAGAGTTAGAACATAGTGTAGAAACAAGTAAAATTGATTCACACATGTAAACCAATATATAATCACCATTTTATACTTTAGATTAGAAATAAGTCATAAATGCATAGAATATCTATTTCAATAAGGGAGTTTAGTATGGGACAACATATCTATTAATTGGATATAATGATCCATATAATTGACTCATCACTTATGGGCTTGTGAATAGAAATGAGTTCCATTTATAGGTCCATAAGAGTGACTTTATTTAAAACAAAATGGGTATTTTATATACAAGAGTAAAAACACAATAAAAACATGTAAACATTTTTTTGGGTTGAGTGGAATAATAAAATGACCAAGGATATACCATTATAAGCATTCAACCAACCATAAATTCTAACTCAGGTAAAATAGAGTCCCAAAATTTATCTATAGATGAAAATAACAAAATCATTATATATTCAATCATCTCATAACAATTTTTATAAATTTAAAAGTATACACTAATGTTAGAGAGTTTTCAATGATGTCATGAAGGTGTCATGCTAAATGGATGATGTGATTTGATAGCCTAAGTAATAGTTACAAAGTGTCTAATGTGCTTGTCCTAGTGTGATTAAATTTTGTTTGGTTAATATTTAGTTTTGGAATGGTTATATATGTTTAGGGATGAGTCTAAAGTATTGATCATATGAAAGGGGTCCTATCAAGGGTCAAGGATGATTGGAGAGCTTGTTTATATGAGTGAAATTCACTTGGTTCATAATTATTCTCATATAAACATTTTGTGTCCAATGGTAGAAAATATAAGTAGGGATTTTTTTGACATCATCATTGCCACATGTGTGTGATTTATAGGTATTTTTCCATATGGTTGTGATCACACTAGTCCCTAGTTGATTTGTGCTAAATTTCAAATCATGCATTAAATTGTGATAAAATATATGCAAGTGCAAATTTGGTTGGGCTCTCAAGAATTTTGACAGAGCTTTCCCATACTTGGCCAAATTTTTAATATGTCAATAAAATTTGAGTAAAAATTTTTGATGGTGGAATATCTTTCATGTGTGGATGTTTTAGGAGAAGGTGATCATACAAGTTTGTTCAGTTTTATTCCTAGTTTATTTTTTCTAACTTTTAGGTCAAGAGTTAAAGCATGATAAAAGGTATACATGTAAAAAGTTGACCTTATAGGTAGTTATTAACATTTTTGGCTATGTGGAAAAAAAATGTAAGTGAATATATTAATGGAATTATATCTCACACATGTAAAGGATTTAGGAGCAGTTTGACACATGGTTGGATTATCCTACATGAGGAGATAATATCGTCCAAATTTGAGAAAATGTGAATGAGTGAAAAAAATATATAACTATGAAAATTTATCCTTACAATAAGATAAATTTTTTTACCATACTTAGTCATTTTTTCACAAGGTAAAGTTTGAGCATCATCCATGAAGTGCATTGCTCTAATAAGTCATGAAGTATTGAGATGGTGCCAAGTGTTCAATATCTAATGTTGAGCAGAGATAAAAATTAAACTTATTCTAAGGATGAATGGTGAGTGACTAGTAATATAGATAGAGATCAATGGTGCATATTAAATTCAATATCTCAATGTGACATATGTATAGGAGATCAATAGAGAGCATGCGGTCAATGTTGTAAGAGTGCACAAGATGAGGTCAACATGTTTAAGGTTTAACAATTAGAATTAGAGGAATATGTGTTAAAGGTGGAGATTCATAAAATAAGATTTATAGTGTGTTTTTAATTTTATAGTCAATGACTCAAGATGAAATCATAGTGTTTGAAGTTTAACTATGACCATTTGTATTTGAATACTTGAATTTGTAAAGGAAATACTAGTGTCTAGTTTTTGGGCCATATCTTTCGATATATACAAAATTTAACCATGTATTTAAAACAAAAGTTGTAGATTAATATAAGGATAATTTTATAATTTTAATTTTAATGTCTAATTATTTGTATATACATATTTATGAAGGTTTAAAGTTGACTATGTGTTCATGTGTATTCTACAAGTAATACAAGAAGAATGTTTGAGCTTTTGTTTATGTTATTTAAATGTTTAATGATGAATTAAATATTAGATAATGTTTAATAATCAATAAGGATGCTTTATTTGTATTATTAATGTTTTAATAATCATATGAAGTATGAAAAAAAGTTTAGAATTTGACTATGTATTTATTCATGGTGACTATGTACACAGAGTGTTGTTTGAGAAAATAGTGAGTAAGTAGAAGGGTGTTGTGATGGATATGGACACTTAAGGGGGAAACATAAATAATGTATAATGGGTTAATTTTTTTTTAAAATGATCTTATGTTCTTAGTTTTCTCATACAAATGTCAAAGAGTTGAATGGGTCTCCATAAGACCATAAAGTGACTTAGGCTTGTTTGAAAGTGGATTGTGTTTAGGTGTGACCTATGTGAGATGTATTAAGGTTGAAGGAATGTTATATGGCTCATAGGGAAATATTTTTGACATGATAAATCTTGAATTATCTATATAAAACTATATCTGTTGGTTTCTAGGTTTTTTGTGAAAGACTTGTAAGAGAAACATGTGTAAGGTGGATGTGATAGTTGTGGAATGAAGGAGATGTAGAGTGCCTAGTTGGATGAATTGATATGAAGGTAGATTTTTGATTGTGTGTATGACCTATAGGTAATATTTATAATTTCAAAAACGTAATCTTGTAATTTTATGATATTTGAATAGGTATAAGTGTGCATGTGATGACACTTTGAATTAAGGAGAGAGATTGTGGCATGCCTATGTGAGGAGATTATATGAGATAGAGAGGAAGTTTATGTAGGGGTTAGATAAATAGAGATACATCACTATGTGTTTAATAAATTATTTATAAGTTGGAGGTGTTCACTTCAAGGAAGGTCTAAAAGACTTTATCTTCCTTAGGGTTAGTTGTTCCTTGTGAAATAGGTGTTTCACTAAATACCTTTGGTCAGGATGACATGATCAAGGTTTTATGATCTAAAAGAGTTGATCAGTCTCTTGTTTGTAATTTTTTATAAGATATTAGTCCATGTTTTGTAGGCTTAGCATTGGGTTTTATTCCCCATGAGGGTTTCTGACATGAACTATGTGTTATGTGTTTAATCTTCTGTATGCATTGAATGAAAGAAGTCTCTTATTAATATTACTTGATCAATTTGATATATGTTTATTATTTAATATTTTTAAAGGGTTTCAATTGTAATTTAAATATTTGGGTTCACTAATTCACCCCTCCCTCTCAGTGATTGCACCTCTAATAATTGGTATAAAAGTAGGACCTTCTTGTAAGTTTAACCACTAGAAGGTGACAAAAGGTACAATGGTTGAGAAAGAGGCTATGGATTGTCTTTAAGAAAATATAGTATGTGTTTTATCAAATTTAAATTCAAGCATGGATGATGTGAAGATGCAAGTGAAATATCTATAAGGAACAATCAAGAATATGTAGGTCATGATGGTTAATGGTCTCAACCAAAGGGAGAAATGATTTGAAAATAAAGTCATGAATTACTTAGATGTGATCTTATCCAAGGAAAAAATGGATTTTAGCTCTACCAAAAGGGTTAAGAATGAAAATTCATAGATAGGTAATGATTGAGAGAAAGTTTGATCAAATTTGAGTGATGTTTTCAATGGCTACTTCTTTTCCTAAAATCAATTTGGTCATAGATATAGGGACTATGATTTCTCTCCAGAGATCAAAAGGAATCTTATATGCTAAAATTGTAAGAAATAAGTTCATATAGATAGAAATTTCAAAATATATTTTTGAAAAAAGGATATACAAGTCATTGACACCATCAAAAAGTGCAAGAATATTAAGTATAAGATTGAAGAAGAAAAGAAGCATAATTCAATTGGTCCACCAAAAGAAGAGTTAATATTTGTTTAAGCAGCCTTACATAATCAAGAAGATGTGAACAAGATATGGTTCATAAATATTGTATTTTCAAATCATATGATAAGAGACAAGAACAAGTTTATCTCCCTCAGAAAGACCAATCATGGTTTAGTGAGATTTGGCAACAAAAAATCTACTAACATAGATGGCAAAGGTACTATGAGTTTGGATAATGGTAATTCTAAGATTTAGAATGTCTTATATGTAGAAGGTTTGAAACATAATATTTTAAGTGTGAGGAAAATGCATAAGCAATGAAATGTTGTAACTTTTCATGATGATGTTTGTGAAGTAAGAAAGGTTGGAAAATTAGTTGAAAATGTTTATAAAATAGATAACATGTATGTATTTCATGAATCCAAGAAGTAAGATTTAGTCATGAGCCAATTGTAATAAAGTTGGATTTGGAATAGAAGGATTAGACATATAAATTTTGATAACATGGTAAAGATCAGTTTAAAGGGATTGGTAAGGAATATGCCGAAGATTTCTAAGATTCCTCATTCTCTTTACAAGGCATGTCTTCATTGGAAGAAAACCAAAATAAGATACAATTCCAAGGAGTTATCTAATACAAATCTAGTAGAGTTGATCCACACTAATATATGTGGACCTATGAACACCCAAAGTATTCAAGGTAATAGCTAATAAATGCTTCTCATTAATGATTTAACTAGGATGACTTGGATATTTTTTCTTAAAAGAGAAATCATAAGCTTTTGAGAAATTTATGGCATTCAAAACACTTGTAGAAAATGATAAAGGGTGAAAGATAGAGTGTGTAAGGTCAAAAAAAGGAGGTAAGTTTTGGTCTCATGAATTTGATGATTTTTTTATAAAAACAAGGGATAAGGAGACACTATTCTACTACTAGAAAACCACAATAGAATGATGTTATTGAAAAAAGAATAGGACTATTCAAGAGATGAGTACAACCATGCTTCAAGATTCCAAAATATCATATGGCTATTGGGAAGAGGTAGCCAAAATTTAGTTTACATCCTAAACAAGTGTCAAATTATATCAAATGGTGATAAGACTCCTTATGGGTTATGGAAGAATAAATCAACTAATGTCAAACATTTTAGAGTGTTTGGGAGTAGGTGCTTCATCAAAAGATATAAAGAGAATCTTGGAAAATTTAATTCAAGGTTTGATGAGGGTATATTCTTAGGTTACTCCTCTATTAATACTTCTTATATGTGCTTCAATAAGAGACTTCACAAGATTATTGAAAGTTCAAATGTAAAGGTAGATGAGACTAGTAGAGTCAAGAATCCAAAATTGTAGGTAAGTGACTCAATTCAGAATGTTGTTACAAATAATCATGATTTACCTATTCAAAAATATGATTAATATGAAGAGGAGGAATAAAGACAAGATTCTAAAGCTTTATCTATAATAATTTAAAAAGATAATCCAATTTCTTAAATTATTTGAAATCTTGGTGCAAGGTTACAGATGAGAAGGAGAATTTTGATCAATCAGAATCAACAAGACTCACATCTATTGTCCATGATTGAACCATTCATGGAAGCTAACAAATATTAAAGTTGAAATGATTTAATGAATGAATAAATTGTTCAAATAGAAATTAATGAAACATGGGACTTATTTCCTAGACCAAAAGATAAAAATGTGATAGGTACCAAGTGGGTTTCCAAAAACTAGATGAATGACAAAGGAAAAGTCATAAGGAATAAATCTAGATTGGTATGTAAAGGATATGCTCAAGTTGAAAGAATATATTTTGATGATACTTTTTCTCTTGTGGAAAAAATGAAATCAATTAGACTCTTCTTGGAATATGCAAGCTTCAAATGTTTTAAGGTATATCAAATGGATGTGAAATATACATTCCTAAATGGAAACTTAGAAGAATAAGTCTACATTGAGTTACCTAAAGGATACTTCATGTCAAGTAATAAATATTTTGTGTAAATTAAATAAGGCTATGTATAGTCTTAAACAATATCCTATAGCTTGGTATGACAAGTTGGATAAGTATCTTTTGATTCAAGGTTTTTAAAAGGGGGTATCTGATAGTAATTTGTAAATTAATATAGAAAGTAATCATAAATTGATAGTTGTTGTATATGTTCATAACATATTTTTTAGATCTAAAAATGATAAAATGAGTAGAGAATTTGTGTATACTATGAATACTAAGTTTTAAATGTCAATGTTAGGTGAACTATATTTCTTCTTAAGTTTATAAATTAATCAACTTGATGTAAGGATATTCATTTCATAAGATAAATAAATCAATCATATGTTTATGAATTTTGACATGAAGGATTGTAAGCCAATGGATACTCCAATTATTATAGGGTATAAGTTGAGTAAACTAAATGACTCACCGAAATTTGATCAAACTTTGTATAGACCCTTGATTAGAAGTATTTTATACTCTACTACTTCTAGGCCTGATATCATAAAATTACTGGTTCTTGTGGAAAGGTTTCAAGATGACCCTAAATAATCTAATTTAAAATTAGTCAAAGGATCTTGAGATATCTCAAAGGCACCATAGAGTATGGCTTATGGTATCCACTGAGTAAAGAATTCTTTTTGAAATCTTATATTGATGCAAATTGGGTAGTTTGTGTGGATAATAAGAGATGTACTAGTGGTGGGGTCTTGTTTATTGGTGAATTCTTGGTGTCTTGTCTAAGAAAAAATCAAGCCTCAATGTCTTTATCAACTGAAAAAGTTGAATATATAGTGGCTACTTATTATTACATGCAAGTCATGTGTATGAAACAAACTTTAGAAGATTATAAGGTAAGACAAAATGGACATTTTCCTATCTATTTTGACAACACTAGTATGGCAACTAATCCTATTATGTACTCAAAAACTAAGCAAATTCTTATTATATATCATTTCTTGATAGAACAAGTGAATAATCAAAGTGTTAAGTTGGAGTGTGTTCTCACAAAAGAGCATCTTGTATATATTATGACTAAACCATTGTCAAAAGCTAAATTTGAGTATTTAAGATAAATATTGGGTGTCATTTATTTATATATGAATCAATAAGAGGTCTTTGGCTAAAGAGGAGCAACAAGTTCATGAGCTTGCTCTAGAGGTTTGTAAAGAAGTTATTATGCAAATGTAGATTTGGTGGTCATGGAATTTGTTAAAGGTATAATCATTGAGATGGGAGGTGAATTAGTGAGCCCATATAATCCAATTTCAAATTCCATTTCCTTCAAACCCTTAATCATTCAATACATACATTCATGAGGCATACACTATTCATAACAATGAATAAGAAAGATGATGCAAGATCAAGCACATAACACATGACATATGTGGGAAACCCTCTTAGGGAATAAAACTCACTCGAACCTAAAATTGGACTATTATCCTATAAAAACAAGAACCAATTTAGAACATTTAGAAATGATCAAGGAACTACCATTCTTAATTTTAGTAAGACTGTAATCCCATAAGGAGTTACCACACCTATCTAGGTGAGATGCAATAATATCTAGAACTTTAGAAAATTTCACCTTAAAAGGAGGTTGTAACCCCCTAGATTTTGATCTACCAAAATAAAACCTATGAACACATCCTCCTTTAAAATGATGTCTTCAACACTTGATGATCGACCTCTGATTATCACTCTTTACTTTTTCTCATACTCAATCAAACACACCTGTAACAAATTTATAATAATAAAAACATGAACAAATGGTCATACACATATTCCACACTTTGATTTGTATCTCAAATTAACCACCAATCTCATATAGTCTTCACATTCCCTTTGCTCAAAATATACTCTCTCAAATACCCTCTTGAGCAACTTGCTCATTCCGCCTCCTCTAGGCTCATTAGGTCTGATAACTTGTATGCCCTCCTACACCAAATTAATCAAACAATCATGGTTAATCCTCTTCATTATCTTCTAGTCCTCACTGAACTATACCTTTTCTTTCAAAGTTTCTTACCTTCACTTGGATCCACATTCATACTCCCTCATAAGAGTCTAGAAACCATCACCCTTGGTTTTATTATATATAGACAATTCATGATTATCACCATCTTGGTCAGCCAATGGACTTTAATTAATACTTAATGATTATATCACATTAATACATGGTTCAAAACAATCAAAAATGGCTGGACAAAACATCCATGGATCACCCTTAAGAAACTACACCTTTCAAGTAGGCCCTACTAGCTCTTATAGGTCTCATGGAGATCTATTCATTCCATTATAAAAAAAACAAGAAATTTAGAAACTAAGGATCACTTAAAAAAGAATAGGCCCATTGCAAGTGACCCTTTCTCACTCCCACATGGGTCTGTGCCACTTGGAATACCAACTCCACACTTGAACCTACCAATTAGGTCACCTCACTCTTCAGGTCTTTAAACATAGAAAACATAGTCTAAAACTTCTAAATCAAACATTAAATTATCTTACATAAACACATGTAAAATTCATATGGATATAAAATCCAATATATTTTTAAAATATTCATGTGCCTTAGTAACTCCAATACATGCCAACACACCTTAAACTATCTCACTGAAGATGACCACTCAAATGCATCATACATAATCAAAACATAGTCAATTTATTATGACTATACACATATGATCAGGGGAAAAATATTAAAATAAAATATTTCTCATAATTCCTTGAAACTCATAAAACATCTCCATATTAATTATACTCATTAATTCTACTCAGAACACCTTTAACTCACTCTTGCAACATGATCACTCAAACTCCTAGTGTATTCAACAAACATAATCAACTTCTTAAGTAATGTTCATAATCAATTTGATTGGTAAAACCTAAAAATACCACATAGATCATCCTCATGAAGTATAAAACACTCCCAAATATCTAAGTCAACATGAGAAATAAAAAAACATTAAAACAAGCTCAATTATCCTTCTTAGGTCGCTTACAGTTGTATGTCAAACATAGTTAACTTTAAATATAAAAACCATTAAGTTTACTACAAATAATAACCACCTAACTAGGTTTAATATATTTTTAATTTATTCTTTTACATATTTTATTTTTATACCATTATAAAATTCATCTTGGATCAAAAGTTATGCGTAAAACACCATAGACTAGTTTTTCCTTTTGTAAAATTCGAATATTTAAATATCAATGGTCACAAATAAACAGTGACCACTTTGTTATCATCTCATGTCCTCAATTAATTTGGAAAATCATAATCCATATATGTTATTTTAATTATATATAACAATAACATATAGTCTACCAATACAAAATGTTGAACCTTGAACACATTGACCTCATCTTGTGTAATCTTGTAATGTTGACTCATTGCACACCATCGATCTTTATAGATCAATCAGTTGCTTATCATGCAAAACTTACAATTAAATATTTATAAAAACCCCAATTATTATGATACTTTTCACCATATCATTCCTTACAAATCACTTATACCATTAACTATCAAGCACTTGTCCTCATCTCATTTCTTCTTAAGTCCTTGGAACAAACACACTCCATTGATCCTTTTGTAAGGAGCTCGATCTTTACCTTCATTAACCAACTCAAACTTTGACCTACTTAACTTTATGAACACTATACATATAAAATTTAAAATTTCCCATGATCCATTATATTTTCATTTGGTTTTGATCTTTATCTTCGTGAAAAATAGACTAACTATGAGGACCATTAAAATATGCCTAGAAGGCTAACTTTGTACAGTCATAATTTTTGCCTCACTCACTCGCATGTTCTAAAATTTGGACCATATTCTATCCTCAAATAATATAAGACAAAAATATAAAAAAATTATCTTAAAATCCTCACATTTGTGAGATATAATGACATAAAAATGCTCACTTAGATTTATCTATTCATAGAGCCAGTTATGTCACAAACATGTATGGGAGGCCAACTTTGAACATGCATATATTTTACCACTCTTTGAAAATTGACCTAAAAATTATCAAAAATTAACTAGGAAAAAAATTTAACAAACCCATATGATCATATTGTTCTCAAATGTCCACACATGTGATATATACCACCATCAAACTACTTGGCTCTTTCTTGCCTAATGCAAATTTTGCTAAGTATGAGAAAATAGTGTCAAACTGCTTGCGAGCCCAAATTTGCCCTTGAATATATTTTGATGAAATTTAGTGAATAATATAAAATTTATTGAAAATAAACTAAGGAATAATGTGATCACAACCATATGACCAACTCCCCATGACTCATTTCCATATGGCAATGGTGACATCATCAAACTGCCTACTTAGATTTTCTACCACTGGACCCAAAGTGTCTAGATGAAAACTATGGACAACCAAATGAATTCCAATTATATAAACAAGAAATAAAAGCATATAAAAAATCTTATATACCTATTTCACATTATTTAATCACCATAAATATCCATAAACATCTCTAACCATGCCGAAATAGAAGATCAACCAATCATACATCAAGCATACTAGGATAAGTACAATACACACTTTATCATTGTCACTTAGACTATCAAGGCACTTAATCCACTCACCATGTCACCTTAATGACATCATAATTAAATCATTGAAAAATATCCAACACTCTCCCTTTTTGTCATTAATGTCAGTAACCATCATATATAGAAATATGCAGCTCACCTTCTTTCTCTCTCTTCAAGCACACTCATAATAGGAACTTTCTCCCCCTTTGACACAAGAAAAATTGGCACAATTTGATCCTAAGGACAAAAAAATACTACTATCTTATATGATACAAACTCCCTCTTACCTTGATCCTACCTCTTCTTGCCTTGACAACTTCCTTTTGCTCCATACCAATATTCTTCTTCAACCACGCATTGCAACCAATGAAGAAAGAACACACAAAAGATACTAGAATATGATGTAATTCACCAATAAACATTTTAAAGGGAATCTCCCTAATATATTTGAACCATTTCACATTTTGAGCATCTTCAAATCTCCACACATTATGAAGAACCACCACACATACTTATTAGCCTTCTCTCTCAAGCTACCACAAAGACCTCCTCTATAACTCCATTCCACTAATTAAATATGAAACATGAAATAAAACAACTTTATAACTCACCTTGATATACTCATGCCATACTCTTCTGGATAATTTGATCAAAAGTCACTGTTCTTCACACTAGGCTTATCTAGCCTCCTTATAGCCCTACCTAGAACTTACAAAGCCCAAAATTTATAGTAGACATGTCTTCAGGGCCTAAAACTTCATATATAGATAACTCTCATATGCCCCCTCAATAAAATCAATTTTCATCACCAATCTCATCCTCTGCAACGTACTTCCTTTATAAACCTACTAGCTAATTATCCCTCCATATTGACAAGAACTTGAGTAATTTGAGAACCACAAACCTTAAAATATATATGAAGATTGATTTGACAAAAAAATTAGCCCATTCAACCTATTAATAAGCCTCAAATCTCAACTCATGAAGCAAACTACTTTTTTGGCATAGGCCAAAACCCTATAATCTCAAAACAAACAAAGTCAGCAAACCTCTTTTTGGTCAATGCACACCTATGAATTTTTTTTCAAACCTAGATATAGTCATCACACACTTTTAGACCAAAAAAATGATCCTAACTATATGAAAATATAATTCCTATAACCCATTTTAGGTCAGCTTGCCCTTAAGCCAAAAACTAAGAAAACCAAGAGCACTCTAAAATCTTCAATTGGTAAAAACATACATTCAAACCACAAAAAACCTTAGAGAACATAAAAAATAAGTGTATATACCTTTATAATAACCAAATTATTCTTTACATTCCATCAATCTCATTAGGCCACCTAGAGACACTCATTATAACCCTGTATTATAGCTCTTTCAAAAATCTCTAAAACAAACTCATGATCTTGTTATTCCCCCTAACTTTATGCTTCACCTGAAACATGACATCCTTAACAAGTCTTCAAATACTACCCAATCACAATCAATACTCATATAGAGATACCTCATCTTTAGAACACTATGAATATCCATGGCATACACACCTATTCAAAAAACCTTTAATTGGCTTAGCAAGACTAGGATAAAAACCTAGAAGAGAGGCCTTTAACTTATAAGCTCACCTAAGACTACCATAAAATAATATGGAGATAGATATTTAAAACTCACCATTGTGCCAAATCATCCAAACCTTACCAAAAAGATAACTCTTTCTCAAGATAGGACCACTAAGATTCTTCACAATATTATTTTCTCCAATAAAAGATATATAAAAATAATGCAAAAACATACCTTATTTTCAAACTTTCTCATCGCACAATATTTGATAGCCACAAAAATTATTTTTACTAACAAGTGTCTCCTTGAAGAAAATATAGATACACCCCTTTAACATAGAGAGAATAAAAGTCCTAAAACTTTGGAGAGCCCCAGATCTCCACAATCCCATCAGACTTTTAGTCCTACTTGACTTTAACTAAATCCTTTACTTCATTATTTTCTTTATATTTTTTAATAAATGCTATAAATAGAAACTCTTGACTCTCCTTTATTTTTGGTTCTTTTTCCACCTTGGTAAACATTCCATCAAGACTCTTAGACTCAATAGAGTCAGTCTCCTTAGTCTTTATTATCTCAAGTCTTCATACTAAAGTTTGACTCTTCTTGTCTTCTATAACCATCTTACCTACTTGATCCTTGAACTTATCTTTATTTGAATCATATCCTTCTAGAGCAACTTTATTATCAACCTAATGACTAAAATAATTAGCAATAATTATCTTTGATTTCCATACCTGAGTTTGTCCTTTCTCAAACCTTATAGGAGGTCTATATCCTTTTACATACATTTAAGACCTCTTAACACTATCTAGATAGAATCTATCAATATGTCCACTCTTATGATAACTAAAACAAATAACATCATTCATACTTTTTGACAAATTTGAAATGTGATCCGTCTTTGGCCAAAAATTCCTATCATAGCTCCATGAATGTTCATACTTTATTGACTTCATTCTATAGTCCTTAGCTCTATGACTATACATATTACATGTATAACAATGACCATGAAATAAACTAGTATACCTTAAATCATTTGGTTGTCTAAGAGACCTTCTTGCATTACTTTCAAAGCTTATTTCTCCTTGAGATACTTAGGCTTCTCATGCCTCTTTATTAATTTGTTCAACTTGTCTATGAGTTTATCATGTTCATTATTTAACAAATTTATCTCAATTTTCATCTCATCAAGCTCACCTTACTTTGATCTATTTTCTTTTTCTAACTAAGTCTTAAGATATTTGGATTCTTCTTCACTTGTTTTAGATTTGCATTAGCTTCCCCTAATTGATTTTTAATATTATTGATTTATTTTTCATTATCTTTGACTTATTTTGATTCTTTTTGTTCTTTTCTAGACTTGTGTATCTTGATTATGACCTTTTCATACTCATATTTTATGGAAACAAGATTAATCTTTATTTAAATATATTCATCTCTTTTATCTCTCAAGTTTGAACATGCAATATCTAACTGAATTCCAAGAACTTAGATAGTCTCCTTATCCCTCTTGACTTTTTCAACCAAGTCATCTATCATTCTACATGATTTCTATTTAATATGACTAATCTATTCCTCAAGACTTTTGACCGTTGATCTCAATTTAATGTTTTCTTTCTTCAACTACTCAGCCATCTTGTGCTACTTACAATGTCCTTAAATCTCTTAAAATTCCTCTAAATGACCTAATCTAATAACTATTATTAAAGGTACAATCACTAAGAGGGGGGTGGGTGAATCAATGAGCCTAAATAATTTAATTTCAATTCTAATTCCTTCAAACCCTTAATCATTCAATACATACAATCATGAGGCATGCATCATTCATAGTAATGAATAAGAAATATAATGCAAGATCAATCACATAACACATGACATACATGGGAAAAAATCTTGGAGAATAAAACCCACTAGAACTTGAAATTTTAATATTGTGTTATAATAACAAGAACTAATTTAGACCATCTAAAAATGATCAAGGGACTACCATTCATAATTTTAGTGAGACTACAATCCCATAAGGAGCTACCACACCTATCTAGCTAAGCTACAACAATAACTAGACCTTTAGCAAGTTTCACATTGCAAGGAGGTTGAAAATACCATATATTTTGAGATACCATAACAACACCTATGAATACATCCAAATTTAAATTAATTTATTCAACTCTTAATGATGGAACTCTGATTATCACTCTTCACCTTCACTCATAATCATTCTAGCACACCTACAACAACTCTATCACAACAAAAAAAACATGAAAAAATGGTCATAAATATAGTCTGCACTCTAATCTATCTCTTAGATCAACCATCAATCTCATACAATCTTCACCTTGCCTTCACTCACAATATACTCTCTGAAATAACCTCTTGTGCAACTTGCTCATTCTTCCTCCTCTAGGCTCATTAGGTTCAATGACCAGTATGTCCTTCTATACCAACTTAATCTAACAAGCATATCTGATCCTATTCACTCTCTAATGGTCCTCAATAATTTATACCTTCTCTTTCAAATGTTCTTACCTTCACTTGTCTCCACATTCATACTCCCTCATACAAGTTTAGGAACCATCACCTTTGGTTTCACTATATATAGAGATTTTATGATTATCACTATCTGGGTCATCCAATAGACTTTAATTAAACCTTAAGTATTATTTCACATCAATACAAGACTCAAAAGAATCCATATAGGTCATCCATAGCATATATGGATCACCCTTAAGTAGCTACACCTTTCAATTATGCCCTACTAGCCCTTTTAGGTCTCATGGAGACCTATTCACTCCATTACCACAATAAAAAAGAAATTTATAAACTCATGATCACTTTAAAAATAATATTCCCACTCCACATGACCCCTTTTATCACTCTTTCATGGGTCCATGCCACCTAGAATACCAAATCCACACTTGAACCTACCAGTTAGGTCACCTCACTCTTCAGGTATTTAAACATAGAAAACATAGTCTCAAAATTTTGAAGTAAACATTAAAGTATCTCACATAAACAGATGAATAATTCATATGGATTGAACCTCCAATATCTCTAAAACATCTCCATATGCTGTAGACATTCCAACATAGGCCAACACACCTTAAACTATCTCACTCAAGATGGCCACTCAAACTCATCATACACAGTCAAAATATAATCAATATATTATGACTCTCCACATCTGATAAAGAGAAAAAATATTAAAATAAAATATTTCTCATAAGTCCTTGAGACTTATACAACATCACCATATTTATTAGACTCATCAATTCTACTCATAACACCTTCAACTCAGTCTTGTAACATGATCACTCAAACTACTAATGTATTCAATGAACAAAATAAACTCCTTAAGAAATTTTCATACTCAATATCAATTTTTCAAACCTATAACTACCAAAAATAACACCCTAATGGAATCTAAAATACTCAAAAATAGCTATTTTAACATGAGACATCAAAAAACCATTAGAAAGAACTCAATTATCCTTCTCTAGTCATATATAGTCAAACATCAAACATATAGTCAAATTTGGAGCTCAATATATTTGTTTTTATTGACAACCATACCACCTAAATAGGTTTAATATATGAAATATTATGTCCTTTACATCTTTTATTTATATACCATTAGCAAATTTGTCCTAGATCAAAAGTTATGGGCAAAATATTGTAGATTGGTTTTTCCCTTTGTAAAATTCAAATATTTAAATGTCAATGGTCACAGTTAAACCTCAACCACTTTTTTATCATCCCATGTCTTCACTCACCTTATAAAATCATTCTCCATAAATATTATTATAAGGATATTTAACTTTAACATACATTACACCAATGTCAAACGGTAAACCTTGAACACATTGACCTCATCTCGTACAATCTTGTAATGTTGACTCATCATGCACTATCAATCTCTATGGATTAGTCAAGTCCTTATCATGCAATTTTCACCATTAAATCTAATCATTTTTATTTATACTATCAAGCCATTTCATCCACTCACTAGGTCACCTCCATGACATCATCATGACATCATTGACAACTCTCCAATAGAAGTATCTTAAAATAGAAATCTATTAAGTTTGAATGATTACTCTTCATGGTGTGTGAATATATGAATATTATCAAGAGGTAAAATGGCTCTAAGATCTTAGGGTATTCATTCTCATATATTTCTTGGTGAGTTCCATTAGATGTCAGTTGTGTGTTCCTTCTTCATTAGTTACAGTGCTTGGTTGAAGAAGGGTATTTTCATATGGCAAGAGGAAGTTGTCAAGGTAAGAAGAGGTAGGATCATGTTAAGGGGGAAATTTATCATATTTATAAGATGGTCCTCTCCTTTTTGTGGTATTTTCAAGTCCTAAAGATTACTTTATTCCCACTTTGTCATTATGTCAAAGGGGGAGAAAGTTCCTATTATGCGAGTGCTTGAAGACAGAAAAGAAAAGTGAGTTGTATAATGATGTTTGTTGACATCAATGACAAAGGGGGAAATTGTTGGATATTTTTCAATGATGTCATGTAGGTGTCCTAGTGAGTGTATGTTGTGCTTTGATATCCTATGTAATATTGACAAAGTATGCAATGTATTTATCCTAGTGTTCTTAAAGTTGGATTGGTTGAATTTAAGTTTTGGCATGGTTAGAGATGTTTAGGGATGATTCTAAGGTATTAATCATGTGCAAGGGGTCATATCAGTGGTCAAAGATGATTGGAGATCTTGTGTTTATGAGTTCAATTAACCCAATTCATCATTGTTCTAATCTACAAATTTTGGGTTCAATGGTATAAAATCTAAGTAGGAAGTTTACTGACATCACCATTGCCACATGTGGATGAGTCAGGGGGAGTTGATGATATGGTTGTGATCACATTGGTCCCTAGTTTATTTTTTTTAAATTTCATATAATCCACTAAAATATGATAAAAATTATGCAATTACAAAGTTGGTCTCTCAAGAATTTTGATAGTGTTTTCCCATACTTAGCCAAATTTGTAATAGGTAAGAAAAGTTGAGTAGGCATTTTGATGGTGGAATATCTCACACATGTGGATGTTTCAAGAAAAGGTGATTATATGGGTTTGTTTAGTTTTGTGCCTAGTTGATTTGTGATATTTTTAATTTCAAGCACTAAATCATGAAAAAAAATATGCATGTGCAAATTCAACCTTCTAGGTAATTCTTGACATTATTGGCTCTGTGGCAAAAAAATATATAAGTGAGTAGATTAATGGAATTATATATTGCACATGAAAAATATTTAGAATCAATTTGACACATGGTTGGATTCTCCTATGTGATGAGAACATATGATCCAAATCTAAGAACATGTGAGTGACTGAAGCAAAATATATGATAGTGTAAATTTGGCATTCCAAACAAATAATTAAGGTTCCCATACTAATTTTTGCAATAGTTAAAGTTTGAGCATCATCGATGGAGCATGTTACTCCAAAAATTTAGGAAGTAATAAGATGATTCCAATTGTTTAATGTTTAACATTGAGTAGAGATAAAGATAGAGATTAATGGTGTGTATTGATGTCAAGAGGTCAATGTGATAGTTGTTTAGCATTTTCAAAGATCGATCTATGTATAGGATATCAATGCAAAGCCTGAATTGAAAGTTACAAGAGTGTATGAGATGAGGTCACTATGTTCAAGATTTAACATTTGGAATTAGTAGACTATGTATTAAAGGTGGAGATTTATAAAATAATATCAATAGTTCATGTATATTCTAAGCAACAAGGACTCGATATGCAATCATAGTGTTTGAAGTTCAACTATGATCATTTGTATTTGAATAATCGAATTTTCAAAAAAAAACTAGTGTTTCATTTTTGGTTTATATCCTTCAATCTAGATAGAATTTGACCATGTAGTGAAAAGAAACATTGTATAGGAATTCAAGTATAACTAAAAATATGAATTTTAATGTCTAATTTTGTGTTTAGACATAGTTATGAAGGTTCAAATTTGACAGTGAATTCATGTGTATTCTACAATTAACTTGAGAAGGATGTTTGAGATTATGTTGATGTTATTTTGATGATTAATGATAAATTAAATATTGGATCATGTTGTAGACTCCATAAGGATTTACTATATGCATTATTAATGTATGACTAATCATATGTAGTATGAATAAAGGTTTAGAAGTTGATTGTGTATTCATTCATGATGATTGTGTGCATAAAATGTTGTTTGAGCAAATTATGCTTAAGAAAAAGGGTATTGTGATGGATATGGACACTTAAGGAATACCTATAGATCATGTATAATGGGTTTGTGTATTTTTAAAATGTTCCTATGTTCTTAGTTTTCTCGAAGAAGTGTCAAAGAGCTAAATGGGTCTCCATAGGACCTAAAAGCGACTTGGGCCTATTTGAAAGTGGATTGTGTTTAAGTGTGACCTATGTGAGATGTCTTAAGGGTGAAGGCATGTTTTTTAGATGATAATGAAAGGTTGTGGACTTGATAAATCTTGAATTATCTATATATAGTGAAATAAAATGTGTTAGTTTCTAGGTTTTTTGTGAAATACTTGTGAGAGAGACTTATATAAGGTGGATGTGAGAGTTTTGGAGTGAAGGAGAGATAGAGTATCCAATTGGATGAGTTGATAGGTAGAGTAGATTCATGATTGTGTGTATGACACATAAGCAATATTTATGATGTCATAAAAGTGTTATTATAGTTTCATGATATGTGAAAGTTCTAAGTGTGCATCTGAGGATATTTTGAGTGAAGAATGAGAGAGATTGTGGCATGACTATGTGAGAGTCTTGTATGAGATAAAGAGGAAGTTTGTGTAGGGGTTAGATAAATAGAGATCAATCATCAAGTGTTAAAGACATTAGTTCTAAAGTGGAGGTGTTTACTTCAAGGAGGGTCTAAAGGACTTGATCTCCCTCAGGGGTAGTTATTCCTTGTGAAATAGGTGTTTCACTAAATACCTTTGGTTAGGAGGACATAAACAAGGTTTTTATTCAAAATGAGTTTATAGTCTCTTTTTTGTAATTTATTATAGTATATTAGTCCATGTATTGAAGGATTGAGAGTGGGTTTTATTCCCCATGAGGGTTTCCTTTATGAACTATGTGTTATGTGTTTGATTTTGTGTATTCATTAAATGAATGAGCTCTCTTGTTAATGTTGCTTGATTAGGTTTATATACTCTAAATGTCTAATAGTTTAAAAGGGTTTTAATTATAATTGAAACATTTGGGCTCACTGATTCACCCCCCTCTAAGTGATTATACCTCTAACAACTGCTTGCTTGCTTACCAATGTAGTTGTTGCCATTGTTGAATGTAGATAATGGTGAACCTTCCTTCCTTTGATAATATTTGTTCACTCATTTTCTCATGTTTTTCCCTTTTCCTATTTCTTTCCTTTTTATTTTATTTTATTTTTACATTTTATGTTTTACATTCCCTTGAGTTTCCCCTAAAAATTTCTAATTTTCTATCACACAACTCATATTTTCTTTATTTAGCTTAAAGTTCCACCATGACTGTCCTAGCATGGTAGTTACATGTTAAACCCTACAACCCAAACCTTCACCTAAAATGTTAATTCAAAACCATAATTATAAAAAACCTTATTTTTATTCTAAAGTCTTCATGATAAACCTAGATTTTTGGTTTGAACTATGTGGAAATGATCCATGCCAACTTATCCAAACATTATTAAAACTATAACCTTCCAAACCTTTTTCCATTTTTTTTAATAATTTGTAATATGAAATTGCTTGGGTGTTTTTTGTCCCATATCCCCTAGGCCACCAAAAAAAGGCAAAAATTAAATCTAGATAAACCTTACATATTTAAATACAAATAAATGGGTTAAATAATCATCCCACATTTTATACACTTATTTTGAATAAATTAGGTCCTTTTCCATTCATAACATAGCAAACCATAATTCAGTTCACATACAAATTTCATAGAGGTTATTACAAAAAATATGTGTTTCAAGGTTAATAAATAACATTAACAAGAGCATCTAATTCAACTAGTTAGTCCATAACAAAGTACATATATAAACCATAATCAATGAAAAACATGATATATTAACCATAATAACATATAGTTAAAATCAATTACACATCACATTCATCAACAATTATTCATCTTAGTATGAAAAAGTATAAGAGTGTGTGTGTGGGTTTAGTTTCATTATTTCTATCCACATTACTAATATCTACATCATCCTTCCCTAAGATTTTCTCCTTCTATTCCACTCGATAAGGGTGAGATAGTCTTGTAGGCACATTACTCAAATAAAATAGTAGTTAGTTCAAGATTGTAATAAGATAAAAAATATAATCATAACATATATATATCAAGTAAATAATTTTATGATAAATTAAAAATTGAAATGAAATCAACTCAACATTAGATTCTAATACACAATAATATAGTATATCCAAATACATGTGAAAATGTCCTCAAATCATAATAAACAATTAAATAAATCAAAACAACTATCTAATAAACCAACATATATCCAAATATATCCTCTAAGACCAAACAAATAATCATTAGTTCATTCTATTATTTAATATTAATGTGGTTTGTAAAGAGTAGGATGGGATGTAAGATTTAATAAATAAAATGTCTATCATCATGGATATGTCAATGTACTAATGTCATTGATAGATTACCACCATGGCTATCCCCATGCATCGGTAAAAAATAGTAAGAGTAGTATTATGATCTTCATTGTGGTATTCATCAAAGTATCTATCAAGTTATGGAAATCATCATGGATCCACCCATGTATTGATTCCATACATACATTACCAACATGGTTATGCCCATACACTGGTTATATATTATATGAGTATTATTATTGTCTTCAATATGGTATTCAAAAAATTATTTATCAAGTTATGGCTATCATCATGGATACTCTCATGTAATGATGCCATCTACAAACTCCCACCAAGGCTATGAACATGTTATTGTAATATAATATATGAGTATTATTATGGTCTTCAATATGGTATTAAACAAAGTATTCAACAAGGTCATTAGCATGTCTTTGATACAACTAAAAGGAATGGAATATAGCACATCCTAATATTATCCTTCACTAGTTTGTCAAAGGTAAGATTCTCTAGTTGGAAACCCCATATACATAGAGGAAAGTTACAATCTAAAGTAGTATTTCAAAATGCATATTGGTTTTAAAAAAACATGGGAGGATAATTATCATTGGGCCCCTTAAACCCATGCTCTCATCTATTTATTAATATAACCAACAAAGCCACATAGCATTAGGTTACTCCTATGCATCACTATAGTATACCTCTTGCCAATACCCATACACATGTTACTAAAGTAGTGACCTATAACATATGTATGTGGTGGTGTCACCTACCATTGTAGTCTTTCATGAATCATCCAAAAACTATTAATATATACCATGGTTATCTGACATTGGGTTAGATCACACATTAAAGTATATAACATATATTATTAATCATGATCATAGTCTATTAAGGAATGGATCAATATAACCATGCAAGTTAATCATAATCAAAATCCATATCATAACACACTCATGTTAACTCGTATACATTTCCCAATTTATCAACAATGATTATATCTTAATCATATCACATCAATTATATTACTTTTAATCCATCCAACCAATGACAAGTATAAATGACATATATGATCATGAATGCTTCAAGTTAATAAATTTATACAACTAATATGATTGTTACCAAGTGACAAAAGATATTATTATAGATAATGGTATAAAATTATTTTAATATTCATCACAAGAGGGTAATCATGAAATATTCCATTAGGGTTCTCTAGATCATATTATAAGTGGTTTGTCATGAGATTGTGTAAAATACATAAGTGTCTAGGATTAGTTTCACTAGATACTATTGGAAAGAAATCATGGTTATGCCACTTATTATTAAGCAAAACTTTATCAAGGTACAAAAGGGATGGAGAATGATGTGGCCTTATTTACATGAAAATGGATATTTTTTTCATTTATTTAATTAGTTTCATGAGTTAAACACTCATGGAATTATCTCATTAAGATCATGTATTTCAAGTTGGCAATGAATCAACATATAATTTATGAATAGATCTAGATGTTGCAGCTCAGGCTCTGATATTATTTTTTATATTTTGAATTGAAATTGACTCAAATAAATAGATCTATATTTAAATAAAATAAATATATAGATCTGGAAGTAAAATGTAGAACTAAAAAATTGGAAATTAGCTAAAAATAGTAATTTTATTAATATATGTGAAAACCTCAATCAAACATATTTTATGTTGACTGTATAGGTTTAATATGACTAAAAATTAATTGGAAAGACCTAAAAAAATTACATGCACAAAATATAAATTTAAAGTTTTCTGGGACAAAGCTGCATTAGGAGGACATGGGTGCATTATAGACTTTTGTGCTGATTGTGGCCATGTCCTAATTGATTGTGTAATTTATTTTTTAATATGGGTATATTAACCTATTTTCAAGGTTTTATAATTTATTTATTTCTGTTTATTTGCTATGGGGAAGACTAATAAAAAAAAACCTTGCTCATACATAATAAAGACAATGGAGATCAAATTAAAAATGTGGGAATAAGGTAAGTGGAATAGCCATAATACCCTAAAAAAATCTTATGTAATATGAGTGCTACCTATGTACACTTAATATATTTAAATTTTATCATTTACTAACACTCTCTTCTAGCAACCCATCAAACTTCAATCTCCTTGAGTACATGCTTTAAAGGGTGTACTATTAAATGGGTGGATAAGACTTTAGTATTTTGTGATAGATATTTTTTCCTATCTATAATTCTTATATCCATCATAGCTTCTTAAAAACTGAACCCCTAAGTTATCTCTTTCCATATTACATCATATATCTATATTAGAACCTATATTTGTTACTACATCAACTTGGTTAGATGTTTTATTATGTCACACTTTTCCTTTACACACCAAATTTGCCCAATCAATGTAGTTTTAAACATGTGAGCATGATATTTGTAGCCATATCAACCTAGTTGATGTAACTCAAGGTTTTTCATCCCATTTTGAAATACATCATGGTTGGAAAATGGTGTTGGATTATATTTTAATATGGGTAAGGGACTTACCATTATAAATACAATTCGCCATTTTATTCCATGAGAAATATAGAGACATTCATTTAATATTGTTATTTATTATACTTATGCCTTAGATCTACACTTAAAGTAGTTACAAGTGAAATAAGATAGATCTAAAACTTATCCTAATAAATAATATCCAAGTTTGGGAAAGGTAGTCAACTAAAAATCCACTATCAATACTTTGTTATTTTGGGGTCATGACCAATTATTACCAAAAGAGAGGTTTATAAGGTCTCTAGTCAAATGAAATTATGCAATAACCCTAGCTAGGTTTTATAATGTAATTAAAGGAAATTAGCCAATCTACTAAATGAACATAAAAACTAATCAAGTGATCACTAAAGCTTTTGGCCTAAAATAAGGAATACAATAAACATATAACAAACAAAGATAACTATATTCAAGATAATATTTAAGTAATCTACGTAAGGAGAGATACAATTTAATCTACTAGTTGAACAATATATAATTATGAAAATGAATATCTAGGAATACTTACCATATTTGAGTAAACCCATCATGTCCTAATCTCTCCCTTAGCCAATGTTGATTTTCAATAGGTTGTTATGGTTAATAAGGATCATAAGGATAGACCAGATCTAGGCTAAAAGACTTATCCTATGCATCAAGTTCTCCATAAGATGAATGTTACTAATCTAAGGTAAAACCTTAAGTAATGAAATCATTAAATGATAATATAAATATATTTTTAAACTTTAATGATGTGAAAATGAATGATCTTATTTTAGAAATTAAGGGGGTATTTATAGCCAAGGATGGACCCTAAACCCTACCAGGGATTTCATTATCAAGGTCAACCAGGTCAATATTTTTTGGTAGGAAATAGAGGTATTAGGAATTGAACAAGGTTGGTTGGGATGACTGAACTCTATTATGTGTGTTGAATAAAAAATAAGATCAACCAGGTTGATGTAGGTAGAAAATGAAGAAAAGGGGTGTATACTGAGGTGGGGGATATTTATGAAGGTGAATTTATTAAGGAGTGTTTAAGTGGGATTTAATTACTTAGGGAATTAGATAAAATTATCTTTTAGTGGTTTTAGGAAATGATATAGGGACCAAAAATATTATGAAGCACCAAAGTTCTACCAACCTAGTTCCTACTACAACCTTTTAGGTGTGCACATAGAGAGATTGAGACTCGATGGGTTCCTAAAAGAGAGAATGTGTTAGTAAATGATAAAGTTAAAAATATTATGTGTATACATATTCCCAGCTTGAATCTCATCATGTGTCACATAGTTATAACATGTGATGGTTTTTATATAAGTATCTTGTAGTGGTTCTAGTAAATGGTATAGGGACCAACAATCTTATGAAGCATGAAAGGTCTAACAATCCCTTTCTTGGTACACCCTTTAAGTTGTGTACTTACAGAGATTAAGACTCAATAGGTTATTATAAGAGAGAATGTGTCATTAAATGATAAATTTAAAAATACGTTGTTTATACATATGCCCCACTTGAAGCTCATCACGTGTGATCCAAAACTCATAATCTTTTTTTGAAATAAATTTAAGAAATAAGAACAACACAATAACAATAATTCTATCTCTGAGAATAGATGTTTTATTCTTAAAAATTTACAGATCCAAACATATGCTTATCTCTGAGAAGAGATGTTTGATTTACATTTCGGGTTACATCTTCATTTATACACATTTTGAAGGTAGGATGAGGATGTGTAAGGTCACCAATATCTAGGGAGATTAAGTGGTTCAATTTCCACTATTTACAACAATACATAATTTGAGGAAATACTATTTTTAGACTACACTACTAAAATTGAAATTTGGGGCACTTCCATTAGGTTTTATGGGATCAAAATCCATTTATCAAATCTCAATGACCTATCATCACATTATCCTCATTCTTAGCTTTCCAATGGTTCAAATGATGAGTCAATTGGAGCTATGATGCAAAAGTTATGGCTCCCATAAGTCCTACCACCGATTGGGGTAGAACCATCACCCGAATTGTCACTTGGAATGTTGCCTAGATCATTCCTTCCTCTTTGAGAATAAATAGTCCCAATTACATCAAGATTTGTCATCAAGTGTGGTAGTTGTGTTCTGATTTTATTATTGATGCATACTTAGAATGGACTGTGCTTTATGGAGCTATACTTTGTAGAGTTGTTTAGGGCCCAATTGTTCACCATTTTTATCTAACCATTAATCTATGGATGGGAGGTCATGAACTTCTTCATTTTGTTAATGTCTTCTATTATTGTATTATTTTTTAGTCAAGGCTAAAACATTAGCCCTTTTGGATTCTTGTGAATTGACCACCATGAGAACAAATTTCTTGGCACGAATTAGAGAGAGAGAGAGAGAGATGTGGAAGGTAGTACCTATGATACCCTATAACACCGTGTTCCAAGAGTGAGGGTTATCTTTTGAGTTCTTGATTCATAGATGCCATGTCGATCATACATGAATGGCTGACCAAAGACTACATCGCAAACATCCAAATTGACTACATCACATAAGACCTCATCTTGAAAAGGTTTTATTGCATATGAGAGAAGACATTGGTGGGTGACATGGAGGTTTCTCCCTAGACTCAACCATCTAATACTGTATGGTTTTGGGTGAGGCTTCATGGAAAAATTTAGAATTTTCACAATATTAGTAGAGATTAAATTCTTTTGACTCCCACTGTCAAGAATGAAATGTAGAGGCTTACTTTTCACCCATAACTTAGAATGAAATAACCTTTCCTTGTCATCTAGCTACTCCTCATGGGTCTATGATGAAGCAACTATGGCATCGAGCTCAGCATCTACAATATAAAAAAATTGTGTGCATACATATGCCCCACTTGAATCTCATCATGTTTCACACATTTATAACATGAGATGGTGATTAGATAAATAACATAGAAACACACAATGCTAAGCTAATAAATTGAAGTAAATATTAGGAAATAAATGGCAATAAAGAAATGAAAAATACATAAATTCACTTACCTTGTGGAATAATTCTTTTTGTGATAATAAGGAAGAGGCATATAATATGTATAACATTAGGAAAACCTAAAAAATAAAATAAAAATCAATTTTTTTTCAAAAATATGGTTTAAGTATAGAAAAATCATCTACATTGTTAAGATTCTATAACTTTTTATTGTTTAGAAAAAGAGCTTATAGAAACATAGTTATGATCAAGGCACTAAATTAATTTCAAAATAATTGGTAACTAAAGGATTTGTAAATTTTTAAGACACCTAAAACTAGACACAACTAGCCTTTGTCTAAAATTTAGATTGATTCCTACCAACTATTAAAAATTAAGCCTAAGAATCACTAAATGTCTCAAATTTGCTTTTGCATTATTCATCAAAGCTCAAAATCACATTGAGACATCCCTAATTGGGATATCCTATTCTATGTAAAAATAACCTCTCATGAATTCATCCCTAATCTTCTTGAGGCATCAAACCTATCAATTTGTCCTATTAACCTATTAGGTGGGGTACATGAACAAATATCAAATCTTGAAAATGCTAAATGGATAATTAGAATTAATTAACAAGATAAACCAAGTTAAATTTCTAGTTGAATTATCCATGTGTAAATAATGAATAAATAAAAAAGGAAATTCAAAAATATGAGATATCCTAGCTTTTCATGATTACCTTTGCAAGTTGTCAATACTTTTGAAAAATATCTCATTTTGGAGACCCATGCATATTCATTAAAAATAATTATTACCTAACATCTATTAAATCTATTAGGGTTATATTTGACTCTCCTAGGTTAGGTTTGAACACATTCCCAGCCTTAACTCCACCTTGACTCACCTTCGGTTAGGGTTAGATCCATTTTCTATAAACACAAGCCATTGCATATTGAAAAAAAAGGTTGGAAATTATAGATTTATAATGTATGTTTTATTACATGAGATTCAATATTAATAATGTTATAATGCCAAAATATTGATCAATTCTGCATAATTAGTATTAGTTTTTCCTGACCAGCCTCAGTTATATCTAGCCATCACTAGTTCCCTATGTAGGGTAGGACATAGTAGAAAACTTTGATTTTTATATTTACTTGAAGGTTGTAAGTTGTTATTTTGGTTTTTATCTCTCTATCTGAACATTTTATTACAAGATCCAAAGGCTATTTTTTGAGATTTTATACTACTTGGGTCTAACAAGTTTTTTGTGAAAATTTGTTTTTTTTTCAAAGGTTTCACAGGTACCTATCATCGATATTTATCTAATGGCATTGGTTTTTTTCTAGCCGGCATTAGTTCTCTTGTAGCCAACATTGGTCACTTTTGATCGACATTAGTCTTTCTGTAACAAAAATGGAGAAAGCTGAGAACTTTCATTTAAAATCTTATTTTCTAACATGAAATTGTGATTCAAAGTAGAAGGAAACCCTCTAAAAAATTGTTGGTCATGCATGGAAAAGTGCCAAATTTGAAAGTGGTAAAGTCTTAAACATTTTGTTTGGTGTTTAAATGAAATTTACTTATTTTTATGCTTGGATTATTTGTGAAAGTTTTTACAAGTTTTAAAATAAGGATAAGGGGACAAATTACATCAACATATCATTTTGGTGCATTAAAAATGAACTTTAATTAATTATTTACATGGTTTTGAGAAAATTCATTTTATGTTGTTTTGTTTGGAGTTGTTTATTTTTGCAAACTAATTGATGTGTGTATGCTCTCCCTCCATACCCTTTAGGGAAATTGGGTGACCAAAAGTTATATTTATTTAATTTGTGCCTTTTCCAAAGGCATGAAAATAGCATCATTAAGGCTCTCCTCAAATCTATATGGTTTGGGTGATCTAAACATGACCTTAAAGTCTTTTAACTAGTAATTTATTTTTATGCAATTTGGCATGTGAGTGGGAGTTCATAGCCTCCTCATGGGTTATTTATGGGTGTGTTCACCTCAAGTTTCATCTTCTAAAATTATGATAACCTCACTCCATGGTGGGGTATATAAAATAGGGCATGTATATTGAAATTTCCAAGGGGTTAAGTAGCTAGCCTTTCCTTTCATAATGAAAACTTAAGTCAGGTCTAGCTAACCAGGGGATTTTACTAAGAAGTACATGAGTGAAGTAAATATGAAAAAGAATATACCCTTTCATATTAAGTTATCTAGTATGAAATCAATTGATGTGATTGTATATCTAGTGTTAACCACACTTGGGATAATCTAGATGTTCAAAAATTTAGTTATAGAAAAACCACACTTGTCATGGAAATACTGTGGATGTAAGGAAAGTAGCTTGAATTTCCATGTCACCATATAATTTCTTGGGAGAAGATAGGACCTAAAAATCCTACTTTTCATGCAATTTTATTTTTGGATTAACACTTAAAATCCTCTCAAGAGCATGTATATAGATTGAATTTAATAGTACTATGCAACCTTATAAATTTCAAGATCTAGGATATCACATTTAGATGTTTATATCATTTTATCCTTTATTACATGGTTTTTGAGTCTAAAATATTTGTTATGCCATGTCAGAACAAGTTTTGTGTCCACATCACTCCATTATTTGAAGAGGCATTATGCCATCTATTTGACACCATACTTTTACCTTCACATTTTGATAAAATATTTATGTGTGTGTGTGTGTGTGTGTGTGTGTGTGTGTGTGTGTGTGTGTGTGTGTCTGTGTGTGTGTGTGTGTGTGTGTGTGTGTGTGTGTGTGTGTGTGTGTGTGTGTGTGTGTGTGTGTGTGTGTGTGTGTGTGTGTGTGTGTGTGTGTGTGTGTGTGTGTGTGTGTGTGTGTGTGTGTGTGTGACTTAATTGAAAAGGATAACATTATGCTACCTAATCCATTTCAAGTTTTGTGCCTTGGAGTCTTGAAACAAACCATCTATCATACCTTTAGAGAGTGATAGTATGGTTATTCTACTTGAATCATTCCATAGACTTGTTTTTCCTTGATTTTAAGTTTTGAACCAATCCACATGTGCCTTTTAGGTCTTTGTCTAGTATCGTTATGTCATTTACCTTTATCTATCTTTTTAATCAAAGAACCTATTTTTCCTAAGTTGAGTTTTTAATTAACCTTGACAAGTTTAAATCCAAACAATTATTGGTTTATGTTTATGCCTTGTGTAATTTAGGCCTAGGCAATGATCTTTCTCTTTTGGGTTATGTAACATAGATTTATTATTTATCCTATTTGAAAACCATTGTTTGTGCCTTTATTTGGGAGAAAATAGTCTATCTCTAAATGCATTTTATATTATTCGTTATTCCAATTGACAAAATTTATGTTTCAATCTATATGCCTAGTCTATGCCAAAGTGTTTCATATTTGTTAGATTAAATCTCATGTTTTTTTGAAGTCTTGATTTTGTGATTATTTTGCCAAAAGTCATAGCATATCCCTGTGTTAAGCCTAGATTTTGTGTTACATTTTGCTAAAAGACATATCAACTTTTATTTATCTATATTAGACTTTTTTAGAACACTTTAGACCTATATTTTGGCATGCCATTTTTATTCTTCAACTTAACCTTTTGTCAGTGAGACATTTTAAATTAGATATATGATGTAGATTGTTTTATACCAAGTTTTATCACAGACCATTTTGGAGATATAACTCCCCTAGACCAAGTTAGACCAAGTTCAAACCATTTATCCTTTGTACAACATTTAAGAGTTTGTATAAATTTAGGCATTTTTAAAAACATTCATCATTGATGTGGATATGCCTCACTACACTTATGGTGGAGTCATGTATATTCCAAGTTATGATAAAATAGCCACACAAATTGACTTTGTTCAAGACCCCTATGGTGAAGAAGTGGTTTATGAGATTTATTCTTATCCTCCTTATAGTCCTAAATTTAGGGAACAAAGAAAAGATCCTCAAGTGTAGTATTTTATGACACCTTATTTTGGCCAATTAGTGTATGATCTTCATCTTCTCATCCATCATAGCATCCATTCCTCCACCTATACCATTAACCCTCTTTCATATTGTGTGAGCCACTAATATCTAGAGTATCTAAGGATTACCATTCTAGGACCTCATCCTTTAGCTTGTGTGAGAAACTAAGATCCATAATGCCCTTCCATTACCATTATAAGATATCATCCTTTGTTTTATGTGATAAACCAAGCTCTAGAACACCCTACCATTTCTATTCCATGACCTCATCCTTTATATTTTGATAGCAACCAAGTTTCACAACATCCTACCATTTATTTTTTAAGACCTCATTTTTTTTATCATGATCATAACCAAGCTTCACAAAACCCTATCATTTATATTTTAAGACCCCATCCTTTGGCTTATGTGAGCAACTAAGCTCCACAACACCCTACCATTTTTATACTATGACCTCTTCCTTTATCTTGTGAGATAAATCAAACTCCATAATGCCCTATCATTTATATACTAGGACCTCTTCCTTTGGCTTATGCAAGAAACCAAGTTTCATAATGCCCTATCATTACCATTTCATTACATTCCACATATGGTAGCTTTTTATCCTATAAAATTTATCCAATCATGACTAAATAGGTCATAGTTTCTATCCTAGGCCATAAACCAACCTTTATTAAGCCTATCATTATCCAAACCCCAACCATCCTTCATCCATTACCTCATGATTTAAATTATTTAGGAATAATGGAGTTTTATTCATATTCTAGTTAAGGGTATAGATTAATAAATTAGTACAAAATATAAAAACAATCATATTCCTAATTTGTGTAACTATTTATCTTTTTCACCTTTCTAAAAATAGCAATAAATAAGAAGAAATATAGTTTAGCTAGAAACAGATTGAGATGGATAATATAGAGGATAAAAATGCATATGTAAGACTAGGAAGGTATCATAAACCTAAATTTGGCTTTCATTTAGTGAAAGGATAGGAGCATAAAAATTGAACACTTTCATGTCCAACAATGTTGTCCAATTCTGGTGATATTGTCCATTTCAATTTCTGGTTCCAAATTCTGGTATGGTTTGATCTTGGGGTCTTATAAGTGTCGTAATTTCTTTGAAATCACCTATCTATGCTATTGTGTGACCTATTTTTTTCTCAAACCCTAGGTCTATCTACACATATGAAATAAAAAACATATCGAAATCCAAAAGGGAAAAAATTGGGTTATGGGAAGTATGATCACATGATATAAAACCCTTGTTATCATGATCACTACCTAAATTAACCCTCAAGCTAGGGTCTTAGATCAAATTTAGTTCTCCCTTAAGGAACGTACATAATCAATGCACATGGTAAATGCAAGAATGAAAATTTTCCTAGGCCCTTTGTTTATCAAGCATTCAAATTTGTGTGATTTAGAATTTTGAGCTATACTATTGTCTAATTTTTATTATTTAGTGTGCCAAAGTTGTAAGTTCTAGATATAAAATGCCTTATCAAGTACTTTATATAGGAGACTCTTTATTTTGAATTTGAAATATTTATTCATGGTATTTGACATCAAAAAGATAAATAAAACCTAAGGGAGGGGATAAGAAGTGTTTGGGACCCATTAAGTAAGAAAAAATGACTATTGAACAATAATGTTGAGTAGGATAGGAGCATCGAGCACTGTAGTCCACCATAATTCTATTATTTTGGTCTCATAAAAATAGGCTAGAACTGACATAAGACATCTCTAGGGGTCTCTAGGGGTATATATCAGTTGACTAAGATAATAAAAAGTTGAAAAAAGTGAGAAATAAGACCAAGACAAACAAATAAAGATATGGATAGTATGAACAAGTCTCATATTCCCTAGTTGGAGTCTCTTGTGAAGATTACTATGAAAATTCATGATATGTGTGGTTACTAGAACAATTTAAGGTATATACATTTTCTTCCCTTTTATTCTAGTGATGCAATGAAATGAAATACTAGAGTAAAAGAAAGAAAAATAAAATGCATACTTGAATGAACCTATGTGGAAGTGACTGTGTTGTAAGGGTCCAACTCACTTCTTGGCTAAGGAAGTGGATGGAGAGCTAAATAATGCCTAGAGAGAGAGGGAATCCATGGAGTGTATGCCTCATGTACTAACTCTAAATTTGAAATTTATGTATCATGGATAATGAGGGCAATGTTTGCCCCTATGCTAAATATAATTAAAGATGAGGAATGCTTAAAGGCCCAAAACCAATGTCTATCTTCTATCTGACATAAACTCATGTAATCTGGATTTATGTATAAAATTTGTATGCTATGAAGAGCAATATATGTCATGCCCCCACTCTAAATATCTAAAATAGAACTAATAAGTGCTCAAATTCCTAAAACTAATGTCTATCCTCTATCCCACACAAACTCAAGTAATACAATGGACCAACCACTAAAAATAGCTATATAGTCTAACCTAGTGAAAACCTTGGTACAACTATGTGTAATCTAAAATTTTTGTCAATGTGAAAAAAGAGAATGACATGTCTTACCATTCCATTTATATAATCTTGAGTGATAGAGAACATGAACATCCACTCAATGCCCCCAAATATTGTATGTCAGTGATACATTTTCAAAATCTAGTAATCTATATAACCACATGTGATATGACATATCTTGCCATACATCATGTGCAAAACTGGAACCCAGAACATTATACTCTACACTATGCATATAGTTTGCTATCTACTTCTGTAACTATGTCATGTTATATGAAGCTATATTTCTAAGACATGTATAATGTACATGGCCCCCAAATATAGTATATGAGTCTTATATCTATATCAAAATAACTATGAATCCATATAATATAAACCACTATATTTGAATAGTTTATGTACTTTTAAATTGAAGGTATATCCCTCTAAATGTCCTAAGTAATGTTGAGTGACACACATAATCTGAGTCACTATATATCCTAACCAATCTAAGCTAAATCTTATAATCTAAATGTTGGATGTGTAAGGACCATGGTGTATCCACTTATTAGAGTGGATGGATATGATGGGTAAGTGTAGAAATAGGAATAGTATGAATGATGTTCCCCTTTTGGGGAGAGTGACAAAATATATGATAGAGGAGGTTGAGACAAAAGTGATGACTAGTAATATAAACAAGGTTAGTATATTGAAAATATATTAAAGGGTTGTTTGATTGATTAGATTGTGTTATTGATAGTGGAACATGTTTTGATTGGTGATGATTAAGGCATGTGTCTGGGTATAAGAGAAATATAGAAATGTTTGTGCCATAGTAGGTAGATAAGGTAGTAAGAGAGTGAAGATTGAGTGATGCTCAAGGTATCATTGTCATTATTTTGTGTAAGGAAATGGTTTTAAAACTAGAGTTATGGGGTTCAAGATATTGGCAAATTGGTATTTTGTTTTAAATAAAAAAGTTGGTTAACATAGGAAATTGGATTGATTCTTGATTCATTTGGGAATTGAATAAGTTGATATTTTAAGCTTTAGTTTGAGAAAAATGCTGAGGAGATGAACACCTACAATGACCCAATTTGAGCAGCTAGTAGCCTAGATTTAGGTTGGTGGTGATGTAACCCTAGGAAGCAACTCAAATGGTTGATTTTTGTTAATTTTTAGGCCTATTTTGGTGTTTTTGAGGGCTTAAAAGTAGTTTATGAAGTTTTGTCTATTTTTAGTGCTCCTATCCTATAGTCCAACACTCTTGTCTAGGGTTCAATGCTCTCGTCCAAGGTTTAACACTCTTATCCAATGTTATTATCCTTACTATAGTGATATTATCCAAGAAGTAAATTTTTTTATGATGTTGATTTAATGTTTACTATTGTTCTAGCTTGGCTTTTGATTTGGTATTATTGAATGATAGATGTATTGTTTCTAATGATGCAGGGTGAGGTGTGGATGAGAGACTTTCATAGGTATCAGGTGATGGAGACATTAAGGCTATTATCATTATCTATTGGTTAGAGAGAGGTTATGGATAGGGTGGGGTTGGGTTATGTGTGTGACCTAGGTTAGTGAAATGGGATTGATATCTTATGAATGCCTTATGTGAAAGGTGGAATATGGATACATGTACTTCCTAGCTTCCTATAAGGGAGATGACTATGAATTTAGAGGATATGTATCATATATTACATTTACCAATTAGTGGGTGGCAAGTAATAGTATATGATGACATGGGTGCTAATTTAGTTGATCATGCAGCTTTGTATTTTTGTATTGTGCCTTTGGGTATACAATAGAGAGGTAGTGATAGTGATGTACTACTATCAGTCATTATGTAATCTAATGTTCTATGCTTGTCGAGGTGGTTGGCTATTTTGTTGACATCTTTTGTTATTATGGATGGTAATAGAGTATATATTACATATAGAATACATACGATTATGTGTAGTGTGGAGGTATATGAAACTATATTATTATGGTGGAGGATGTTTCTAACCCACCTATATAGGGACCCTTATAGGTTTAAATAAGAGTCATTTAATGGAAGGGTGAGTGAAATAACCTTATTGCATTATTGGCCCTATGAGCACATAACAGTTATGTGGCTGATTAGATTACCTTGGATGAGCATAATGAATAGCCAATACCATGGGATGGACTATTATAGGTCTATTTTAGATGGATTGGTAGATAATAACATCATATGGAGGCCTTACAAAAGATTTATTCAGTGGGTAGAGGATGGAGTATAGCTACAATACATGAGGGTAAGTTGTTGGATACATGAGCACTAGGGTAGAGTGTATGAGCACTTTTAGTATGAGTGTGATATTAGATAGTTTAGGGTACCATAGGATGTGCCCCCAACATCATGGGCATGGGTGAGGATTGCATGAGTATCTATGAGTGTAGGAACTCATTCGAATCCTACTAAGGCTATGTTCACACCATTACCTATAAATGTGAGGGATGTGATCATAAATGTTTTGTATATTGATGATGTTGAATGTATATATGTATATATCACATGGTGGGATAGGCATTAGTTGGCTCTATTTTACCTTATTAAGGTAGGGGATGCTCTAAAGTATGAGTATCTTGAGATGGTCTAGATGATGGGAGGTAAGCAGTGATTATATTTGAACTATGTATAAATTTGGGCTTTCAGTTTGATTTAAAAGTGTATATCTAAGGTAGTTTCATAATTTATACACTAGAGATGTTGGAGGTGCTCAAGATAGAACACAAGTTGGGGTATGATGTGGAGATGATAATTACTAAGAGATAGTAATTAAGTTGACACTTTAAGAGATCACATGACATGTACCTAATAATGTGATGGAGGAGGGATTGATATATCAATTGAGGGTCATGGCCAGTATCCATTCCCATCTATTTGATAGGTATGCTATAACAACAACTACATATGTTAGGGCAATAGGAGAGAGGTCAGTTGATAGATGATATGGATAGGCATAGGATGACCCCACCTAATTTTATGTCTATTATTACAAGGATCATGGATGAGTGTGTGTGTGTATATATATATATATATATATATATATATATATATATATATATATATATATATATATATATCTTTAGAGATAATATGTAGACTTATGTGAGGAACATGGTTGGCTAATGTAGTGAGAGAGTCATTATAAGAGGCATGTGATAACTTAATGAGGTGCGAGGCCATTGAGTTCTATGATAGATTTTGTGACTAACACTAGTATAAAGAGTGAGACTCAAAGTGAGGGCTTGACACCCATTCATGATTGATTATACTTGATATTAGTGTATATGTACTAAAAATAGATTATATATATGGATACTTGTTTGATTTTAACTCATGTGTATTATGTTATGGAATTTGGAGTATATTGGTATATTTGTTGTAAATAGATTATTAGAAATAGTTGATATGGCATTGATGTTAAGGTTGCATATGCTTTGTAAAATGGTATTTAGGATGTGATTTTATTGTTGTTGATAGGTTCAATTGTGATGCTAGTTTTTATTTTGAATCATATATGAGTAATTTTTTTTTGTTATTTTGTAAATTTTAAAGTGATTTGATAAAGTTAATTAGTTTAAGATTGGTAAAATAAGATATTGGTAAGATAAATATTTTAGTAATTTGGTTTATCTAGGGATGGTTATTTGGAACTAGGAATGTTAGTTGTTATTATAAGGGGATGTAAGATATCACTATGTGTATATCAACCCCATGGTTTGTGTATCACTATCTAAACCCTAATGGTAACCTGAAGAAGTGGCCATACTACTCATGCTATGTAATAACATGCCCTATATCTGATGTTGTATGTGGTCCACTAACTATAGCTATAAATGGAGACTCTATAAGATGTAACCTCAATGGATGCACAACTAAAACTGTGTGTTGTGAAGGAGGCTCATCTATTCAAAATAATAGTGAACTGCTACATGAAATAACACTATGTAGCTTCTAATGTGATGTATATGACTAAGAAATAAATCAAGATGAAACTATAACCTATGATGGGGGATCATCTAATCTCAATCATAATAGGTTTCTACATGAAATAGGTCCCTTAAAACTTGGCTGTAGTGAATATCTATCTAGAGTAGTAATCTATGATATGGGTTTATCACTATTAACCATAATGGGTTGCTAAATGAGATAATACCTTGAAAACTCTATTGTGGTGCTTGTGACTATGCTAGATATGTATACAGATTTAAACTATGTAATCCATGGACTACACTTTTATAAGTAGGATTATCTCACTATACTGGTCTTTAAACCCTCTGAGTAGGTGGAATAAGAGATCTTGTATGAGGCTCTATCCTAGAAACTGCATTACTCTCATGATGAGTAACTAATGATTCCTATGAAGGAATGTCTTGTGATGACTTAGTCATGGAGGAATGCAGTCTATGGTTCCATGATGGAGGAGATATCAATACCCCTGATGTGAATGTTATGATGCCTTTATTAACACATCTATTAATACAGTTCTTAAGTCCATAAAAATCATTATCTTAGTGTCCATGGATATGATGATAGTTATAAAAGGGATGATGTGGCCACCTCTATATGAGATGTGGATATTGAAAATGAGTATAAGGAAATGTGATTAACCTCCTATCTAATAGTGTTGATAATATGACATATGGGCCATCTCGCTTTCAATCAAACTATAGTGGTGCCCTATTGTTGTTCTTTGTAGTGCATACTATAGGTGGTGCTTTGGAAACTAGATATCTATTCTTAACTAGTTGATTTTATAGCTATGATCTCCTATTTTATTTTGGACATGGTAAATGTTGAGTGTTAGGATCTATATATGGAGGCAATGGTATAAAATCTAGAGTAAATTGATCAACTGAATCTGACTCAATCAATTCCAATTTCTTATCTAAGGCTAGAACTATATAACATAAGTGCCTAAAAGAGGACTCTATATGATATAATATATGATCTAGGAGGTGTTAGAATATCCCATTAATAAAGATATGTTGAATCTTTAAATCTGTTGGTTTATAGATCAATCATAACATGTGAGTATTAAATCATAAGATATAATCACTAGCTGGATCTAAATAATTCTAATGTAATGTGGAAGTTTCTCATATTTAACATGAAGACCAATGTTTGTTATGTAATATCTGATAAATTCCTCCTCTAAATCATCATATGTATGAAAGTAACTAATAAGGAGTGGATGAAAGAACCAATTCTATGCATTATCCACTAATGTCTAATGGAATAACTTAAGTAAAATCAAAGGACTTACATGAGCTGGTAAAGCCTTCTGAAAGGCTTTAAGGTATATGAATAGATCTCTAGTTCCATTAAATTAAGGAAATGATGGTATCTAGAAATGATTAGGCAATGAAGATTTTAAAAATATCTTCAAAAGAGGTTTACCATGCAAGTAGTTGGAATCCATCCAAGACATATGAATCTTTTTTTCCAAATTAAGGAGATGTACTTGGAGTTGTAATTCACCAAATGCATACATTAAATAAATAATCTCTTGGGATGGTATATTAGTATCTTGAAGTGGTTCATTATAAAATTGAATTTGATCATTTTTTTTAGCCATAGGAATGCTACATTTAGTAATTGGATCATAGAGAAGGGGGTTTGTTCCCTTGAACCTTTGGAGGAATGGTAACTTGGAACTTATTAGAGGGATGTGGGATACCATTCTCTTTGGGTGAAGAGTGATAAATAGGTGATACTATAGTAGGGGGTGGCTTGGGAGATTCATTGGTATCTTTAGTATTTAGTGAATCACATTCTAATTGAAAAAAAGATGTGATGTTATCATTGATATGTGAATCATTTGAAAATCAATCATGTATAGAAGTAGAAAAAACATTTTCTAATGCATTATATTTTAGAGGAGTGAGAGAATATTTGGAAGCATGATATGCATTTTCTTCTTCACTATATGCATAATAGTCATCATTATTTCATGCATTATCAAAATCATAATTTTGTTCATTTGAAAGTGGAGAAGTAAAAGTATCACTTTCATATTCACTCTCATTGTCATATTAATTTTCATGTTCACTATCATACTCATTATCACTTCCACTATCACTAGGTAGAGGAGGTAAGAGAAGTTGTTAAAAAAAAATTAATATTCAATAAATTGTCATGTGAAATTTGAATACTATATGCATCTATGTTATCCTTGAATGGAGTGCATGCATTATTTTCATTTTCAATATGAGAAGTAAGAGTAAGAGAGTTAAAATTTAAACATTATTTTGTCATTGTTTGAGATGAAAAAGTAGAGTTAATAACATTAGATTAATCATTTGAATTATGCATTAGAAATTTGATTCTTTTTTATTTATATTTTTATAATTTAAACATGGAAGTCGAAAAAGATAGGGAGAAACCAGGTTCTAATGCAAGAAAATTATCACCAATGAATGGTTTACTTGGAATTGCATTATTAATTTTTATATTTTATGTATTGTGAATAGGAGAATGAGGTGAAATCAAAATTATTTTCTTTGGAAAAGGGAAGAAAAGAGATAGGTTTGATAGAAGATGATGCATCTACTTTTTGTTCACTATCACTTTCATATGCATCATCATATTACTCATTACAATAATAATAATTATCTTAATTATAAATGAAATCACTTTCCTCATTTTTGGATAATGTACAATTTTGAAAATCTGTCCATTCATTGTCATAATTATGAGAAAAATTTAGAAATTTATCTATAGGATGAGAGGGAAGAAGTGCCTTAGTGACCATTTTATTGATTTCACCAAAGAGAGTATGTAAAAGTAATATTAATCAAATAAATTCAAGAATAAATACTAACATAGATATTTTGAAAATATTTTAGATACTCCAAATAATTTACAAAAAGTCCAAATTTTTTATCTAAAAATTGTAAGGGAAGAAGGCTTGGGGTTTGAGGACCTAGTTTGAAAATCTAGGGTTTTGGGTTGGAGTTTTATAATTTTTATGTTTATTAAAATAATATAAATTCTAAAATAAATTTTTAAAAAATATGTATAAAAATTTATACAAAAAATCAAAATTTTGAAATTGGATTTTTTAGTAGAAAAAATGTGAAGGAAAACCCTAGGGGTACCTAGGCTTTGAGATTTTGTTTGGGGTAAGTCAAGTTTAATAAATGATTTAACTTATTTGGTATTAATGGATTTTCATTCCTATTTTATTTAAGGGTCTATATTAATAAATTGGTACTAAATATAGAAATAATTATAGTCTTGATTTGTGTAACTATTTGTCTTTTTCACCTTTCTAAAAATAGAAATCAATAAGAAGAAATATAACTTAGAAATAGACTGAGGTGGTTGATATAGAGGTCAAAAATGGTTTCACAAGACTGGTAAAGTACTATAAACCTAAATCTAGCTTTTGTTTAGTGAAAGGACCTAATCACCAAAAAGTGGACACTTTGGTGTCTAACACTGTTGTCCAATTCTAGCACTGTTGTTCATTTTGATTTCTAGTTTTAGATTCTAGTGTGGTTTGATCTCAAGGTCCTATAAGTGTCTTTATTTCTTTACAATCACCTATCTATGTTGTGATATGACATGTTTTATTTTCAAACCCTAGGTCTATGTACACACACACAAAAACAAATATATCAAAATCCAAAAGGGAAAAAGATGGGTTATGGGAAGTATGACCACAGATTATATAACCTCTATTGTCTTGATCATTTCCTACATTAACCCTCAAGATAAGGTCTGAGATAAAATGTAGTTATACCTTAGGGAACATACATAGTCAATGCACACAATAGATGAAAGAATGAACTTTTTCCTAGGCCCTTATTTGATGAAGCATACAAATCTATGTGTGATGCAATATTCTGAGCTATAATATTGATTGATTTTTATTATTTAGTGTGTCAAAGTCATAAGTGGTAGATATAAAATGCCATATGAATTCCATTATATAAGAGACTATTTATTTTGAATTTGAGATATTTATTCACACTAGCCAAAATTAAAACTATAAATAAAACACAAGGGAGGGGATAAGAAGGGTTTATGACCCACTAAGTAAGAAAAAATGACCATTGGACAAAAACATTGAATAGGACATGAGCGTCAAGTACTATAGTCCACCAAAATTCTATTATTTAGGACTCAGAAGAATAGGCTACGATTAAAATAGGCTAATTTTGGTGGTATTTGGAGGTATAGATTAGTTTACTGAGATAATCAAAAGGTGACAAAAGCAAGAAACAAGACCAAGACAAGCAAACAAAGATATTGCTAGTGTGAACAAGGCTCATATTCTCTAGTTTGGGTCTCCTATGAAAAGGACTATGAAAAGACATGAAAGTGTGGTTGTTTGATTAATTTAAGGTGTATACACCTACCATTCTCTAATTTATAAAACCCTACTAATTATCTATCCCCACTAATCATTACTTATCTAATCGAGCCAATCATTTAAAGACCAATACAAAGTCAAAATCGGTATTTTACAACTTGTTATAAACCAAGGCCAATAGAACCAACCAAGCCATGATGTTTTTATTAAAACACACATTTGTGATAATTCACCTATGATGAATCACTATTAGATCCTATAACTATTGTCAAGGAGTCTCACTCTAACAAGCCAATCTTTACTGAGTCACTTTTTAATGATTATAACTACCTTTTGAGAAATCATTACCTCAAACATATGCCTATTTTTGAAGAGGCTCTATTTTACAAGATAGTCACTAAGGAGTTGTCTCTTGACCTTTTTCCACTCATTAAGGAGTCTCACTTTGACAAACCAATCTCTATGGAGCTTATTATGCCATCATAGGCTTTTACTTGTCTAATACCAAACATTCAACAAGATATCATTATATCAACATACACACCAAATGAATAATAACATTTAAGTTAGGTTCTATTATTAAACCAAAATTATATTCAACATCAAAATAAAAATCACCATTAGCCTCAACATTAGATTTAGAGTCCATTGAGTTGGAATCAGTTTTAGAATACAATTTTGGTTGTTACAACATTGATTACACATGCCTCATAAATTAATTTTAATATATTTTTGATCCTATGATGGTTTTTGAGAATGATTAATTTATATTTGACACAAGTTCTCCTAGTATCTTATATGATATTGTGATACATCTTCCCATTCCATTACCATTCCACGTGTCATTACCACCAACCAACCTAGATAGTATATTGATCTTCCACCTCCCATAATTGTCGATTAGGAATGATAGAATCACACAATACAAAATTTCACCTATAGAGACGTATCAATTTAAAAACATCAGGGAGGCCAAGAAAACATTCATATAGAAGAATATCAATCTCTTAGTAAAACCTTCTCAAAGGTGTTAGGGGACAATCAAAATTGAAAATTATCATATTCTAGTGAAACCTTTTTGAAGGTGTCAGATGAAAATCAAATTCAAAAGTCAATTTTCCTTAACAATACCTTTCTAGAGGTGTTATGGGATAATAAAGATAATTTCATTGGTGAAAACCAAATTAAGGTGACAATAGCTGAGCACAATAGTTATTCACTACTTGATGAAGATACAGTCAAAGATGAAATCAATATAACTTTCAATCTATAGCATAATTAGATGGCAAGTACTCTTAGGTCCAAACAATAGAAAAATTGGTGGTCCTTCAAGAGAATATTTAAAATTATTCAATCCTACCACAACCAAAATTATGTCAAATCTAAAATTAGAAACATTATATGTGCCTAAAAATATCGATATTTATTTGTTACCAAACCATTATAAATTCCATTATCATCCACTTTTACATTTCCAAATTGAACCTATCATCCACTATTTATCCATATTTACCATCTCTAGCCACACTTTCCTTTGTAGAGACTATAAATATACCTTGTCTCAATATTTAAAGGAAATAAAATCAATGACCAATGAAGATCACAACAATATTTTTGGAATCTAACTTTGTAGCAAGTTCTTGTTAGAGAAGCTATTTAAAAAAGGTGTGGGCTATTAATTTACATAATTGATTATTCTGGTTATATCATATGTTGATCAAGACATGCATCTCCACATCATTAGGAATAATAGAATCATTCACCCTATCCAAAATCATATACCTTGGCTAAAAAGATTTACCTTGTCCTTATCATTTTTCCATTCCTCTTGACATTTATTTTTCATACCTTACTTTTTACCTTGCCTTATCACTTGGGGCAAGCCTATTTTCATTATATCCAATTTACATCCTATCATTTTTCCTTATGTTATACCATATGTCATCCTACAATGCCATCCATATTACAAAAAGCATATTTTTAGCCATCTTACCCATCCCTTTTTGATATTGGTTCCTTTGGTTTTTCCCACACCTTTCACGAAGGGATTCTAATCCAATTTTAGTAGGTTTATAATTTTCTACTTAAATGATAGTTTATGAAAATAATAGATCTAGACAATTATCTTTCATTTATGATTGAACTATGCCATGGATTATAACTACCTATGGGAAAATTTGTGTTCCACCTTGTGTTGCTAATTATAACCACCTATGGGAAAATTAATAAAAAAATACCTATGACATTGTTTCTTAATTATAATCACCTATGTGACAATTAGGAATAACACTTTTTACCATGTATTGCCACATCACCTTACCATTACTATGATCATTTGCCTTGTCATTTGTCTTGAATTTTATAGCTTGTTATGATTTATCCAATTCTCACCACCTTTTATGTGGATAGAATTACTGTGACTTAAGGTCCTGATTAGACTATGTAGGTCATGCTCGATTCACATTTAGGTTAGTTCAGTCCCCATTTACATAAAATCTCTCCATTTTGTGATCAACCTAAGCCATTAGTCTCACCATTTTATGAGTGTTATCTAGTCAATCTCTAATAAGTTAAGATACCTTAAAATTCTAAAAATATTCAAAGTTTTCAAAATTCAAAAATATTTATAATTTCTACGCCTAGTTAGTCATCCTCGATCCACCCTATTAGGGAAAATCCATTGTTAGAATGTTTTATTTTTCTTTTACTTTTAGTATTTTTATGTTTTTATTTGTTTAGTTGTTTGTTTGTTTGCTTTCCTATTTGTTTTATTTCAGTATTGTGCCTTGATCAGTCCACATGGATTTATTGGGTGATTCCTTGCACATTATTATTTAGCCCATCCATATTCATAAATCAACATTTTCATCATGGTTTTTATCATTGGTTCATTATTTTTTATTTTTTATTGGATAAGGAGTCATTACTAATACATATTTTGGAAAACTTCTCATGGTGTTCTCTCATGAGACATATTGTCATGTGCTATAGAAAAAATCAGCTCAAGAAGTCTTACAAGTAATGGAGGTAAAGAATTTTATCCTTGGTAACCTTGGAAAATTCTCCCACCCTCTTTTATCGAATAAACCGATTAACCATTTTGGTTATATCAATTCTAATAAGGAAAAACATATCTATATTGGTAGGTATAGCCAAATCATTTATATTGATAAATTCTTATTCTTATATTTATCCCTTTCATCACTTTGTGCATCCTCATATGCCTAGTTATTTTTAGCTTCTTCAATCATTAAACCATCACATCTAAATTTGCACCTAATCATATTTAATCTATGCAACATGTTATATCCTTGAGTTATGCTTCGCAATTTGCCCAACTAAGGCACAATAAAAAATCATTTCTTATTCTAGTTCATCTTAATGATTATAACCACCTTTTGTCAAGCCATTATTTTTACTCATTATTCCTAACTGGGGAATATGCCATTGCCACTAATTATAACCACCTTTGGGAAAATCAGTGTGTCAACCTTTGTTACTAATTATAACCACCTTTGGGAAACTAATTACTTTTTTAATCAATGCATGCAATCATTATTTCAATTAGATTAATCTCATCCATAGGTTAATTTCATTCTTATTCTTGGTTCTTTTCAAGGGACCATCCATCAAATGTATGTGTTGGCCACTCCTTCGAATGGAAATCATTATAGGATTCCTAAACATTATTTTGAGATTCTTATTCAATCATAATTTTCTTTTTGTCTTGTTTCATTATATGAGAATACATTACTATGCATATATCTTATAACATATTCCCAAACATGGGCAAACTATAGACACCTAAAACTAGCCACAACTGGCCTTCAACCAAACTTCAAACCAAATCCTACCAACCACTACAAATTAAACCTTTTAATTAATAAATGTCCTAAATTTACTTGTTCATCATTCTTCAAATCTCAAAATTACATTGAGACATCCCAAATTGGGTTGTCCTATTATATACAACAATAACCTTTCATGGATTCATCCCTAATCATCTTATGGCATCTCAAAATTTAATTTATCCTATGGACCTATTAAGTGGAGCAAATGAAAAAATATCAAATATTGAAAGAGATAAATGGATAATTATAATTAATTATCTAAACCAAATTGAATGTCTAGTTGAATTTTTCATTTTTAATTAATGAATAAATAAAAAAGGAAATTTAAAAATATAAAATATCCTAGCTTTTCATGATTACCTTTGTAAGTTGTCAAGCCTTTTATAAAATATATCATTTTGGAGACCCATGTCTATTCATTACAAATCATTACTACTTGGTAACTATTAACTCTACTTGGATTATATTTGACTCACCTAGGTCAAGTTTGAACCCATTCCAAGCCTTAGTTCCACTTTGACTCACCCTAGGTTGGGGTTAAATCCATTTTCTATAAATAAAAGCCATTGCCTATTGAAAAACAAGCTTGGAAATTGTAGAGTTATAATGCAAGTTTTATTATATGAGATTCAATATAAATATTTTTGTAATGTTAAAATATTAAGCCAAGCCACACCAAGACAACATAAGCCAAAATGGTGCCAAAGAGAGACGGAGCCACATAAACTACATCACCAAAGACTCTTTGAGCACAAACTAAGAAAACATCTCAACAATTCATTTGAAGCTCTCAGGGAAGGTAAAATATTTGATGTCTTTTGCATTTTAGTTTTTATTTTCATTTGGTTTTTCTCATTAAGCTCACCCCTAAGATATAGGATATTAAGTGTTAGTGTTAATGTGTTTATTTAAGTTTTACTTCTTAAACTAACACTTGATCTATAAATTATATCTATTCATTCAAAAATTTACTATTTTGAAAAACTAGAGCTTTGTGTGACCTAGAGTAGTGAAGAGAAATATCATGGAAAGGAGGCAAGGAACATGAGGTGAAGGATACAAAAAAATGACTGATAGAATTATCTAAGTATTGAATGTATTAAATTTTTAGTTTTCTTAATTTTAATTAAAAATGATGTAGATTTGAAAAACTACGTATCGGGGCAAATCCATGTAGTAGACTTTACACCACAAAATTTTAGTGTAGAGTAAGAATTAAGATGGTCAATGGGTAGGGTGAAAATAAGTTCATTACTTCCCTAACCATCTGAATTCCTACTCTACCCTTAAAATTTTTTGCGGTAAATTATGCTACATAGATTTGCCTTGATACCTAATTTTTCAAAACTACCTCATTTTAAAATTAAAATTGACAAAAATTCAAAATGTCTAAGGCATTAATAACAAATGGATGAAAATTTATTGTAATAATTGAATGGAATTGGCCAAGTCTATGTAGTTATAAATTAATAGGTTAATAAATTTGGTTGATTCCATAGCAATAGGCTGATATAGTTTATCATTATATGGTCAACTATGTATAGATGTGTTAATCTAGTTTGAAAGTGTATAGTGGGCCAACTGCATTCATATTGTTTGATGAAGTGATGTATATAGATGGATAATTTAGTTTTAAGGGGCATCTAACTTCATATAAAGTGGTTGATGTAATAATATGACATGGTCAAATGTGTATTTAGTGGTTGATATAGTTATGTTAGTTGTCTGACTTTGTATAAAGTGGTCAATTTATTTCGAATTTAAAAGTGGATAATGTAGTTACATATATGGATGACTTAGTATAAAAGTTAATTTTAGACAACATAGTTAGTTATGTTGCCGATATATTATAAAATATGGATAAAATGTTGAATTTATTTGATGAAGTACTTAAGTTTGATGTAAATTCATGTATTATTAAATTTTATAATGTAATTTGATGATTATGTGATATTGAGGACTAATACATGCTTTTTTATTTGATATTTTGTAGAGGTAATAGAGACTAGCATTTAGTATATGCAGTATGGTTAATAGACTTTATAGATATATGGAACTGATGATTGTGCATGATTGATGAAGTTGGGATTTACAGGGATCATGTAGATGTTTTTTATCCCTTTGAGTCTTGAGTTAGTTGCCATTTTATTAGGGATATGGGATTGACTAACTAACACTTTTAGATGGGTGGTGGATGGGATACCATTGGGGTGTTATTACCTTAGAAGATAACCATGTTTTCCTAGGACCTTCTTGTTGTAGATAATTATGTTATTTTTGATACTCCTAATATAGATCATGAGAGATGAGCCCTATCCCTATGGATGACTAGTTCAAATAGGTATTTTTGATGGCTTTCAAGTGTGTTTATTTGATGTTTATGTATCATCCATTCTTAATATCCAAAATTCTATTATTGTCATTGTGATAACTTGGGTGATCTATCACAAGTTGGATGGGAAGGTTCCATTATATGTGATCACCTTATGTCATTCAATTATAGAGTAGGGTAATATGTATGATCTAAGGTCATTTATTTCAGTTTAATTATTATATGAAATGTAAATCATTATTTCATGTGGGTAGATCTTTATGGGTCTTATGATTTTAATTATTAATTAGATTTACAATAGATTTTCTATGTATCAGCCAGCTAGGTCACCCTATGATATAGATGAAAGTTTACCACATGTTTTGAGATGGTAATATAACCATGTGTTATGGGTTTTACATCATATCCTAATGTTGTAGACTATCATATGAGGAGATATTATTTGGTACCCATATGTGATTATTTCATCTAGTTGGCCTTCTTAGCCAACTATTTCTCATGGAATAACTTGTGTTCATATTAATAGATATTATACATGGTGGGTAGAGCCAAATCATGTTTCTTATTTATTTAGTCATCTAGGATTGCCACCTTTGGCATCACCTATATTAGTGCATGTATATTGGACATGACACGTGATGAAACATATGCATAGTGGAAGTACATGAATGATTATGTATGTACCTATCATCTAGCCACACTAATTTAGACCATGGGTGAGATGACAATAATAATAGAAAGAGGCTATAATAGTTAAGGATGAGGTAGTGGTGGTAATGTAAGAGGATGTAGATGTGTATATTATTACACCATAGTAGGCTTTATAGTTATGATGATGGTGAAAACATCAATGGGTAAAAATGTAGGTGGAGATGTATGAGGAGGAGGAGGAGGATCCATAGGTAGATACATCCAATCATGAAGATCACATGGAAAAAACTATAGAGATCTGGTCCATACATCAATGCATTCATAGTGGATCATGAAGCGATAGTCT
>JARHVA010007796.1:160000-370000 GCA_037957365.1 Torreya grandis
TTTTAACAAAACTTATAATGTCTAGCTTCAAATACAAATCTTGACTTGTTAAAATCTATCTAGCACAAGAGAAGTTGATCTCTCTATTGGTTTACCATACTCACAAATACAACAGTGCTATAAAAATGATAAACAAAACAATAAAATAATAATCAAGGTAAAAATTTAATTTTAGATTGCATTTTTTAGTTCCCATGTCCCAAATTAATCAAATTAATAAAAGAAAAATGAAAAGCATAGAGGGAAAAGAAAATGGAAGGTGTCCTATTACCAAAGTGGAGTATTAAAATGATTGATTGAGCTAATCCTTTGGAACTAGTCCTCAGCTAAGCCAAGCCTTACATAACTGTAAGTAAGAGGGCATTTCAAAATTATAGGGAATAAATTGACTAAGAATATCAAAATACATAACCACCATATAAAATGTGTAGGAAATGAATAAGAATCTCAATGAGACTCAAGATATTGAGATAAATCCTTTTGATTAATCAATGGAAGGATTCAAAGTCAACCACTAAAAGACAAACTCAATTAGCATAACAACGAAGATTAAAATAGGGAGAAATTACACTAAGAAAAATTTCAAAATGATTTAATAAAGGTGTCTAGGCATAATGTGTCTCTCCCTCATAGGTCAAAAAACTACCAACCAAGTAAATCATACTCTAATCTAATAAAAATGTCAACCTATAGAAAGGATTCTAAATACTAATATATGCAAGGAATCCAATCCTAAAATTTAAAATTCAAATATGCCCACCAAGGAATTCCATGACATGACTACCAAATCACACCACACTATGCATTTTAATGTCAAGCCTAGTTTGGGGAAACCAATCACTAGCCTTGTTAATCATTTTATTAACTTAGCATGGCTACCAACATGTGTGATCTCACTTTGAGTTTTGTAACCAATCCTTACTTTTCTAGTTTTATTTATTCTCTAATCATGAATTGAATGCCACATAAAGCACCTTTTTTATCTTGGTATTTGTTAATCATGAGAATATGTGAATTGCCACTTCCTTGTTGGTTTGGATTTGTCTTATGTATATATTTTTAGTGATAAACTGATCATTGACTATATCAAAATGTTAAGCTTGACATCCATTTCATGTCAAATGTAAATTAAATTTAGTTTAACATATTATTGATGTAATTATCATCATGTCTTTTAGAGGAAAGTTCATGCCACGTGGCTTCTTCATGCTCATTCCATACTTCACTAAGGCTTGATATGTGTTATTTATACCTTTGGTCATGGTGAAGTAGTATTCTATCCTATGGGATCATCCCACTTACCCAAGACTCAATTATTTTTAGAGATTATATATACTATCTTGAGGTAATGGGTTTCCAAGATGACACCACTCGGTAACATTGTAATAATCCACTTGCTTTGAGGGTATTATTGTTTTACAAGTCACTCAAGGTAATGGGTCATCAAGATTGTGTCACATGGAATCATCTCACTAATCTACTCACCTAGAGGTTCTTATTATGTTATAGAGTTATCGACGGTAGTAGTTCACTGGGATCATACCATTTGGTAGAAACCCACTAATCCATTTGCCTAGAGGACTTGTTGAGTTAGAGGCTCTCAGGAAATACTCTAAACTACTTAAGTCCTATAGAGTGGTGAAAAGATCCCATGTGGCTCTAGGAGCTATTGAAGAACTGACTAAGTGTCAAAATATATTTTCAAATGAGTTAGGGCTATTGGTAGCCCCATAAGGGTGTCACATGGCATAATGAATGTTACATGATAAAATTAGGCACATGAGGGAGATAAAGTGAATAAATATAGTTAACAACTTCTAAATTAACATGGCTAAATTTTTAAAAACAAATGATAGGAAAAATTTGAAAATTGACTAAACATGAAATTCAAATGAAGGCATGAAATAAGGAAAACTTAGCATAAAAATTAGCTCATTTTTCTATATTAAATCTAGATTCATCCATTTGATTTAAAATCAACTAAGTTAGAGAGTAAAACTTTATAAACATCTTATCCATTTTATCTTGAAATAAACAATTATAGACAAACTTAGCCAAAAGTAAGGCTACACTTATTCCAAAATAGTTATATTAATCTATATAAGTCTAATTCAAACACTCTAAAAGGGGAAATATAAATAGATATTAAATTTAATTAGCATGGTTAAAATTGATAAGAATTATTCAAATTCAATCATTCAATAGTTTTAGTCATGATTCTACTCCAAACCATGTGTTAAAACAATGAAATATACCAAAATATAGAGCAAAAAAAGGGTCCCCATTTTTAGCCTAAAAATGGGGTGTGTTTTAAAAGCAATAAAAAATGGTGACTCTTATTGGGAGATACTCTTGAATATATCAAAAATATATAATCACAAGTTCTCATCCAAAAATATTCATTAGCTACAAGGCATCTTCCAAAGTAAAATTAAATTATGAAGGCATACAATTTTGCTCCAACACATGACATACTAAGCTGAAATTATACCCAAATACCATCAATATGTGATCTATGTGATTAATTCAATTATTTTCCAGGCACCCACATTAAATTTCTTTTGTTTAAATTATAATAACTTATAAAAAGGAAATATTTTGAAAATTAGCTTAAGGGGGAAGGCATGGACAATGATCATCTTCTAGCTAGGCATTCATATACCTAACATAGATACCTCTTATCCCTTACTAAGGCCTTTATTCACTACCAAATAGGGTATAAATCATGTACTAGAGGCTGCCAAGATCACCCTTTTGAGGATAACTTTCATATTTTCTCATTTTGGTCAAAAAAATTTTGAAATATATTTTACATTTCCATCTATGGAGGGTTAGGGGACCAAGCAACAGATTTAAGTTGAGAATAAGAAGCTCATGAAAAATAAAACAAATCATAATTAAATTAGTGTTTCATTCTTCCTTTAAATGTTTCATTTAATAATTTCATGGTCTTTAAATAATAAAATATGCCTTTATAAATCCACATGTTTAGTTTAAAATTATTGGCCTTTAAAATTATGAAAATACAAGTAACAAACAAAAATTTGTGCAAATATTTAGGTAAGAATTATCACATTTACTCATAGGAATGTCATTGGTTTTTCTTGAATAAAACCCACTCATTTATTATATGTTGATAAAGTATGGTAACCCTTAGGTCAAAACAGTAGGCTCAACTCAAAAATAATACCACACATCTAAACCAACCACCTAAAATAAAAACAATGAAAAAAAGCCTAAACTAAAACTAGGGATAAGAAGAAAAGCAAATAATAAAGTGGGAAAAAATAAGAAAGTATTTAAAGGGGATTTCAAACCAAATATATCTTATAAGTAGTGTTTGAGGAATTATCCATTGATGAAAAATGGGACATCCACACCAACTAGAGCCCTTGGGTGGAAAGAATTCTCACATAGGATTTTGGAAATTAGATAGGGATTCAACCATAAGTCATCAAACTTTTTGTGATGTATCTTTTGTTCATGAGCCTTGTCCCACATAAGGATAATATTTTATACCCAAAATTCCTTTTATTTGGATCCTTTTTCAAATAAACATTTGAAAATACTTTGGTGTTTACTAAAGTGTAGCAAGGCTACATCACATTTTTCAATCAAATTCATAAGGTTCAAGATGCCAACCTTTACCTGGTCATCTACTTCCAAATAATCAATAATAAAATGTAAGGTAGTATTCCTTAATTATAAAATAGGGTATTTTTCATAAACTAAGTGGTTGAGAGAAGTGCCTAAAGATGATTTAGTTCTATTCTTATCAACCCACAATGAAAATTTTAAGATTTATGTCAATTATTATAATTATTTTCTAGCATCATCTTAACTATGTTTATCATATTATTATTAGTGTACTCATCATTTACATTTTCTTATAGATAATAATTATAATAGAATTTTAGGATTTCCTAGTGATCATATGCCCATTCTAGAAATTGTGAAGATGAAAAAGTAGGTCCATTATCACATACTAATCCATAAGGCATACCAAACCTTGTGATAATGTACTCCTTTAGAATTTGGGTGACTATGTTGATAATGAAATTATTAAATGGTTGAGCCTTAGCCCAATGGGTGCAATAGTCTATGGTTATGACAATGATTTTTGAGCCAGTAGATAAATTTTCATTTATTTTTGCCATAAAATTTATCCCCTATTTTTTAAATAATTGAGATTCAACCATTGCAAAGAAAGGCATTACCAGGGCATGTTCTCTATGTGTAACTATTTTCATGTATGTTAATTCATAAAATGTAAATGTGCATATTTGAAGAGGTGCATCTAGTAATATCATTATCTCTATATCTGGTGGGTGGTGGTATCACCTAAACCATGCCCAAACTCATATTTTCTATAAAAATCACTAAGAATACTAGCTACTTATTCTCTATTAAGGCACCTTAGGTAAATTCTTTGGTTATTTATTATTTAGAGAATGTTATATTTGATCATAAAGTGGCTTCTTTTCAAGCATAGTGCCCTTCTTTATAGAATTAAAATCATTAGAGCATTTATTGTTAAGCAAATAATGGACTCCATCCTTGTTCCAATAATCATTGGTGATGTCTTTAATCACATACTAATACAAAAAGTGATTTTAAAATTTGATTCTACCATAGTTATGCTTAGCCAATTTCCTCTTATAATAGTCATTAACTACATTTCAAGTTCAAACAGTTGAAGCATAGTTATACACTTGGATCTTTGCTTGCCTAATTCATTCTACATTAGCATGGTTGTGAATTTTGAATTAGGCACAACTATAAATGCCTAATTATCCATTAGAGTGTATCTTAATTCTACATTATTCAAATTGGATCTCATAAATGAAATGGGCTATTCATCTCTATCCCCTTTTCTTTGTGTCAAAATAGTAGATACCAAATGCTCTAAAACAAATGAGTAAATATCAAAAGGTTTTGGTAATAAAGGTTGATCAACATTGGTGTGTGCATAATTTCCTCTTTAATCTAGGTGAAATTTACCTATGCTTCCCTTTACAATCAATTTTATCATATTTTTTGAGCATGTTATTGTCTCTATAAATCTTGAGATAAACTTCTTGATGAAGTTAATCTTTCTGAATAATAAATTCAACTCCTTACTACTAGGCACTAGGATTTGTATAATAACTTATATTCTATAAAGGTCTATCAATATACCCCACTCAAAAATGATATGGCCTAGTAGGTTCCCCTTTGTGACCCTAAATATACACTTCTTTGGGTTCAATGAGATCCCATGGTCATTACACCTTTGCATTAATCTCCTCAAATCTTTGACATTGTCACCTCTACATTTGGAGAATACTTTCAAGTCATCCATGCACACCAAAATGTACTTAATCATGAGGTATTTTAAAGATACATCCATGGTCCTTTGAAATGTAACATTGACATTGATGAGGTCAAAAGGCATTATTTTATAAGTAAAGGTGCCCCACTTGGTTGTGAAATATATTTTTTATCTAGTACTCATAGTTGACTACTACCTAACTATAACCATAGTATCTATGCAAGAAAGACATCATTTGAGCTCCATTCATAATTTTTATAACTTCATATAATTATGTAAATGGGTAGTTGTCTTTTTTAGACTCCATATTCAAGTTGTAAAAATAAACACAAAGTCTAATATCCTCAATCTTCTTCCTCACCAGCACCAAATTTGCAACCCAAGTGGAGTGCTTAACTATAAATATGATTTTTGTTGCAAGAAATTTCTACACATAATTTTATATTAGTGGATCAAGTAGTGTATTAACTAGTCTTTGTCTCTACCTAAATGGACTTAATCATGGCTTCAATGGGATTGTGTGTGTTAAGATGGAGATGTCAAAGACTTGTAGGTCCTCATAGCTCTATGAAATCACATATTTGAAATATTTTAGGGCTTTTACATTTCCCGCTTATCCTCTAAGGTACTGGCTATGTTGAGAAACACATTTTTGGATCACTTTCATCACCCAAGTTACAATGCTCATGAAACATACCTTTATCAAGGGTCGACTTAAAAATTGTGTTTTTATTGTTTGGTTACATGTCTTTAGAGGAAATGTATTCTCATGTCAATTTTTTCTAATGGTTGAGGTGTGATTTAGTGTACTTTATATAGACACCACATTTTGTCCAAAACTATGTTTCACCTAGATGTAATATTAGTTTATATAGAATAGTGAAAATTAAGCCTAGGAATCATTTAATATTCCAATTTCATATTCATGTCAGACATTAGTGTTTAAAATCATGTTGAGGTATCCCTATTTGGGGTATTATCTTATACATAATAGTAAATGTTGGTGTCCTAGATTACACCCTAGCCGAACAAGGGGATTATCCAAGTCCTCCTACTCAAATCTAGTCAACATGGGAATGACCCTAGGCTATGGGTCACCTAATCTTGGGTCAAACCTCTAGATAAGGATAGATTACTTATGGATCTATCATATAAAATAGACCTAAATTAACACTTTCTTAGAAAAGTGGAGAGAGATTAACAACAATCTATGAAAACATTTAAAATGAGGTGATGCACCAATAATTTGAACACTTACACTTTACACAAGATGCACTATAAGACACATTCAAGACTAAATAAGATCATTCCTTAAATAACTATTTCACAGAATGCATTGATTATCTATTAACTTAGGATGAGAGTGTAGATGTCCACTTCCAAACTAATCAATAAACTATTTATTACACTTAGAATGACCTATGAGAACTACAAAGAACTTCATGAAGGTGAGAAAAATTAGATAGAGGCAAGGAAAGCATATATTCACTTAACCACAACACATAGATTCATATAACACACTTCAATTCAACTTAAAAAAATGAATAAATTTAGTTGTTATTGCATCAAATAGGTGTTATAGTAAAAATGTTGGCATATTCTAAGAAAGTCAAACTCATAAGAGTCTTTTATCTAAAAATATTAGATTTCTAGAGAGAACCAAAATATAGAATAAAATGGAACATATATAGAAAATAGGGAGGAGAGAGAGAGGGAACTATGATAGATTATCATTATTTTTAGGATGTTGAGTCATGATCTTACCAAGAAGGAACTGACTTTTACAAACTCTGTAAATTAACTCAATACTCCATTGTCTTTATCTAACCACCAAGTCTCTTTCTTGGGACTCTATGCCATTTTCAACCTAATTTGCTAATAAGGACAAACTTCTTATATCTTAAAACTGATAGAACCATGCCATATCTACTTTAGGTGGACATAGGTACTTGTTTGTCAAAAATGTGACCATATCAAAAGATGAGACACTTATAATAATCCCATAGTCGACCCCTACTTTAAAACATGATCATAGGTCTATGATATATGAAAACTAATTCATTTATGGGTTTTCATATGTCAAGAATATAAATTAAAACCAACTCATTTATTGGTTTTAATATAGAAAGAATATCAATGAAAACCTATAGACTACTTGATCTTATTGTCATAGATAGTTGCCCATCTTTGATCCTTTTTATGCCTAAAAATACCTTTTTTACTTCTAAACATTTATAGAATCTAAGAACTTATTATATGCATGGAGTTTCTTCAACATATGGTAAACATAGTTGTGAAACCATACTGCAACTCTAGAGAATAGACCCTTTATCTTCTAAAACTTTAAACCAAAGATTTATATTGAGATTTAATGATGAAAGGGATTCATCTTAAATGTATGACTATATCTCATTCCTTATAAATGATAATTTGAAGTCTAATGGTGACATTCTATTTGAAACACCTATTATAATTTAACCTTGACCATATGTTTGACCTCTATATTAAAGCCTCTTAGCTTTCAAATTTTAATCTCACTCATTAATTTGCTTTGTATAGAATGAACGTGAGCCATTGATTTACTTTGTAACTTAGTATGAACATGACACTTGGTAGTCTCTCTCTCTTCCTCAATATCCTTTGAATTATTGAGATTAATCACACCATTTCTATTGATCTATATGAATAAATACATACCATTTATATTCTACTAGTTTAATGTGATTGTGAAACTTGGTAGATTCTTATTATCCTAGAGATCATTTGACCCTTTAACTTGTTACTCACCATCGATCTTCATGGTATAATTAAATATTAACCATTAGATATAATTGATCCCACTAACCTATTAATTACCATGTACCATTGATCCATATAATAAGTACCTAATATCTTAACACTTGGTAGGAGCTCGTTCATACTGACCTTTTGACTTGATGTTCACTGTTGATATCGATCTATATGATTGAACATATACTGTTAGATATTGGGACCCATTGACATCTATCAAATCACTAATAATTATTAGATCTTTGGTACAATTTAACTCCAACCATTGATATTTATCATTTGAATTCCAACATCCATCTTACGAGGCTTTAACTTTGTCCATGTGCCCATTTCATTTTATAGTATTAACTTTAGAAGATTATATCTTGACATAGAAAGCTCATCAAGCATGAAATTTTTAAATCATGATCTAGGCATGAAAAACATCATATCCATGCATTTATTTTAACCTAATATTATTTTTAAGCAAATATATTAAATGCATAATCAACTAACCAATCCATTCTTGCATGATGTTTGATGGCAGTCTGGGTCCTTTAGATCATTGTCTTTACACTTTAATCCTAATTAAAGTTTTTCAAAAAGTTAAAAATGATATATTATCTCCTTTTGAAGTTCATATGATCCTTTTTACATTGAATCACTCTTCAATCATCACCCTATTCAACTTTTTATTTTGGATTAGGCACATGTAGGCCAAAATGGAACAATAATAAACTCTCATGAATTCATGTCCAATAAACTTTTGACCTATAAAATTGATAGTTTGGACTTTAGATCTATTAATTGAGGAACTTAAGCAATTCGTAAAGTGCAAAAAATTTAAGTAGAATGAATTAACCAAGAAAATCAAATTAAATGATTAAGTGAAATTTTTGTGTGCAATTAGTGAAAATGAATTTTGTGAAAAGGAAATTCTAATCAAATTGAGGTCAAGATGATGTCGTCATCCTTAAAGTTGAGGAATTAAAATTATCTCCCTTAAAGACTTAAATTTAGAAATGGAGATCCATGCTTAATGAATAGGATCTTTATCCTAAATATTAATTTTTTATCGCTTCCTTAACTCAATTAGGCTTAAACTAAACTTAACTATGGTTAAATCTAACCTAAATACACTTGGGTTAGAGTTAGTTTGAAAGTTTATAAATATAATGCATCACCCATTTTTCAACAACTGATTTTGATGTAATGTTATTATGTAAAAATACCTTCAAGGAGCCTTTTTGTGTAATGTTATAATGTTCATTTATTGAGAGAGATGAGATCAAAGCCAAGCCAAAGCCAAATCCAAGCCCAAAATTACCAAGGTGATAAGGAGATATGATGTAAGGATTACCATTATAAAAGACTCTTTGAGAACATGACCAACCACATTCTTTCATAGCCAACATGAAACTCTTGTTCTCAAGGAAGGTTAATAATTCTTGTTTTGTCTTCCATTCATAGTTACTTGTATTCTTCTATTGCTCCTTATATGTCTATCATTGAAATGTTAACTTTATTAGTGTGTTTTTATTTGTTTTTATCATACTAACACAATATTTCTCCCTTATTAGATTCCTATTGATCACATAATAATATGCCTGGTGGGACTCATATCCCATAAAACTCTTCAAGTTACTTATTAGAATGTTATTCTAACCAATTTTGTGCAAAGTTTTTGATATAAATGCCAAAAAAGTGAAGAAATTTGAGCTCTCAGCTGAAAACTAGGTAGACATTAAAAATTATAGGGATCTTCAGTGATCATGTCTAAATAAACAATGATCACTACAATAATTGATGTTGATCTCTCATTAAAACATAACAAACTAGAAATGTAGTAAAAATCAACTCTTTATTGATTTTTTTGATGCCAAACAATCTATTTATTGCCTATCTAATTTTAATATTATAAGGCAATAATAAATTTGAGTTTCAAACATTTTTATCAAGCATTTTTTATTTCAAAACACATCCATCTTTGGTGTGATTTCAATAATCAACGATGATCATAACAAATCAGTGTCAATCTCTAAAATAGTCGACTATCCCTATAATAATCATAGACAAGTTCTCTATTTTTTTTACAACCCAAGAGTTAAAATTTTTTGGTTTCTTAGTCTAACTTATATAATTTCACCTGTGTCTAAAGCACAAATTAATCTACTAACCTTGTTTGTAAATAATTAAGCCAAAAAGGGAGGAATTTTGGGTGCTTTTTAAGAAAAAAATATTTTTCCAAGTCCAATTTCATAACAAAGGCTAAAATCCATTTACATTTGGTTAAGGTGCTTAAAAATCACTTAACAATTTATATTTTAGAATTTTCAATCTTTTACAAGTGCAAACATGACCAAAGGGGACAAAAATTCAAACACATTACAATTTGGAGTTAGTAAAAAATAATCTAAATCTTTATTTAAAACTCTTAATGGATTTTTCAATTATTGTTTATTCTTTAGATAGTTTCAAATACTTAGATTATATTATTTGAAGTTATCAAACATAAAATTTAGTGTGTATACTCCCCCTATCCCCTTTAGGGAACTCACATGACACAAAGAAATTAGTTTATTACCATTGTTTGTAAAGTTATGTTAGAAAGAATGTTGTGTATGATATCCCCAAGATCTAACTGATTTGGGTGAATCAAAATTGAACTCTAAAGTCTTTCCATTTTAATTTATTTATTTTTATGAATTTAGATTATGGGTGGGATTTCATCACCTACCCACAAGTTCTTTAGGGGTGCATTGACCTAGGGATTCATATCTTAACATCATACCAACCCTGTTCTATGATGGGTTATATAAATTAGGGCATGTGATACTAGGATTTCCAAGGAGATGAGTGGCTAGCCTCTCTGATCTTAAAGAAAAACTAGGTTAGGTATTTATAAACATTAGACTCTATGAAATAGTACATGGGTAGAGTCACTATGAAAGGGAATAGACCCTTTTATAGTAGTAGATATGAACCTAATTGACATGATTTTGCTCTTGTGTTAGCCACACTTGCGACCATCTAGTAGGTTTGAAACTTTTATATTTTTAGTCAACCCCACTTGTGGATTTTTTTACCAAATTTTTAGTGATCCTCACTCTAAGTCCATGACATGTACCTATGATTAGGAGATAGAGGGGGCATAAAAAATCTACGCACACATGTACTTTAATTTTTGAATTAACACTTAATTTCTCATAAGCATTGGTATATCCATGGAAACTTTGGTAGCAGCTACACACACCCATGTCATTTTTAGGGATAAGATGAGCCACTTGTGCCTTTTCTATTTTATTTGATTTACATGCATGTTTTGAGACTAAAAATTGTTTATTTATTGAAAACAAGTCATAATATTCACATGTTTCTATCACAATTTTTCCTTAGAGGTGTTATTCAACCCATTTGGTGTCATACTTTTGCCTTAAAATTTTTGTCCCAAAATGTTTATGTGTGTCACTGGTTTAGACATGGTATCATTATTTTACCTATTTCATTTTGAACACTTTCATTGGATTCTTAAATCAAAAACCATTATCATATCATTTTAGTCAGGGAGCATCATTACACTACTCATGTTATTTCAAAAACATCACCTTGTTTTAAATCAAATCCAAAATTGTGTGTGACTTTTGGTCTAAAATTGGTATTGTTATGCTATCCATTTAAGTCTAGGATGTTCTCCATTTAAAAAAATTCACATCTTTTAAACCAACTTCAAAACTTGTATTATGAAGTTGAAATTCAAAATTGATCAGTCTACACATGTGTCTTGCTTAATTTTGGCTTGGGTTTTTACTTCTTACATTTGAATTGTGCAACTTGGACTAGATTCCTTGATTGCTTTAAAAACACATCTTTCCTAGATCTAGTAAGTGGTCTATTTCCATGTTCCTCAAGTCAATTTATTATATTGAATAAGGTTAAAAATATCTTTTTAATAATAACTTTAAGAATGTTTAGTTTACATTGGAGTCTTGCTTATCACCTGGGCTTTAATGCTTTTCTCATCACTCTTATTTTGATTACTTGAGATTGACATTCCCAATTATTTTTAGGTGTGTGCCTAGAGTGAATTTTTTCATATGATGGTGAATTTTTTTTAGAATCCATGTGTTAAGATTGAGTTGAAGTGTTTTAAACTATTTGCTTTAGAATTTAGGTTAATTTCAAGTTTTTAGTTCAACCTAGCTTATTTTAAAAGTCTAGTTTTGTGCCTTTTCACCAAAGACCTAGAATTTCCTTACAATTTTTGGACCTAGTTTGTTTTAAATTTTAGATTTGTGCCTTATTATCAAAGACCTTGTATTTTTAATTTTAGTCACAGATTAGATTTGTTCAAAAAACTTTGCCAAGACTGGGATTCAAAACTTTGCCTTTTATTTGACTATTTATGTGAGAAACCTCAGAGTTTTGGAGATATTTGAGACCATTTTTTCCATCTATATCAAATTTTAATATGTTTTTAAGCATTGACCAATATATTTTAGACCTCATTTCAAGTGTTTAGTGAGCTTTAGACCTTTTTATTTCATCAGACCTAGTTGTAAATTTGAGCATGACTTGATTGAGTTTATTTTCAAGTGCCTAGCTCATGTTTTTTAATTTTCTTAGACTAATTCCAAGTTTTATGGATCTAGAGTCCAAGACCTTTTTCATAGACAAATACCACCCTCTTTGGGATAATTTACAAACCCAACCATGTAGATTATCATATGTTGATATTGCCCTTCTTTGGGCCAATTAAAGTACCATGTTCTCCCTTTTAATGATAATAATATCTAATTCATTACCATTTTGGTCCCTCTTCCTTTATCCCACATTATAAATCAAGATCCATAACACCCATTCATTATAATTTTAGTCCTTCCTCCTTTGGATTGTATCAACAACCAAGATTCATAATGCCCAAGGATTGCCATTCTAGGCCATCTTCCTTTGGACTACATCTACAACCAAGATTCACAATGCCCATTCATTACTATTTCATGCTCTCATCCTTTAGTCTATGTTAGCAACCAAGCTTCATAGTACCCATTCATTACCATTATAGGCCCTTCCAAATCTAGTAGATCCTTATCCCAATAAGGTTTTACAATTACAACTAGATGAATCATAGTAACCATCCAGACCCATAACCAACCTTTATTAGGCCCATATTTCATGAGCCTACTTATAAAGAGCTCATTATTGTACCATACATCATTATTCATCAATTGTCAACCTTCCCCCACTTTAGAAAATATAATATGATCATTGATCCATAATAGAACCAATCATTATCTCTCTAAGAGCCATCATTTAAAGACCAAAATGCATATAGATCTAATATTTTACAACCAAGTGTAAGACAAAGCCAAGACAACCAACCAATCCTTGATGTTTTTGTTCAAACACCTATTTGTGATGAGTTAGCCTATGTTAAATCACCAGTTGACACTTTCCCTTTGGTTGAGGAGTATCACTCTAATAAGATGGTATGTTGAGTCATCCCCTAATGATTATAACTACCTTTATGTAAATAATTATGTCAACCATTGTCATTTTTTAAAGAAGCCTCACTTTGAAAAGCTAGTCTCTATGGAGTTTCTTGTTAACCATTTCCATTTTTTTGAGAAGCCTCACTTTAATAAGCTAGTATTTGTGGATTCCTTAGCAGAACATATTTATAAAGATCCCATCATTCAAGCCTAGGCCTTTAATCATCTAATACTAAACATTAAACATAACATCTTTGATTTAACATTAGATTAAGAATCAACATTAAATTCATGTTATGTTTTTGAATTGATATTAGATTTAGCATCAAAAGTAGAATTAATGTTAATCTCAACATTAGATTTAGAGTCCCTTGAGTCAAACTTAGCTTTAGAATCAGAATATATTTATGGCTATTACAACATTGGTTACATATGTCTTGTAGATCAATTTAAATACATTTATGAACCTTCCAAAAAAAATTGAGGATGATTAATTCATCATAGACACATATTTTCCTAGTATCTTATATGAGGATTGTGTTACCTCTTCCCATTCCATTACTATTCCACATGTCATTAAAACTAACTAACATAGCCATTATATTGGCATTCCACCTCTGAGAATCATTGATTAAGACTGATAGAATCACACATTGTTGAATTACATCCATGATGACATATCCATTGTAGAACATTAGTGGGACCAAGACCACATTCATTTAAAAGAAGAATAGTATCCTAGTGAATCATTTTTGAAGGCACTAGGGGGAAATCAAAATCCAAAAACAACATATTTTATTGAAACCTTGTTTGAGACACTAGTAGAAAATAAAATACAAAAGTCAACATTACTTAGTGAAAATTTATTAGAGGTGTTATGGTACAATGAAGAAAATTTTATTAGTGAAAACCTCTTAGAGGTAACAATAGCTAGGCACAATATTTATTAAATGCTTTATGAATAGATTATTAAAGATAGCATCAATATAACTTCCAATCTATAGCATAATAAAATGGTGGCATCTCTTAGTCCCAAATAATATAAAAATAAGGTGGTCCTATCAACATCAGATTCAAAAAAAATTGACCTCACTACAACCAAAATTATGTTGAATCCAAAATCAACAACATTATGTGTTCTTAAAAATCCCTACCTTCATTTGTTGCCCAATCACTATACATTCCATTATGATCCATCTCATCATTACCAAATTACACCTTTTATCCAAATTTTATTTGTATTTACCATCCCTATCCACACTCTAATTTATAGAGGCTACATAGACATCTTGTATTAAACTTTGGAGAAAATAAAATCAACAACCAGTGAAGATCACAACAACATTATTAGAGTAAAAATAGTAGTAGATTCTTGACAGAGTAGCTATTCAAAAGGGGTGTGGGATAAAAATCTACATAATTGACTATTTTTGGTTGTATCACTACTGATCATGATGAGAATCTCTACATTAGTAAGAAAAAAAATCATTTACTTTTCCTTTCCAATTACCTTGTATTTCTATTTACCTTTCCTTTTTCATTCACCATTCACATTGCTATTATTTTATACCTTTCCATGTGCCTTGCCTTGTTTATTGCCTTGCCTTACCATCCTTTCATACTTGGCCATAAATTTGAACTAAAATTACTTGGGGTCTATTTGGAATATTTAGGAAAAACTCAATTTACATTTAGGTTAGCTTAGTCATCATTTTCTAATGCTTTTGCCATTTTTTGAGCATTTTAAGTATAAATACTCTCACCATTTTAAAAGCAATTTAATCCATACTCTTTTTATTTTATGATTAATTTTAGTAAATTATCTCACCATTTTATGATTTAACCTAGTCTATGTCTCATAATTCTTTGTTGAGTTCAGATTCCTATAAAAACCCCAAAACATGGTTGTATATTAGTTCATTCAGAATATATGTGTGCCACTTAGAATGTGCATCTCTTAGTTAGTTGATATAACTAAAGTGTTCTCATGGATTTATTCATGACCATTTCTATTTTCCTAGTTTTTTTTACAATAATTTTTCACACCATTTATGGGTGAACAACATTGTTGAGGTCTATTTGGACCATATGGGAAACACTCATTAAGGTCATCATGGTCACCCCTTTTCTATGGATCTCAGTATTTTGCAAGAAACCTAATACAATGCTATAGCCATTTTAAAAGTGATGTATTTTTAGTTTATAATGAGTTAATATACCGTAAAATTACAAAAACATTCATAAAATTTCATAAACATAAAATTTTTAAAGGAGTTATAAACCCCTAGAGATATACAAATCCCTAGAGATATACAAATCCCTAGAGATATACAAATCCCTAAAATCTAAAAACATTGGCCCTATCTTGAACCTAGTCAGTCATTCTCTATCTACCCTAATAGGGCAAATAAATTATTTGTTATAATCCTTTCCATCACCATTGGGAGTGTGACCTTAACTTTGGATGTATCTTTTCTTAGGGGTACTATCCAATTCACACTATTAGGCCAAGCTAGAGCTTTGTCCTACTAGGGCAAAACCAAAGAGTCAGCTTATATTGGGATATATTACCCCCACATGTCATTCCCTTGACTAAACCCTTGATTTGGGGAACCATTTATTTATAATTAAATTGAGACTTCACATGTATGTATTAACCTGGTTAATGATAGGATACATTTTATTGATTTTATTTTTGAGCTTTTTGTTTGTTTGGTTAGTTGTTTATTTACCTATTTATTTGATTTCATTATTATGCTTTGACTCAGTCTATATGCATTAATTAGATGATTCCTTGTACATTAAAATTGAGTCCATCCATATTCATATGTCAACATTATCATCATGGTTTTTATCATTGGTGTGTTATTTTTTATTGTTTACTAAATTGGGAGTTGGTCCTTATGTACATTAAAACCATGTCATCATGGTGTTTTATATCATGATGTATACCATAATTTGATACAAAAAAACTAGTTTAGTGGATCTTAAAATTAATTGTTATATATAAAATTATCCTTGTTCACTTTGTAAAATATTTCAACTCTCTCTGATTAAATCAACCCATTGACCATTCTAGATGTATCAATGCTAATAAGGATGATCATCTCTATGTTGGTGGGTAAAACTAAATCATTCACATCAATTAGTTATTATTATTATATTATATTATATTAATTATTTCATTTTTTCATACTTATGGGTGAACTACATTGGTATGAGGTATATTTAGACTATGTAGGAAGTGCTTAGATGCATGATGTATCTCAAGTTAGCTCAGCCACCATTTTTCTTCCAATCATCTCTTTCATCATTTTTAACATCCGCATGTGTCTAACTATTTATGGATTATTTAGTCATTATACCATATCATCTACATTTTCACTTTCTCATATTTGATTTATTTGATATGTTATATCCTTGAGTTATTCTTGCTAATTTTCCCTACTAGGTCACCACCAATTTATCATAATTAAATCTTCCCTACTAGGGAAGAAACAATTTTTCAATCTAGGTCATCAAAATAATTATAATAACCTTTGATAAAATCATTATTTTAACCCATCCATCCTACAAGGCCATATACCTATGCCACTAATTATAAATACCTTTAGGAAAATTAGTGTCTCAACCTTCATTATTGATTATAATTGACTTTGGGCAAAAAAGTAGTTGTAATCAATAAGTGCAAGAATTATTTCAATTGGATTAATATCACCTTCATTAATTTCACTCTTATTATTAATTCCTTTTGAGGTACCATCTACCAACTATATGTGTCAGCCACTCCCTCAAGGGGCCATCATAGGCTTCCCAAACTTTTTTTATAGCATCATTACATGGGTTTTTATTCTTAGCCAAGGCATCAAATTTCTCATTGTTTGAGTATGAATCACTATTCTTGTGTCTTGTAAAGCCTTACCAAATAGGGGAAAACTATAGACACCCTATTTTGGACACAATTATGCTTCAATCAAGCTTTAGATTGGTTTCTACCAAATAGTGTAACTAAGACTAAGAACCAATGAATGTCCCAGATTCATCCACACATAAAAAATTAGTGTTTAGAATCATGTTTAAGCATCCCTATTTGGGTTATTATCTGTATGTAATAGTAACCTCTCATGAATTCATCTGTAGTCAACTTTTGACCTAGAAAATTTATAATTTGGCCTTTGGACTGATTAAGTAGGGAACTTAAACAATTCTTAAAGTGAAAAAATTCTAGGGAAAATGAATTAACTAAGAAAATAAAATAAAATTATTAAGTGAAATTTCCATGTGCAATAAATTAAAATGATTTTCTTGAAAAAGGAAATTCTAGTAAAATTGATGTCATGATGATGTCATCATTGTCAAAGTTGAGGAATTGAAAATATCTCTGTTAAAGCCTTAAATTCATAAATGGAGAGCCATGCTTAATAAATGGGATCTCTATCCCAAATATTTAGTGCTTATACCCTCCTTAACTTAAATAGGGTTAAATTAAATTTAACTAAGGTTAAATATAACCTAACTACACTTGGGTTAGAATTATTTTGAAAGGATATAAATATAAGGCATAACCCATTGTTCAACAAGATCTTTTGGTGTAATGTTATTAAGTAAAATAACCTCAAAGGACATTTTTTGTGTAATGTTATAATTTTCACTTATTGAGAGATAGAAGCATTAAAGTCAAGCCAAATCCAAATCCAAGCTCAATATTGCTAAGGCAACAAGGAGAGATGATACAAAGAGCACCATTGTTAAAAAATCTTTGAGTACACGACTGAGAATATTTATCCATGACCAACATGCAACTCTATCTCTAAAGGAAGGCAAATAATACTTATTTTGTCTTCAATTAATAGTTACTTGTATTTTTCTCTTATACCTTGAGTTTCTAGGCTTGAAGTGTAAGCTTTATTAGTGTGTTTTTATTTGATTTTTTTTCATACTAACACAATAATAACTCCATTATTGGATTCTTATTGATCACACTTACCCATGGGGTCATGGTTTAGTAGGATGGTGATAAGTGGATGGTTTTCAGTGGTTTGCTTGCCTAGAAGTATTTGTAAAAAAAGCTTTGTTGACGTCACCTTGAGGTTGTTGGGATGATGATACATAGATGGATCTTAGTGATCTACTTGCCCAAGATCATCTGTAAAAAAGTATTTGCTAACATCAATGTTACGATGTTGATATTGTGACATGTGGATGAATCTCATTGATCCACTTACCTAGGATCATCCATACAAAAGGCTTTATTAACATCAGCTTCAAGAGGTCAATATAACTTGTACCTTTTATCTTGGTACTCCAAATGAGTAGAGTGATGATGCATGGTAAGAAATAACTCTAGGATGGTTTAGAAAACACTTATGTATGAGATACTTTGTTCAAAATACATAACATAGATAACAAACCCTACTATAAGAAAAAAACATCTCAATTATCTGTATAAATCATAAATCAGACCATGTACATAAGCATAAAATAAATGAAGGTGAAGATTAAAGCATATAATATGTCTTATACATAGCCTTGATTTATTTTATATTTGAAATCACCCTAAATATAATGATATAAAACCTATGGATTATGTTAGGCAAATAACTATAAACCAAGATAGCCAAGCAAACTTCTCAAGCATCAAATAAATTCCTTGAATTCATTCTTTTCAAACTTATATATCTTAGAATTTTTTTCAAAATATTGTAAAAAGATGTTTAATTAATATTGAACCCTATTTGAAAATTTTAAAATGGGGTGTGTATTAGGGCACAAAAATGGGTGACTCACAGGGGAAAATACTACTAGATATTTTGAGAACCCAAATTTTTTATAATACATCATGATAAAACTTCATATCAAAGAAATAAATAATACACCAACCAAACTCTAAAATATACTCTTGCTTCCTCATCCAACATACTAACCCCTTCCATTCCTTAGATTTATGTGTGTGATCTAGTGAAATCAATTATTCTAATTAAAGTTTTAATGGAGACTTGAATAGCCATTATATATTTCATTTTGACTTATGATTTTATAATCAAACATTAAGGAAATCTTAGGCATTTCTTTATTTCTAGATAGACATTTATAGCCTTAATAAAGATACCTCTTATTATAATTAATTCCTTTCTCTACTACAAGTCAAGTTTCCATAACCCTATTAGAGATTACTTGAATCACCCATATTCTATCAGTTTGTATGATTGTTTTCTAATGTATCACATATAAAAAAGGGTTAGGAACCACCATTGACTGGGTGTATGTATAAGAAAACTTATTTTATGAATACATCCCTATCAAGTGTGTATATTAATCGATGTTTATTATCTCTCATCTAAGTTTTAGCATGAAATAGTGCAATAAATATTTTTAAATAGAAATCCTTTATAAAAATTTCATGAGTATATCAGAGTAAATCTTAAAAGTCTTGTAAACCTATTCATCCCAAACATAACCTAATTTCACTAGAATACATACCTTAACTCTAAAAGGTCTAGTACTATCAGAATAAATCCTTGTGAATAAAATTTTTGATCCCTTATATATTTTACCCTTGTTTTGGCATGTTCCTTTTTGTATTTCCAACATAGCAAATTGTTGAGTTTGTTATGAAATTTAGAAATAACCTAAAAATCATAACAACTAATCTACTGAAAGCAAAATGAATAAAATAAGAAAATTAATTATAAAAAATAGGAAACTTATTGTAGAATGAAATAAATCTAATCTAAAATACAATAAATCTAATCCGCTCCTAGTCTAAATCTCCACTTACAGTTCATGTAGATGCATCTCTAGTTGGAGCATCCATGAAATAACACTTCAAAAACTATCCATTGACTAGAAAGGTGTGGTCATTACCTTGGAGATATTTATACTAGAAGATATTATTACTAAGGATTTATGATATATGATATGGTCCAATCCACAAAGGAGTGAATTTATCATGTTGTTCCTTATTTCATATGCTTTATCCCATTGAATAACTAAGTCTAAAATATTAAAGGCCTTGATCTTGGATCTTTTATCAAACCACTATTTGATAATATCCTGAAGTTTACTAAAGATATATAATGATTCAACTCTTTTATCCTTGATCTAGATTATATCCAATAGTGTACACTATATCCTTTCATCTTATCCCATATAATCCTACATGAAATGGTACATTGGTATCTTGAGATTAATAGGGAAAATTGGTTGTTGTCTATACACCAACAGAAAAAGTGAAACCTTAAGGTATTGTTTATGCTTAGTTCTATCTACCCATAGTGCATATTTCATCAAGAACTATCATTCTCTTAGTTTATCTCATGTTAAATTCTTAATGGTATCTATTAAATTATTATTGGTGCATTTATCCACTTCATTAACTTATGGGTATTAGTTTGAAGAGAACTTGATGGTGATCTAATTATTATAGGCCCACTCTGTATATCTAAAAGATTGAAAATATGGACCAATGTCAAAAACTAAATAAATGGGTGTACCAAACCTGGTCAAGATTTTTTTCTCTAGAAACTTGATAACATTGATTTCTATGGAATTATTAATGGTTATAGATTCTATCCACCTAGTGTAATAGTCAATACTTATTAATATAAGATTTTGCCTTGCTAAAGAATTTGGGTTTATCAACTGAATAAAATAAAGGCCCCATTAAGAAAAGGGATATCCTTTAATGAGTATAGGTTATGAGCATCATATCATGTCCTAACATGGTTATGAGAATCCTTGAATATTGTAGGCTCGTAATATCCCATTTTTTTAATTTTATGGGTTGTTGTGTTTCCTAAGGGATGCTTACTACCTATCTTTTGGTGTAAGTTATCCAAGATATTTGTATATTATTATACTAAAAGATACCATAGATATATGTCTTCATATGTATTCCTATATATGACTCATTTCTTAATCATGATCATGTAGTGATAAAATTTGAGCCTAAGGGCTCACCTCTGCTCTCTATTTAGTTTAGGGGGAGATGTTTTTGTAAATAATTAGTGGATGATCTATGAGTACCATTTTAGACCAACCACTTAAGAATCATTGATATGCTCAGTGTGGAATCATAGGTAAATTTTAGTCATCATATAGATAATTACTTGGCCTCTTACCATCATAACAAGTCTAATCTTGAGGTCAAACTCCTAAATTTTGACCATCCAATTTATTCTTCATTCACCCAATTTATTCTGGCCAAGCATGAAATTAACATCTAAGTCTAGGATGATGGTGTAAGTGTTATTATTTAGAATATAATGTCTAATTTTTTTTATATCTTTGATCAAGGAATATATCTATTTTTTTAATCATGGAGTATCTCAACTCTACATCCTTTGGATTGGTACTCATGAAGGAAATGGGATGTTCACTATCTTCCACTCTTTGTGTAAGTATTACAATAATAGTATGTTATGAGGTGAATAAGTAAAGATAAAAATATTTATTAAAGTTTTGAATAATCATAATTGGAGTCTGATATACTATAGTCATAGTGTCTATGAAGGCTTTCCAAGTCCCTATTATCCAATTAATCCTAGCATCCTATTTCAACATAACATTCAACGGCTTGAAAATCTCTCCAAAACCAAAAGTATTTTTCCTTAAAAATCTAATCTTACCAAATAAATATCGTAGCTCTTTATTTTTATTAGCATGGGTCAACTTAGAAATGGCCTAAACATATTCTAGATCAATGGAAATCTTATCTTTGGTAACATGGCCCAACAAATTTCCTTAATGAACTACAAAGATGGTCTTATTTAGATTCAAAGAGACCCCATATCTTCTACATCTATCAAAGACATATTTTAGATGTTATAGGTGATCAAATCTATCTTTTGAAAACACAATGAGGTCATCCATGTAGATAATTATATAATTCTCCACCAGTTCTTGAAAAAAAATCCATTACTCTCTATAAGGTGTCTCCCACATTAATTAGGCCAAAATGCCTCATTTTATATGCAAAATTCCTCCACTTGATGGTGAATTCATTATTCATACTAAATTTTTCTTAAACTAATACTTGATTATAACTTGATAATCCATCCATGAAAGACATAATCTTAGATCCAGTTAGCATCTAAATTACCTCATATAAAGAGGGTAGAGGGTAATTATCTTTTTTTAACACTCTATTTAGGTTTTTAAAATCAACATAGAGTATGATTTATCCATTATTATTTTGTAATGGCACTATATTAGCTATCTAGATTGAATGTTTAATTGGGAAAACAAATTTGGCATGCATTAGTTTCTATACTTTAGTTTGTATGAAAGGTTATAATATTGAACTCACTAGCATGTATCTTTGCCTAAAAGGCTTGTGTTCTAGCTTTAGGGGAATGGTATAAGTGATCACCCTAGGGTCAAATATATTTAAGTCATTGATGTCCATGTAATGACATCCTTTTATTATGAAATCACTCTCTTCAACCTTTGCTTTTTATTCTCTATGCAACTCATGCTCACATTCACAAAATAGGGATGTTGGTCAATTCTAAGATTATCTTTAATGAAATTAGATTAATATTTTGAGATAATTTTACTTTTGAGATTGAGGATATAAATAAAAAGATAATTTTAAGGAGACTATGCCTAGACGGATGTAGTTCTAATTTACTCATAAAATGCCATCTTTTCCCAATTCTTTAATCTTTATCAACTCAACGTATTATTCACATATTATATATGATTTAAAAGTGACATAATTATTCATGAATTAAATAATATAATAATCATCCTCTAACACCTACAAATTATCCACATTGTCTAGGACAAAAGGAAAGGAACTAGTTCTATTGAGAATTTATGCATTTTAGACTCTTATAATGGGGACAGATTAGGAGTTAAAGACTATATTGAGTCTAATATTTATTTCTCTTCCCTTGGGATCACTTTAATGTTGAATTATTAAAATTAATAAATTAAGTCCCATGATTAGTTCTTGTAATTATTTAAATAAAAGATTTTGCACTTATATTTGTTTCTAATTTGGTTCATTACTAGCTTTGAGTCACCTTAGATTATAACTTCTTGATATTATGATTTAGTGAAAATTTTAGACAAAGAATTAGAGATTTATATTCAAATATATTGTTAGTGTATGGGAAATAAAACATATAGTAGTCTAGATAGTGCTTCCCTTCTAGATTTGTGAGGACCATGCTAATACCATAGCCTTATTTTGATCAGGGACCATCAAAATGAATGGTCTATAACTTAGAAGGACATTAAAATTATTAATCATAAATATTTATTTGTTGTTAAAGGTATACAAACCCACATGTGAATATACAAATTCAATTTTATCATTATTTGTGTTATACTCGGTAATCAATTATCTCAGCTTTGGATCTCAGTTTACCTTGATCTAGTTTTCTACTCATTTCTATTCCAACCACATACGTGATAAATATGTGTCCATGTACCCATATAATGGATTTGATTAGTCTCAAATAAATAATAGATTATATGATTTTAGAATGTCCATGACCAAGATATCAATGGTCTATTACACACATGGTTTAGATGCCAACTAAATATGCATGTTTGTCAATTATCTAACACATAAGACCGAAGACTTGTCTAGCTATAAAAACATGTATTTAATTTATCTATAGTCAAACATAAATTACAATAGATAGTGGTAGGCATCAAGTTGTTTGAGGATCTAGAGTTAAAGAAGCAATTATATACATTATTTACAAACATTCAAAGAATTAATATAAATGGTGGTACTTCATTTTTATCTTTGTATGCCATTACATTGGTGTGGGAAAATTTTGATATATCAAATGTCATCCCTATCATAGCCTTGAGTATTAAATTTATTTATTCAGTGATATAAGATAACTTGTGGAGGTTGATGTTAACCTTAATATTCTTCATATTCTTGATAATGTTGTACCCTTGTTTATTTTGGTGTTCTAATCTTTGAAATTGGTCTTTCTCATTAGGAGGAGGTGGGTTATTATTGGATTTAGGATTATATGGATTGATAGCATTATTGTTAGGAGGTGTTGAAGTAGTCACATGTTACTTGTTCCTCATAATATAAATATTCCTTTCCTTTTGGTAATGTTAGCCAAATTTTGGCCTACATATCAAACTTGCCTAAATGCAATATAGTGTCCTGAAGATAAATTATGGATCAAGGCTTGAAGAAATTTTTGGATGGAATGAGTGGTCTAATGGTCTCACATTAATCATAAAACTTTTGAAAAACTTTAATCTTGCTTAAAGTACATTCTAATTAGTCTAAAAGGTAAATAAAAAGAACCAAAATTGGTTTTCATGGTGATTCAAGAAATTAAAATGGTCATAAACAAGACTAAATTAGCCTCAAGAAATCATTAAGATCTTATAAGGTTCAAGAAAAATTCCTTAACATAAGCCTAAGTGAGCTAGAATAATCACCAGAATGTCATATAGGAACAAACAAACTAGCTTGTTTGAATATTTTGTATCTTCACTTAGAAATCCTTGCATGACCATCAAACCACACATGATCAATTTACTTATTTTTAAGAACATGTTTATAAAATTTCATGTCCATGTGAGCTTTTTATCTAAATATTTAAGCCTTCAAAGTTCATCTTACCGAATTTAAGGAGCCAGTCTATCCTACATATCACATGACAACACATTGACAATATTTTTTTTATAATTATTATCTTCACTTAGGAATACTCCTTGAGATAAAAGATTGTAGTGACATTTATCTCTTCATTCCTAGACCATATCCTAAAAATTTCAAGTTTTCATGAGCTTCCTAGCTCAAGTTATGAGCATTTAAATTTGAACCTATATCATATGATGTTCACACTAGCATAAAGTTTGATATCCATAAAATAGCCATTCAAGTTAAAATATTAGTGAGAAGAGGTAAAAAATCATGTAAAACACATAGGTTAATTTACTTTCACATTTTATAAATGTACTTAGAAATATCTCTAAATCAGCGGATCAAATGGGCACAATAATTTTAGTATCAAGAACATCTCCTAAAAATTTGGTACCTCCATGAACTTTTTGATTATATATAAAAGCATTCAAAGTTGGTCAAAAAAGGGTGACATCCACAAAAAAATCAAATTTAAGACAATAAAAATCCATTGTGGCTTAGATTTGATGATTGTGTGAACATCAAATAAGGTTGCATGGATGTCAAATGATAGGAGTGTGGACATCAAATTTGAGCTCGTGAAGTATCCATTTGATTTAAAATAATGGGTCCCAAGTAGATCTGATGACATTCCTTCAATCATACATTAATATGTAATGATGAGTAAAGGTCAAAGGGGTAAGAGAATCTTAAAATCAAATACATGTATGACAAGTATAAATAATGTATTCAACTAGAAAATGATCAATGATCAGAATTCATATAGACAAGTAGGATCTAATAGAGTGAAATAAGTCAAAATGTCAATTATCTAATTCAAATTCTAATAGCCAATGAGTAAAAGGCAAGCCCAAGGCATTTTTGATGGAAGTTGACCTGGCATTCTTCAACCTGAGTAAGGTAAAATCAAAGGGACTAGACTTGAGCATTATCCAAGTTGAACTAGTGGGACCAAGCATTACCAGTAGATTTCTATATAGGTAAAATAGGCCTTTAAGGCATAATATAGGGATTCAAAATGGACTAGTGATTATAAAGCAAGATCAAGTAGTTTGCAAGTTTCCAATGATATTATGACTATGTGAAAACCAATAATTGGATTGGTTTTCACCTATAAATGGACCTGCATTCAATATTAGATAAAATATAGACATAAATGTAACCATGAATATGTGTCTTGTCATTAATGTCACACTTTTAGTTCTTAAGCACTGATGACCACCAAGAATAGATGTGGCACAATTCTATCAATTCCAAGACATGGTCCTCATCAATAGATCAGATAGATAATGACATGGAGTTCTAATAAGGACATGAAGTGAATGGATAAGCATAATGAGAATTCAATTATTTTATATAATTTGTTTCTTATATATAAAATCATGAGTCAACATCCTCAAACTTGTGCTGATACATCATAATTCCCTCTCTCTCTTCTTTTTCTGTATATGTTCCATCTTTCTATAGTTTGGATCTCACTGACTCTCTAAAAGTATTAGACAAGAAATCTTTGATATTTTAGAGAAATGGAATCTTAAGCTTTGTATTTATTAGGATATGATAAATATTTTACTATAACACCTTTTGATGAAATAAAGATTGAATTCCATCATTTTATAATCTAGATTGAAGTGTGTCCTATGAATTCATGTATTGTGTTTAATTGAATGTGTGTTCCTTATCTCTGTCTGAGTTTTTATCACATTTATGAAATGCTTATTATTTATCACAAGTAATTATAAGTGTAATTTATGGTTTGTTTTTTTATATTTAAAGTGGTTATATACCCTCTCATGCTAGTTTGATAGCTGGTAAATGTCTTATTTTGAAATACTTATGTGGGATTGATCTTATTTAGTCTTGAATATATCTCATAGTGTGTCTTGTGAAAATTATAAGTATTCATATTACTAGTGTATCACCTATTTTTATATACTTTCATGTATTTTTATTATTCTCTCTCCCCTTTTCTAAGAAAGTGCTAGTTTATATCTAGTTTAGGTGATAGATCTAGAAGGAAGTAGACCTTCTCTAGAGGTTTTATCTAAGTTTAGGTGACCCATAGCCTAGGATTAGTCCCATGTTGGACTATATTTATTTAAGAAAACTTAAAATTCTCCTTATTTAGCTTGGGTGAAATCTAAAACACCAATAGTTTTGGAACTCTCGATGGGACTTTTTCTTATACCTTTGAAGTTTGAAGATTAAGAAGAAGAAATTTCAAAAAGAGGAGACATCTACCATCATCAAAAGTTGAATATGCTTTAAGTTTCAGGGCTCATATCATCTTTTAGATAGTTTTTTCATGCCAAAGGTTACAAAAAGGTCATCAAGTAAAGGTATTCCTTTTGAATTCATTGAGATACCTTTTACTTCTTACAAAAAACCAAGATTCAATAAGACCAGAAACTATCCTAAAAAAAAATTCACCACCTAGTCATACTATTGTTTTTGTCTAAGCTATTATCCCCATAAGCCAAATCCCTTTTTCCTAAATGGTTGTTAAGAATCAAGTATTTTTTCCACTCAATAGGAGTAGTCCCCTAAATTTGGACCAATATGATGACATCCCTATGTCTATCTTAAAGAGCATCCCTTTCTTCTCAGGAGAATGGGATAAAACTATTACTATTGAGCATATTCAAGATGTTTCCAACCTATGTTTTATTCAAAATGTTATTCAAGATAATGTGTCTATCAAACTACTTACTACCTCCTTTAAGGTAAAAGCATTGTAATGGTATAATAATCTTCCTTTGACCTCTATTGCTATTTGGGATGAGTTAGGTGCAGCCTTAGTTAGGCAATTTGAAGATAAGTCTAATCATCTATCCTTGGTTGAATAATATACTACTATACAAAGGTACCCCCACAAGTTCATGTCTAATTTTAACCATAGACTCCAAAAGATATAGAGTAGAATTCTTACATTGGATAGACCATTCCCAAAATTTACATTTTTGTATTATTTTATGGCCCTCAATTTCAATATTATTATCATGATACAGTCCATAGGTGGTAATACTTTTCCAAATTCCTATGAACTTAAAATAAGAGAAAAAAATATCTTGATAGAAGATGGTAAATTTTCTCTAAGGCCTCTAATTCCCCTATTCCTAGAATTTCAACCTATTCCTCCTACTCCAGTTCCTCAAATACCATTTATATATCCTATTTCATCTCTAAAATCCCAAGTTATATCCCTTGTTAATAAAGCTAGTGAGATTAGAGATATGAAAAGTATGCTATAATATTTTAGGATTGAGATTGTTAAACTCAAGAGATAATAGTACCAAGGTAGGACTTATCAACAATAAAACTAGAATACTTATCAATCCTTCGATAACTAAAGACCCTTTTATCAAGGTTTCAAAGACAATAGAAAATATTACCAAAACCAAGGAGCCATAACCAACTAATCCATATACTTCCCTTTATCATAATGTGCTTTATGATTCAAAATCTCTTGTTCCTCAAAACAACTTAATATAAGATTCAATTTGGTAACCATTCAATCCAAATGATATTCAAGACCAAGCCCTAACATCATAGGATATTATTATGCCACAAATGACATAAGAAGATTTATCTCTTTAATATAGTTAGTATCAAGATGTGAATAATATTTCTTAAAGAGAGGCTCAACAAGTTCTAGGATAATCTAATGCTATCAATGTTAACTGGCAATTGGATGATCATATTGCATTCAATAAATTTGGTGAAACTAGTAACACAAATGGTCAAGTTATAGCTCTGACTAGAGCTTAAAGAAGAGCAATTAAGGAAACTAAAGATGTGAAAAATACTTATAGTGTTCCTAAGATTGTTCCCAAAAGTGTAAAGGATCAACTTTCTATCCATAGAGTACAAAATAAATAGAATTTAGAGGTAGGGAAGGTTCCCCAAATGCCTTTAAGTAGAGAACAACTAGTGGTTCAAAAGTTGTAATGTGCCAAAGGCTAGTGGAGCCTCATTCATCATAATAGATCAAATTAAGAAATCAAATGTTATAATTATCATGTGGTATTACCTTGATATTCTAGGGAAAAAATGCATGCTCATTCAAGAGCTTTTAGCTCTCAAAGTGTCCAAGGAACTAGTAGAGAAATAAGGAGTTGTCTTGGCCAATTTAGACCAACAAACTAAGCAACCTAATCAATAGGTACATAACATGACAAGGGTGGAAAAAACCAATGTCAAATAAAAAAAACCCCTCCCTTTTATCTCTCTCTTATTTTTGGTGATTTCTTATTCCATAATTTTATGGTAGATAGTGGAGCTAGTAGCACTTTCATACCTAAGAAAATTGGAGACAAGTTTGGTCTTGTCTATGAGCCAAATACTAAAGGAGTATTACAATTGAATGAGTCATTAAAAAAGATAGTAAGAATAATCAATGACCTAAATTTTACATTACATGATTTTCCCAATGTTACCATTCAGTAATATGTAGTTATAATGGACTTGCCTTCCTATTTTTCCATGTTTTTGTCAAGGGACTTTACTTCAAGGATTAGAGGATGTTTGTCAAGAAAATTGTAGATAAGCTTGGTCTTTTCTATGAGCCAAATACCAAAGGAGTATTGTAATTGGTCAGGTCACCAAAAAGGATAGTATACATAATCAAACACCTAAATTTTACATTACATGCTTTCCCCAATGTTACCATTTAGTAATATGTAGCTATAGTGGAGTTGCCTTCCTATTTTGCCATGTTTTTGTCAAGGGACTTCACTTTAAATACTGGAGGATATTTGTCAACTAATTAGACATACCTTATCATAGATGTGAGACATAATGGAGGCATGTGGGAGTGGACGATGATGATGATGATGATGATGATGAATGTAGTAAAAGGTAAGCATTTGTGTATTTTTGGCTAAAATTAGTAATTTAATTTTTTTGGTTTTTTATTTTGGTATAAGAAATTTGGTTTTTTAGGAAAATTATGGGGGGAGAGCGTAAGTAGGTATGTAAATTTTGTTTATTTTTTTGTATTTTAAGAATGTACAAACCAAGGATTTTTTTGGTTTAATGTAATTGACATTGATCCATGAGGATTGATGTATGATCAAATCAATTGACCATGATCCATAAAGATCATTGTAGATCGGGGTCAAATTGACATTGATCCTAAGAATATCGATAGAAAGCCAAAAAACATAGGTTTTTGATTAACTAAAAAGATGTTTTTGATAGGCAAGAGAGATTTTGATGATGAGGGATAGAGTCCCTCCATTGTTCGCATAATTATGGGAGTTTCTGAGTGATAAGGACTGGGCTCATCTATAAGTAGTTAGATTTGGAGTGATTCACCATTATCATCATTTCCATCAGGATATCAGTATGATAGTGGCATTGTTAGAGTGGTGGGATTATACCACCAACACTTTTTAGTTACTAATGAGGGAGACAATGATCACTACCAAGGACATCCATCATATTCTTTGATTACTAATTCTAGGTGCTCCTATATATACTATGAATAAGGCAAGGTGAGCAATGCCATTGGCATGTTTATATGATGAGGATGTAGTGGACATAAAATTATTTTCTAGGGGGTTCTCCTTCTAACCATTATATGACTAGGATCCTATGGAGAGACTAAGGCTAATAACGATGATACTAGCACTGACTTGTTATGTGCTACCTAATTATGGGGGAGGATTTCTACCATGGAGTTTTAATGGTGTTATAGCAGACATGGTGGAGTTCTAAATAGTTTTTGCTAAGGTACCCACACTATTATGGTAGATATATAGGGAGTTTTGGAGCTAGCATACTGAGTGTCATTCAAGGCTTGACATTACATTTATATTACATTATCGGGCATATGAGCACATCCATGTGATTTTCCCCATAGGGACTCCATGGACTAGATTTGGAGAGATGGTATATAACATAGCCTTCCTTTGATGGAAGAAAGACCTTATTATTCCACATATAGATAGGGTAATGTGGGATCTAGTGCACTATATATAGGTATTTAGTGGCTTACAAATAAAAGATGTTATTTAAAGGCCTTATATAGACTTCTTAGCATGGCCTGGCTTAGTGATAGAGATAGGTGATGTTGCTTGAGATATATGGGTACATAGATGATGGCTAAAACACCTTGAGCTATTTTATTTTGATAGGGTTTGTCATTAGTTTATATTTATATAGGTTGTTCCCTTAGCCCCATACTTGTATAGGTGAGACGATATAGAGCTAGACTAGATAAAACTTGATACTACATTTATTTTTATGTGGCCATAGGAAGAGCCTATGGTAAGTGACCTATATGACATCAGGTATATAGATGATTACATAGTTTAATTTATAGCTAATATGTCAAGGAGGTAAGAGAGAGCAGTCACACCATGACTTAGGGTGGTTATTAAGGAGGTGAGGGAGGATAAGCAAGAGGAAAAACAAGAAGCCCTAGATATGCACATGGAAGAGTAGGAGGTCCTTAATGTACACATGGAGGAGACACCATTACAAGATGCCTCAACATATGAACATTTATATATAGTGATAGTTATTACTGAGAGGGATAGTCTAAGGGTTGAGATATAGGAGGTACAGGTAGCCCATGTTACATTACAAGATTAGATTGCTATATTATAGAGTGATCTAGATAGCATGAGTGGTCAGCATGACTAGGTCATATAGGAGTGAGATAGATATAGGATAGAGCTAGAGTAGATGAGATCTACTTTGGATAAGAGACCCACTTTAGACATTAAAATATCTAGTATTATGCCTCTAGATATGGTACCACTCTAGAGGTACAAGGATTTACTTGTAGAGATGTCTTATTATGAGAGGATTGTATAAAGGTAGATATCTAACATGGCTTAGTTTGGTTCATATTTGGCTAGTTGTAGTAGATCATATAGGACTCCTAAGATGTCTGCTAATAGATGGAGCACAATGAGTTAGGGAGGAGATGATGAGGGAGGTGATATCATTCACCTTAGTAGGATTGATTTCATTGAGTAGATTGCATTGTATAGGCCAAGAGCCCTATTGTATTCATGTTATGACATTTGTATAAACCTTTGATATATATATATATATATATATATATATATATATATATATATATATATATATATATATATATATATATATATATATATATATATATATATGTACATACATTTTATGTTTATGGATGGATCATGTCTATTTGTTTATAGGTTTATTGATGGTTATGGATATTGTTGACCATTTTTTGCCCAACAAGCCAAAAATTGGTCCCCTTCTGTCCCTGCTATTCTAGGCCATTTATTTTTTGATTTTGCACAAGTCCAAGAATTTATATGGAATCTACAGAGCTTGGATTTCTATGGACTCAGCAATTAGGTTTCTATGGACTTTGTAGGTCTATTTCTATGAACTTCATAGGGACTTCTACAAACTCTACAGGTTAGTCTTTTGGTTCATGAAGAATTAGTTTCGAGAGTGTTGGGTTTTACAAGGCTTCTTTGGGCTCTTGTCTGAAGAATTTCACAAAGAAGGTTGGCAGTGTTGAACCATTGAACCATTGAACCAGTTCAATGCCTTGGTTCAACTTGTAGGTTCAACACCTTGGTTCAATTGGCAAGTTTAACACCTTGGTTCAACAAAGGCTCAGCACGTAGTGTTGAACCATTAAACGATTGAACCATTGAACCATTTTTGGTTTAACGGGTTGGTTCAATGGCTTGGTTCAAGGGGGCATCCAAAAGCGGAAGGGTAGGTGCCCTTGTAGAGGGCATGGAGCGTTTAAAAGGGTAGTCAAAGGAGTTCAAAAGTACATATAAAATCTTAAGGATGAATTCTTTTAGACATTTTGTTTGAAGGAATTCCTTCAAACAAAACTCTAAAGGAATTCAGAGAAAGCCACCTAAAGGAAAAGAACTTTAGGTGAAAGGACAAAAAGACAGGGACAATTCTTGCAAACTTTTTATTTGTTAAAAAATTATCCACAAGAAAATAGTTTGTGGGGAAAAACCCACAAAAAAGACCTAACAAAATTTGCCAAGGATGGTGACATCTCAAAAACCATCAATTTTAAGGAGATAGACTAGCCGTTGGGTATTTAATTTCAAGGTGACAACTGCATGAACATCAAATTTAACATAGTGAAATAGCCATTTTATTTTGAATTACTTGAGCACCAACCATGAAAAGAGCCCAAGGAATGTAGCGACCCACCACAAGATCACCCTCGAGGGCTAAAGGAGCAGAATGAGACAAAATCAGGATAAGACAAGGTGCAGGAAAAGATAGAGCATCCAAGTGGCAAAGGGAAGGAAATTTATTACTAGATGATCACCAAATGGTGTGAATAGTAAATGGTGCAACTTGAGGGGACAAACTAAAGTCTATTTGTAGGCCTCTTCGAAAGAATGACATCAGCAATAATGACTTCCTCTTCTTGATGCTCTCGGTACACATGGGCCAGCTTGTGAAAAGAGCACCAAAAATATTTCTTAGGAAGCACCAAGTTCTCTTCCTCTTTTTATATATTGTAAAAATTCTCATTTGAGAAGGATGGACTCTCTCAACCTTAAGGCAAAACTCTACCCAAAAATATCTCAGGCTTGTAAGGTAGAGCCTTGCCAAATTTTACCTTGAATCAGGACTTAGCATTTTTACCTCTATCTGGACCTACACTTTAAAGTATATGTCTACTTTCTTCTTCTATGTCAAGTCATTGTCTTTCATGATTTCACAAATTGATCATAGCATGTCTAGTGCATTGTGAAGTCTCCTTTCTGTAGGTCTACGAGAAGTGTCTACAAGAAGAATATAGGTGCCTGTGAATAGGCTACCATAAGTGTGTCTGAGGATGCCTCTAGTAGTTTCTTCCTCCCTATGCTTTCACAGACCCCTAGCTAACTATGGCAGAAGAGCTTCCCACTTTAGATGAAGTGTGTGTGCACTTATTTTTGGTGAAAAAGTGTATATTTAGGCTGGGTGGGTCATCAATTTTCTGGTGTATCGCCTTTTCATTTTTAGGCTTAGGTTCTATTTTCAGCATCTCTCTCTCCCTTTTCATCCCCCCTTTTTTCATTTTATTTTTTAGTAGTAGGAGAAACTAGGGCCTAAAAGATACATCAGAGGGAGCTATCTATCATCTAGAGACTCTCCCCTCTAACTTCACTAGTCCCACAGGTGAGAGGGGACTTTCCATTTTGACATGTGGAAGGCAGGAGCTCGGCCTCCTGCCATGGGTGCAATCCACCGCATCAACTATTTTTGGCACACTTGGTGGGACCAACTAGGACAAGTTGTGTCCACAGAGTTGAAGAATCTTTGGTGTGTACTTTAACCAACTAGCCTTTAGAAGATTTTTACATCAACACTAATGGCAACTCTGAGTTAAATCAACTAGTTAAGCAATTTTGGTATTGTACCATCAAGAAATAGTATTTTGGTATGTATAATCCCATCGTTCAGAGCCATGGACCCTATTTTCCTTGGCCAACATGGCTATGATCATCACCAGCCTTATGTTGATCCTTATTAGGTCTAATATGATCAGTCCCAGCTCTATCATGAGCTATATCAGCCTTGTGCCCAGTCTTCTCATTGCATCACTTTCCCCACTCAACCCAGTCTCTTTGCCAATCAACCCATTTCCACCTTCAAACAAGAACTTCTAGGATATGAAAAGTATGTAATAGATCTTGACACTATAAGGGGATGTGGCCAAAAAATTCTTGATCATGTCATCCATCAAGTGAGAAATGCACTGGATCAGATTAAAAGTGAATGGACTCCTATTGAAAGAGCCAACTGGCAAAGGCTTACAAGTGAGATGTTGGATGTGAGTGGTATGATTGCATCTTTGGAAGAAAATCCAAGTATTTATGAGAGGCAACCTTACCAAGTTTATCAACTTGCATACTCACTGCCCCAAGTATCGTATCAGTCATATATGGCCCCTGCTTATGAGCCAAGTCAAGCCTGCCAAAGTCCTTTCCCCAATCATGTTGAGGAGAGTTCTAAAATAGTAAATCTTGTGTTTAAGGCTAATCTTGATAGATAGATTGAATTAGAAAATCTTCAAATGTAGTAATCTATTTTGGCAATAAGGGAAGTGGAATCTAAACCCTCACTACCCTCTCACATTGTGGCCCCATCACCCCAAAAGGAGATGCCCAGTCTGAATATCTTGAGCTGGAATAAAATGGTTGAGTCATGGAATAGTAAGGAGGAAAAAGACATTGTCTAAGAGTGTGAGGTACAAAATGAGGTTAGTCTTTTTCAAGTCCCTCCCACCCTTCCTCAGGAAGCTTCTTACATTTCATGGCAACCTTCATGTACTCCCCATCTCTATAATGACGCCTATGAGCTCCAAGATGTACAAAATGAGGATAATCTAGCCAAGTAGATTGAGGAGTTAGAGGCTAAGATGAGGCTACTTCATGAAGGAGAGATAAAACTTCCATACCTTGTGGAGGAGCCCTATGACCTTGGAGAAAACAAAGTTGCTGCCTGTTCACAGGAGCAAAATTCTAATTCTAAAATCTTGAACTGGAAGAAAAAAGTAAAATCATGGGGCAAGAATGAGGAGAAGAAGGGTTTTTCTCAAAACCTTGAATAAGTTGAGGCTGATCTTGCTCATGATGATGCTGGTGACCTCCATGAAAGGCTCTTCTAAGAGGATATGGCTAGAAGAATTGTAGAGTTGGAATCCAGAGAGAGATACCTCAGCCAGTGTGTGATGGATAGTTCAGACCCAATAGCATATTCCATGTCTGAACACACCCCATATACACACCTCCAAGAGGGCTATCAGACCACACCTAATATTGATGAAGTTCTATCTAGATGGAAGGAGGAGAATCATTCTATTCTAGCTCAAGTACTACCTCCTCCTCCACATGTTTTTTCCACTCCATCCCTTGTCGAGGAGGAACCTATTCTGTAGGAGGTGAGTGAGGAAGAAAAGATCCAATTTGCAACTCTTCAAGAGGCTATCATGAGTGATAACAAAGAAGAAATCATCATTGATGCTTCTTGTGAAGACATCATCAGTAATGGAGAGGACACAGGGCATACATACATGCACATGTTCTAGCAATATGAGGTGGAACATAAGCATGGTGAGCTCTCTCCCCCTTTATTTGATGAACTTCCTTGTTGTTTTGATGAGGAGGACTACTACACCAAGGAGCCTAAGTTGGAGGAGGATCAGAAAAATATCTTTAAAAATCTAGAGATCCTAATCTTTGAGGAGGAAAAAGAGAGGTATGTCTTCTTTGAGGAAGGCCTTGAAGAAGAAAGCTTTGAACAGAGAGGTGATGTTTTATGGGATGAAAAATCATTTTGTGATTCCATTTCAGACATCACAATTGTCACCCTTCTTCAAGAAGGCCAAGAGGAAGTAGAGGATGAGTTTGACATGGCCTTCAATGATGTAGAAGGAAATGGGTCAGACCATGATCCATTATAGAGGGATTGTACAGATCAAAGGGCTTATGGTGATGAGCCAGTAGCCATAGATTTCTTGGTGATATGCACCAGCATGAAGAACCAACAATCAATAAGCTTCTAGGAACAAAATGAATACATGTATGTTGGAAGCATGTTTGAATTTGATCCACTCAGATATCAGCCAATCCAGGTGACAAGCAAGTGGAGCAGGTAACCAAATCTCCTTTTCATTCAGCCACTTGTTTGGCACCATAAGTTTCCTTGCCATGGAGGGGACTTAAAATTTTTTCCCTTTGATCAAGGAGGGAAGCAAATTCACCTGGTTAGTTGCACATAGTAATGTGTCTTTAGTTTTCTCTCCTGCTTTCCCTAAGTGTAGTTTGCACAAGTAGTGTTTTTAGCCTTGTGTGTCTTTTTTCCTTTATGTGTGGGGTAAAAGCTTCATGTTTGATTCTTGGATCTTTATGGCTATTGCTAACCTTTCTTCAAAGCTACATTCTGACTCCATGCCCAATGGACTATAAGGCAACTGGTCTTTAAGCATAGCAGGCATGCTTCCCTTGGGAGTCACCAATTTGTTGGCCAATTTTTGCCCAACAGGCCAAATATTGGTCCCCTTCTATCCCTGCTATTCTAGGCCATTTCTTTTTCAATTTTGCACAAGTCCAAGAATTTCCACATACTCTGTAGGTCTAAATATATGGACTCTATAGGTCTAAATCTATGGACTTTGTAGGTCTAAATCTATGGACTCTATAGAGCTTGGATTTCTACAGACTTAGTAATGAGGATTCTATAGTCTTTACAAGTCTATTTATATGAACTTCATAGGGACTTCTACGAACTCTGCAGGTTAGTATTTTGGTGCATGAAGAATCAGTTCAGAGAGTGTTGGGTTTTACAAGGCTTCTTCGGGATCTTGTCTAAAAAATTGTACAAGGAAGGTTGGTAGTGTTGAACCATTGAACCATTGAACTAATTCAATGCCTTGGTTCAGGCAGTAGGTTCAACGCCTTGGTTCAATTAGCAAGTTCAATGCCTTGGTTCAATTGGCAAGTTCAATACCTTAGTTCAATCAACAAGTTCAGTGCCTTGGTTTAATCAGCTTAGTTCAATCAATCAGTTCCTTGACGAGTTCATCATTTGGTTCAAACATTTGATTCATCAGATGGTTCAATGAGCTTGGTTCAAAGGCTCAGCACACAGTGTTGAACTGGTTCAACGATTGGTCTAAGTGAATGGTTCAAAGGCTTGGTTCAACAAAGGCTCGGTGCATAGTGTTGAACTATTGAACTGTTAAAACGTTGAAACATTTTTGGTTCAATAGCTTGGTTTAAGGGGGCATCCCAAATCCTAAGGGTACGTGCCCTTATGGAGGGCAACAAGAATTTCAAAGGGTAGTCGAAGGAGTTCAAAAGCATGCAGAAAATATTAAGGATGAATTCTTTTAGACTTTTTATCTAAAGGAATTCCTTCAGACAAAAGTCTGAAGGAATTCAGAGAAAGCTGCCTGAAGGAAAAGAACTTTAGGCAAAAGGACAAAAGGACAGGGATAATTCTCATAGACTTTTTGTCCACAGGAAAATTGTCTATAGGAAATAGTCCATGAGGAACAAACCCACACAAAAGACCTGATAAAATTTGCCAAGGATGGTGACGTCCTAAAAACTATCAATTTTAAGGAGATGGACTAGCTATTGGGTATTCAATTTCAAGGTGACAGTTGTGCAAATGTCAAATTTAACATAGTGAAATATCCATTTAATTTTGAATTACCTGAGTGCCAACCATGAAAAGAGCCCAAGGAACATAGTGACCTACTAGAAGATCACCCTCGAAGGCTAAAGGAGCAGATTGAGACAAAACCAAGATATGACAAGGTGTACGAAAAGACAGAGCATCCAAGTGGCAAAGGGAAGGTGATTTATTACCAGATGATCAACAAATGGTGTGAATAATAAATGGTGTGGCTTGAGGGGACAAACTATAGTCTATTTGTAGGCTTTTTCTAAAGAATGACATTAGCAACAATGACTTCCTCTTCCTGATGCTCTTGGCACACATGGGATAGCTTGCAAAAAGAGTGCCAAAAATCTTTCCCAAGAAGTGCCAAGTTCTCTTCCTCTTTCTATATATTGTAAAAATTCTCATTTGAGAAGGATGGATTCTCTCAGCCTTAAGGCAAAACTTTGCCCAAAAATCTCGCGGTCTTGTAAGGTAGAGCTCTTGCAGATTCTACCTTAAATCAGGACTTGGAATTTTTACCTCTATTTGGACTTGCACTTTAAAGTATATGTCTTCTTTCTTCTTCTATGTCAAGTCATTGTCTTTTATGCTTTCACAGATCAATCACAACATGTCCAGTGCATTGTGAAGTCTCCTTTCTGTAGGTTTACCAGAAGTGTCTACAAGAAGAATATAGGTGCCTGTGAATAGGCTACCATAAGTGTGTTTGAGGATGCCTCTGGTAGTTTCTTCCTCCCTTTGTTTTCACAGACCCCTAGCTAACTATGGCAGAAGAGCATCCCACTTCAGATGAAGTGTATGGGTGCTTCTTTTTGGTGAAAAAGTGTATATTTGAGCTGGGTGGGTCATCACTTTTCTGGTGTATCACCTTTTCATTTTTAGGCTTAGGTTCCATTTTTAGTATCTCTCTCCCTTTTCATCCCCCCCTTTTTCATTTTATTTGTTAGTAGTAGGAGAAACTAGGGCCTAAAAGATACATTAGAGGGAGATAGCCCTCATCTAGAGACTCACTCCTCTAGCTTTGCTAGTCCCACAGGTGAGAGGGGAGTTTACATTTTGACCTATAGAAGGCAGGAGCTCGACTTCCTACCATGGGTGCAATCCACCACGTCAACAGATATGTTATGCTTTTATTGATTATTGATGTGATGGATTATAGGTTTAGATATTATGCTTATTAATTTTTATTTATTGCTATGATGTATGCCATGGATGAATTATATATTTTACAGTTATATCATGAGATGAATTTTTATTAATGGATTATGGTTATGGACTATAATAATTTTTAATATAGACCATTATTAACCTTAGATGTTTAGGGGTTTTTAGATAATGGAATGTGAATAAATTATGAATTTTAGATTTATGCTTAATGATAATTATGGATTATAGATATATTTTAATACTTTATTGTGATGGATTTATGGATTTTAATGTTTATAGAATATGAATTTTCTCATCATTAACTTGGATCATAACCAAAAGAGAACCTCTCATATGCATGGCCTATGCATCCTTAGCTAAGTGATAAAATATATTAGCTCAACCTTGGTTAGTTAGAGATCTAACATTAGACAAGGATTATATGTTTTTAGTAGGATGGGGATGGATTGCTTTAGAGATAACATTCTTCACCTTATATTTGAAAATTAGGATTTATCTTTCAAAAATCACTTTTATGCTAATGAGTAGACCGATCAATATGGGAAGCCTACAATTGAAAAGCTGATCAATGTGGGAAATTTTCATGGGATATTTCTTTTAACAATTATTTTATTGCTTTTATTTCTTTTTGAGGGATTTTAAATAACATAATTTTGAAAGTTGATCAATACAGGAAGTTTTTTACTTGGTAGCCATCCTTCAAGGGAGTGGTCTACGTTTTGAAATTTTTGCACAACTATCCTTCACAAGATTAGTCTATTATTTATTGTTATATTTCATTATATTTGTCCTTTGAGGGAATTTTTTATTTATTTAGCCAATTTTGATACTTTGGATTTTCATTTTTTATTCAATTTTGGATCCCACAGATAATAATGCAAGGTTTGGCATAAAAGCTACCTTAGAATAATTTCCATGAATTCAAGACACGAGATGACTGTGTTATCTTTAGAAAATGAATGGTCTTTTAAGAAATAAGGGTCATAAAGGCTCTTTAAGAAATAAGTGAAATAATTAGCTAGGGTTTCTCCCATTATAGGTGAAACTTATCCATGAGAGAATGTTATGTATAGAGTCAGGGTATACATATTCAAGGTTGAGGTTATAGTGACTACTGAATAACCACATAATTCTCATATCATTATTTGGTATGTTGGGGTAAAGGGATATGATAGTATTTGAGATAAACTAACTAAAATGAGCCAAGATATATTAAATATAAAAATGACATAGATGTAATGCATAAAGAGGTTCTCATTCTAGTTTACCATTAAGAGAGGCCAAATGATATGCTCCAAATATGTATTTATGGGTTATGATGCATGGTCCAAGCCAATTAGGAGAAAATTTACCCCTTTTACTTCATTATATATTAGTGACATGTTGATTTTATTTAAGTATAAGGTCTCTAATATTAAATTATCATTCTCTTATATGTTGATTATATGCTCATTTTAGTCATTCTTTATATATACGAATGTGATCAAGGGCTACCACATGATGTTCATCTAAGAGTTTGAGCCAGCATCAATGATCTTGATGAAAATTCTAATTAAAAATTATGTCTTTAAGAAAGACATGAAGATAAGGAATTTGTATTTCTAGAGGAAGTACAACTTCTTTACCATATACTAAGGAAAAAGGAGTATCACTTGTAGGGGTTAGAATAATAGTTTGATATGCCTATAGGACAAAAGGAATGTAAAGATGACAATATTTTCTAGATTTGTTGACAACTTTAGTTAGGATTTTGACTAGGGTTTTATTAGATGCTTCTTCTTGACCATTGGCATAGGGTAGTAAGGTGAGACAAAACTTAATTTGATTTTAAATGAGTCACATATTGCCTAGACTTTCTTATTCTTAAAATATTTCCCATTAGTTATTATTATTATTATTATATAACGAATTAGAAAATGACAAATATTGTTATGGTGGATAAAATCCATAATATTGTTTACCTTGGTTAAGATAAGTGGCACAACTTCTACCCACTTGGTGAAGTATTCTGTAGTGGTAATGATGAAACTATGATGTTGAAAAGACTTAGGGTTGATTTGCCCTATAAGATCAAGCCCCCATTGGGAGAATGGCCAAAATTCCCTTATTTCCTACAATCATTTACAAAGGACATGGGATAATTTTTCATGCTATTGACATTTTACACACTTCTTAACATATGCACAACAATCTTGATTTAGAGTGGGCCAATAGTAACCTAGATGTAAGATTGTTTTAGCAATTGCATGGCCACTAAAGTTTCCATTACATGCCCCATTATGTACTTATTTTATAGATAAGGTAGCTTCATGTTTTTGAATACAACAATGAATAATACCCTCAAAACCACACTTATAGAGAACACCCCCAGTATAGTATAATGGGCAGCTTTATGTTGAAAAATATGCCTAACACCTTTGGATAGATGGGAAGGAGACAATCCTATAGAAAAAGAAGTAAATATTTGTGTGTACCATGGCTCCTCTAGGTTTTCCTCAATATTATTGATAGATGAAATATCAATTCTTAAGTAAGAAGGCTGGTTAATTTGATGGATAAGGATAAATAACTTAGACTCCTGGGATGAGGATGAGATAAAAAAGGCAAGAGGTGACATAGTATCAGTAAACTTATTAGTTGATGTAAGAGTAGTTTGGATGGCATAAAATTCAAGAGTAGCTAAGATCTGATTGGAAAAGGTTTTATATCTTTGGAGGATATCATTCTTGCATTAATATACACCAATAATTTGATTGACTATGAGTTGCGAATCACCGTAGATATTAAGGGATATAAATCCTAATGCAGGAGTAGTTTGGAGGCCTATGATCAATGCTTTGTATTCAACCATTTTTTTGGTGTAATTAAAATCTAATTTAAAAGATAAAGGCATAAGAATACCTTGAGGGGGGATTAATATAATTCTTGTGCCACCTGCATGATGACATTTGGATCCATCAAAGAATAGAGTCATTTGCTATTTTAGGACTAATTGGGAAATGGAGGTGATAGATTCATCAAGAAACTCATAATTTATCGATCAATTGTCACTAAGAGGTGCTTTAGCTAGTTGATCAACAATAATTTGACCTTTAATAGATTTTTGATGGATACATTCTAGATCAAACTCAGCTAGAAGCATAATCCATCTGGGCATTCACTAATTTTGATAAGGTTTAGAATGAATGAACTTAAGGGGGTTGATAGTCATAATTACGTAAATCTTGTGGTTAAGCAAGTAATGAGGAAGCTTAGAAGCTATGAGGACCAATGCTAGGCATATATTTTTAGCATGTGGATAACATGTTATGTATTCTATGAGGGTATGACTTATATAATAAGCAACTTATTATTTATTATTCTCATCTCTATGAGAAAGCATAACACTAAGAGCATGATCTGTGGCTAAGATATAAAGAAAGAAAGGTTGACCTTCCTTAGGTGGAATAAGCATTAAAGGTGATAGAAGATAGTTTATTAGTGTTTTAAAGTCTTCTTGACAATTAACATCTCACACAAAGTGACTATCCTTATTTAATAAATGGTGGAAAGGTAAAAACATCGATCAAAAAGTTGGCAGATAAAATGATGAATAAAATGGATCTTGCCTTGTAAACTATGTACCTGCTTAAGGTTGGATGGAGGAGACATTTCTAAAATAACCTTTATTTTAGTGGTATGAACTTCTATTTCATGAATATAAATAATAAAACCTAAGATTTTACCCATCAAGACACCAAAAATGCACTTTTTTGGAGTTAGATGCACACAATACCAAAGTAGGTGATTGCAAATAACCTTAAGTATAGATAGGTGGTCCTTATATAATTTTGACTTCTTAAGGAGTTCATCTATAATTCCTTCAGTGATTTTGTGGATTATGTCATGAAATATATAAGTCATGGCCCATTGATAGGTGGCTCCTACATTCTTTAGGCTAAAAGGCATAACATAGTAATAGAAGGTCCCCTAGGGAGTAATGAATGCAGTCTTATGTTGATCTCTTAGTGAAATAAGTATTTTATTATAACTAGAAAAACCATCCATAAGGGATAACATTTCATGGCTAGCTATCAGGTCTACTAATTGGTCAATGTTAGGGAGAGGGAAATCATCTTTTAGATAGGCAAGATTTAAATCATGAAAGTTAGTACAGATATGAAGTCCCCATATAGGATTTAGTGACTAGAATGATATTGGACATCCACTAAGGATAATCAATGGGTTGAATAAAGTTAGTGGATAAAAGGTGTTATAGTTCCTCTTTTACTATGAGTGTAATGTGAGGATGAATTTTCTATAGCTTTTGTTTTATAGACTTAGCATCAGGGAAGGTAATGATATTATGGATAATGATTTTAGGATCAATACCAGGCATATCACTATAATACTAGGAAAATGACTCGCTATGACCTAATAAAAAAGTAGTAAAATCATTATTTTATAGAGGAGTTAAGGCTTTCATAATTTTAATAATTCTTAGGGTTTCTTGAGATCCAATATTAATATCAGTAGTGGATTCATTCAATAATCTAGATGTTTCAGATGGAAGAGAATTACATAAATAAGAGTTTCTAGTACCCAAATGAGTCAAGATTAACTCATCATATTAACACTGAAGAACATGGATACTTAGTGTATTAGGGCTTATTAAGTTAGGATATGCTAAAGGGATGATTTGGGTCTTTTCATTATGATGAAATATAATGGGTTATATGGAGATCATATTGACTAAAAAATTTAGGAGGGATGGATACAGTATCACTGGTTAAGGAAGAGGTATCGAATGATGAAGATTGCACTTCTTCTTCCAAGGATGGTAGAATAATGGGTTTAAGATAAGATTTAAAATATTTTTCAAATCCTAAGACATGATTTCATGTGGTTTTCTAAAATATCCTAATGTGATGTTATGGGGATCCTACTCATATCTACCCATGCCAAGCCTTTCCAAGATAATGATAAAGGTAGGCTTGTGTGAACTATGGTTTATTGAGGAATGAAAAATTAGATGTGAAGGGATTATAATGGGTACAATTGTTGGGTCCTAGGGTAGTTTGATCGATCCCACCATATATTAAGTGATTACATAAGAAAGGTAGCCCAAATGGGATGAGATCATCTAGGCTAGGTGAATACATGGGTTGTTTGTCAAGATGGCCATATTCCCTAAGAGTGGGTAACGTGTTAAGGTTTAATATATCATATTCCTCCATTTAAATATGTTGCATCATGGAATAAATGGATCCCTAAGCTGGTAATTTTAAAGCAAGAAAAGTTGTGTTAATTGAGGCTTGATTAGAAGATGAAGATGGAATTGTATCAAGCAAGGGTATTATGGCATTGCTTCATCAAAAAGTGAAGTTAAATGATTTAAAGGGATGAGGATCAATAGGGATGATGTGTACCTAGACTTGATGTTCATACTTGGCATTAATGGACTATGGAGGGGACACATGAATCCATGGATGTACTAATCAAATATTTTATTGTAAAATTCCCTAAATTACATAAAAGAGGTTATGGAGGGTGTGAGTACCTACACAAATAGGGAGGATGACCATTCCTATTATGGGTGTTATTATGTCATTAAATGTATGGAGAATTATTGATGATTGGGAAACAATGGTTTCTAGTAGTTATAGCTATTGAAAAGCATGTGAAGAAATAATATTGATACTAGCCCTATTATCAATCACAACTCTTTTAATTCAAGCTTGATTTATTTGAGCTATGATGAAAAGTGGGGGTCTTGATCTTCAAGTGATAAAGGAATGACCTCAAAATTAGTGAAACTAACAATGGACACCATTTGAAGGGCCCTTATAAATGTTGATAATGGTTGAGGCTCATCTAGCTAGACCTCAATAGCTTGGATAACTTATATCATTGCTTTTCGATGGTGTGGAGAGTTTTTTATAAGTTCATACAATAAAAATTTTATAGGTATTTGGTGGAGTTATTCTAATATGGAGATTTGTACCAATTCCTTGTCTTTAGCTAGGGTAATTCTTGTAATAGATACTTTAGGATTTTGTCTATATGGTTTAGGTATATTATGGGTAGAGACACCTATAATTGAAACTTTAGATTTATTGGGATTTTGATTTTGAGAATGGGTGGTTACATGGACAACATTGATGTGTAATAATGGAGGGTCTAAAGAAGCTACTACATCTTTATCACTTATAGCACTATTAAGATTATGGATGGGTGGAATGGATATAATAGTGACCTTTTGCTTAGGAGGTTTATCATTTAGATCATAAATTAATAGATCATCATCCTAAACTAACTATTAGATTATGGCCTTAAGGGCTTTGCAATTTTTTGTATCATGTCCAGGTACTCTATGATATGCACATATTTCTCAATTTCTATACTATGTAGGCCTTTGAGGGTGAAGGTAATAGACCATTTAGGTGGAAGCATAATGAGGGATATATCTAATAATTACTTTAAAATTACAGCATAAGATCCTTTCAAAGGTCACGTTGTGGTTTTACAATAGGCTATGCAATCTCTTTTGGTAAAGTATTAATTGTTTGGTTTTGTCATTTCACTTTTATAGTAGGGATGACCTTAGGCACCTTTTATTCAAATAGGTCTTTGGTAAAAGATGGTGGATATTGGGATCAATGTGTGGCTAATAATGGAGGGAGGCTTTACATTTTCCCACATGTTTAAATAGAAGAACCTAAAATAGATGATGGATTGGGACCTAAAATAGATGATGGAGATGATATAAAAGGGATAGGCCCTTTATTTTTTCATGTGTTGAGAAAATAAGGGGTATTTAGACTAAGTTTTTTATCTTTTGATGTTTGAAAAAGATTGACTCTAACTTGGGGATGAGCTAAGGCTTTCTTTAGTGGAATACCAAGACAATTGTCCCAACTATAAATGATAGGAGCTTTACCCTTTCCTTTAGTATTTTCAGGGTAAGGAGGTGTTATGGTAGAAAATGGTTTTGAAGGGTCATGGTTTTGGGAAAAAGGATAGGACCCCATTATATGCATAACATGAAGAGGTTCACCAGGGATCAATAAGTTGGAATGTTTAACTCTAGAAGTATCAAGATGTTTATCTGTGACATCTCAATGAGTAATTTCATTTTCCCCTTTAGGAGATTTAGTTTGAGAAGGTGAAGGGGATGGTTCATGTGAATGATCCCATGTAATGAGATTAGGGAGCTCTACAGAGATTTTTTGAGTTGTTTTCATAGTTTCAAATTAACTTATATCAAAACCATCTCCCATAAGGAGATCCAAGACTAGAGACTTCTTTGTAACTTATTTATGTAATAACTAATCATAGATTGTATCAATCATATGTGTAGCCTAATTTTGTATTTCTCCAAGTTTAGCTTGGACTATGTTTGATGTGGATGGATGGTTTGGAAATGGTTGTCTAAAAATATCAAAAGATTGATTAGGAGGATCATTTGGATTATCCAAATGGAGGTCCCCCTTGTCAATGAGGTTTTTTATGAATTATTTAAAGGATTGGCATTAGTCTATGTCATGTCTTATTACCTTGTGATAAGCAAAAATCCCATCTTCTTTATACCAAGTGGGTTTAGGACACGTATCATCAACTGGTGTAAATAGAGGGAGCTCAATGATGTTGTTTATAACAATTTATCTTATATAGAAGTGTAAAGATCTCCCAAAGGGGTATATTTACTAGGGGAAGATGTGTAAGGCCCCTAGGTGGTTATGTTTGTGAAGTGGATGGTCCTGATTGATTGGGTGTTGGAGGGGTAGAAGTTTTTAAAATAACAATATTTTCTACCTCTTTTGGTTTAGGATTATTATTATTATTTTTTGATGGGTTAGGTTTGAAGTTTTTGTTGCATAACTTAACATTATCTCTTTGATGTCATGGACTTCAAGTTATCATGACATAGTAAAGGCTTTGTCAAAATTTTTAAAAGTTTGGACTTGTAACATGGACAAGATATGTTTTATATAAGAGCATGAAAATAACTAATTTAGGTTGTGGCAAGGAGAAGGTTAACTATTTTATTAGGCTACATAAATGAGCCATAAAGTTTGATATGGACTCATTCAAATTGTTGAATGGTGTATAAATATGTGATAATCACTTTTTGAGTAATACTAATTGAGAAGTGTTTAAAGAAAATTTGGGCCAATTTCCCAAAAGAAAAGAGCAAATGTTGAGGAATGAAGTTGTACCAATCTAATGCCATGCCTAATAGCGACATGGGAAATGTCCTCAGTAGTAACACATCATCATGTGCTATAAGGTAACATGTATTCCAAAAGGCTCTAAGATGTTCTTGGGGATCTTCCTTGTTCTAAGACTTAGTAAACTTGGGAAGTTCCCATTATAGAGGATATGGTCAGATAGGAATAGATGGGTGGATAGGTTTATTAGAAAATTTCTCATATGTGATCATATTGTTGTTTCCAAAGGTGGAGGCTTCCAATCTAGCCATCCTATTCATAAGGATGTTTATGAGGTCTACTTGGGTGTTATTCTAAAGCACATTCCCTAAGATACCTTGTTGAATATTTTGAAAATTTGGCAAGGGAGCAGATAGGGGTTATGAAGAAGGGTATCCAATTGTAATGGACATAATGGGTTGGGATGACACCATGTATTGTTAGAATTTTAGTGGAATATTATACTATGTAGAAGATTGAAAGTAAGTAGTTATTGATGGTTGTGATGAATCTATGTACTGGGTAGCTGAGGAGACATATTATTGGGGAGGTTGTGTTAAAGGGATTTGTTGTATGTGAGGGATTTTTTGTGTGTGAGGGATTTTTTGTGTGTGAGGGATTTTTTGTGTGTACGGTATATCTTGAGAACTATATTATACAGTCATTCGTATGAGTGGGAGACTTGAAATAATTGATACTACTAATGTTTGAGGAGGAATAGTGGATGTGGGTTGAGTAGTATAAGTATTTTGAGGCTGAGTAATGGAGGTTGGAGAATTGGTAGATACTATGAGTGGTTGGTTTTCTAAAGTTTTCATTGCATGGGTATTAGAAATTGATGGAAGAGATTTGGTGGAGAAGGTTACCATGGCCATGGTAAATTCTTTACTTTTCTTAGTTTCCTCGAAAGGCATCCCATATTTATATCAAGAATGGGGGGAAGGAAAAATATGTATTTCTTAACTATTAAGATAGTAATTGAGAGCAATGGGGTTATTTTCCAATATTTATACAAAGGAAGGATCTTCTTAAGGATAAAAGTGTGGGAACATAGGATTCTCAAAGGACTCAAGGATAGAAGAAGGACTAGATGTATGTTCCATAGGAGAAGATGTGACACCCTCCTTGGATTCTTTCTTTGATTGTTGCCTATTAAAACCATGAGACTAAAAAGGAAAAAGGAAAATAAAACAACAATTTTTTTTTTGAATTATCTCACTTTATGTTTTGAATGAAAAATACACAAACTAAAGTCATTCCAAATTTTTTTATCTCTTTTAACTATAAGATGTGAAAAGAAATGAAGAAAAAAGATAATGAAGGTCCTTAAAAATGGTAATCCAAGGATGGTTTCAGGTGTTTTGTTTTAGTGCTCAAAGGAAATCTATGCTGGTACTGATACATGGCTTGATACTTGGGGCTTTATCCCCTCATGTCACAATCCCACAGCTAGTGCAAGTGATTAGCCAATATATACCAATTATCCAAATATTATACTCAACTAGAGAACTCAGTTGGTCCTCCCCTTGGTGGTGAAATACAAGTAGGATCACTAGAAAAAGTCTATTGTGAAGTGATGAAATACTTATTGGTTTCCTTATATTAAGTGTTTAGATGTGTTAATTTATGATAGTGATTTTTATTATGTGTGAAAGAGTGATGACTATGATAGATTACTACCTAGATTATTCTATGTGAAAGAATCTAAATAGGAAAGATAAATGCAATGTATTTTAATCTTAAGAGGAAAAATGCAAATTTAATGTTTTTTGAATGAATGCACACAAAGAACGGGAAAGATACTAAAATTCAAGAATATTGAATTAAATTAAAAAATGAGACAAATGTCCCACAGGGTGTGCCAAAATGTTTTAGTATTTTTTTTAATTTTTTAATGTAGACTAATTATCTATTAAAAACAAAGTAAATGTAGGGTTTTTAAGATTACCTAGAGATATAGATGGAGTTGTGCACTGTTGATCATTATTTTTGGGAAATCTTCTTTGGTTGGGGAGGAATGAACTGCAAATCACACTAGCTCACAAAAAATGGATTAATATAACAATGAGTGGGCTCCCTAGAAAAAAAATAGTCCCAAGAAGTGATACCCTTTCTTAGATGGATGTCAACCCATGTTTAACATTCAAGTTTAAACATGAAATTACAAAGATATATATGGATAAGGTGTAAATATACAATTCCAAAGATATCTATTTTATAGAAAGATTAATATGATCAAAGTAATTATCCCAAAATTTAGTAGCAATATCATTGTCTTCTTGAATTACAACCAATTATTCATTAATGCTTTCCTAATTAGGTGTGAAAACCACTATACAAAGATCTAATTCAAATGCGATGTCACTTTAATAAATCAAAAATGTTTTTTAAACAATGGGAAGATAAAATATGCTAATAATATCATGTGCTAATTTAGGTAGAGTCATATACATGTAAACGATAGATTTTTAAAAAATAGAATGTAGGTTTTTGACATATTTTTATGACTAAGAATGTTATAAAAATAGATTGCAAGAATGTTTTGAAAGTTTAGCAGGGATCTATGTCGATCGTATAGGATAGACATTAATTCAAATAGATCAACATAAATTCTATGTAAAATGCTAAACATTAAAAAAAAACTATAATAATGACATATATTATTGATAAAATAATTAAAACCAAATATATAATAATGATAGATAGACATAGAAGATTGTAGATTCAATTTGTGAAATAATTAAAATACAATACTAACCTTTATAGCTGAAATCAAACTTAACAGAATGAGGTAAATAACCTTCAAAATCTTCAATACTCTCTCAAGAAAAGGTTCCACAAGATAATAAAATGTTTACAAAATCTGTATGCAAATTGTAATGAGATTTTGGTAGAGTTTTGAATTCCAAAAGCACAGTCACCATTGTATTGAACCATGAAGGTTTGTTTTGTATTTATGGATGGACATCAATCATATAGAATCGGTGTTGATCATGGAGAATTGATGTTGATCAATCCAATTTGGTTAAAAGCTGGCTTGGCTGATTTTAAACTACATACCAAACTAAGTGAATGTAACACTAAGTTGGTTACATGGGTTTTTAATGAGGGTAAGTTGTTAGAAGGATTTTTGGGATATTAAATGGTTTGTTTTTTTACTTATTTTTAAAATTTTATGGTTAGAAATGGTAAAAAGGGGTTAATTACTATTTAACTATAGAAATCAAATTTAATTAACCTATGTGGTAAAAGTAAATGGGTGGGGTGAATGTAATTATTTAAAATAATTATGAATGGGGGGCCATTATGTTAAAAGAACATAATAATATGATGACACACCTAGTTAATATAAAAGGGTGTATAAAAATAGCATCTACATCTTGTTGATAATGTGTTATTTATAAAGGATATCAATGGGTTGTTGTTAAGGTGCATAAAGATAGGTCAAACATAGAGACTACTTGAAAAATTCCATGATGGACATGGTGGAGGTCATTATTAAACAAGGATCATAACCCACAAAATCATGAGAAGTGGGTACTATTGGCCAAGTATATTTGGTGACTGTCATGCATGGAATAGGAAATGTAGACAATGTGTTATGCTTATTGGAAAGGTCAAGTTTACAACCTTACCTATCCAACCAATTTTAGTTAATCAACCCTTTATCCTATGGGGATTATAATTTATTGGTCTCATTAACACCCATTCAATCTTAGGACATAGATGGATCCTAACTACCACAAATTATTTTACTAGATCGATAGAGGTAATGACATTGAAAGAATCTAATGAAATTAATGTTTTGGACTTTTTTGAAGGTTTACTTATTGGATTTGGAGTTCCATCAACCATTATTTATGACAATGCTATGTATTTTGTGAGATCTAAGATTATCTAGTGGGTAGTTCACCATAGTGTTTTTCTTAGTACCTCATTAAACTATTACCCATAAGGTAACATCCTTAATGAGTCCACTAACAATAATTTATTGAGGATAATTATGAGGAATATTAAAGACAATTAGAGGTCATGGCATCTCAAATTAAATTCAACTTCATGGGCTAATAGGATCACCTATAAAAGGTTGATAACCAATTCTCCATACAAGCTACTATATGGTAAGGAAGTAAGAATACCTATTTCTCTTGAATTCCATACTTTGGAACTAATGAATTAACTTAAGATTTTGGAGAATGAGCCAATAAAAATTAGATATGTTGATCTCATGGAGCTAGAAGAGACAAGGAATCAGCCCTTGTTATCTATAAAGGCCCATTAAGCAATGGTAAAGAGGTCTTTTGACAAAGGAGATTCTTCAAGAAGTTTTCAAGAAGGATATTTGGTCCTCAAGTGGGATGAAGATAGATCTAATTCAATAAGGCAAAAAAATTTGATTCTCTCTAAAGTGGTCTATATACAATCTCTAGATGTAAATCCCATAATGCCTTCCATCTTGTAAAGATGGATGGTGTAGATATCTCGATCCCAATCAATAGGATACATTTGAAATGATACAATTAAGGAATCTAAGTCCCCTATACATAGTTAGTTGATCTTAATTTTATCTAAGTGTTGTTCCAACATAGTAGTTTATTTTGTCCCAAATATTTGATTTGTTTACATAGTTACTTAGTAGGTTAGTTGAATTTGATTTATTAGGTTAGTTTCCCTTTCATTTTTGTTTATTTCCTTGTTTCTTGGAATTCTTTTGTCTTTTAAGTAAAGAGGTTTGTTACAGTCATGAAAAAAATGTATTATCTAATTTGAGTCAAGAGTCACAAAGATGGCTAAAGTTCTCAATCATACCAAGTATGTTACCTAGCTGAGTCACCAAAGATGTTAGCTAAATTTTGGCCTACATAGAAAACTTGCCTAAATGAAGTGCAATTTCTTAAGGATCAATTATAGAGCAAGGATTGAACAAAGTTCTAGATGGAATTAGTGATCCAATGGTCTCACATTGATCACAAAACCTTTGAAACACTTTAATCTTTATTAAAGTGTATTTTGATTAATCTATAAGGAAAATAGAAATATGCAAATAATTCTTCATGGTGATTCAAGTAATTTTAATGTTTATGGACAATCCTACATGATCTTAAAAAAATCATTTAGAGCTTCAAAGGTTGAATAAAAATTCTCTAGCATAAGCCTAAGTGAGCCAAACCATCACTAGAACATCATGTAGGAACATATAAACTAACTTATTTGAAAATTTTTGAATCTTTACTCAAAAATTCCTATGTGACCATTAGACCACATGCGATAAATGTCCTTAGTGATAGGAACATTATCAATAAATCATGTATGTGTCAACTTGATATCTTGAGATCTAATCCTTCAAAGTTCAACTTGTCAAGTCTAAGGAGCCAAGCCATCCTACACATCACATGGAAACACACTAACCATCTTGTTTGAAAATATTTTATCTTCACTTAAGAAGCCCCCACAAGCCAAAGGATAATACTTCCATTAATTTCTTCATGCCTAGATCATATCTTAAAAAATTTAATTATGTGAAAGCTTCTTAGCTCAAGTTGTGAGTATTTAAAGTTGAACCTAAAACACATGATGTTCACACTAACATCAAGTTTGAGATATGTAAAATAGCCACTAAGGTTCAAATAATCATTGACAAGCGAGTGAATGTCATTCAAAACACACAAGTTAGATTACTTGCACATTTTATACATTTACTTATAATGATCCCAAAACTAGTGAATCAAGTGGGCATAATCCTTTCAGTATCAAGAACATCTTGTGCAAATTTGGTGCCTCTGTAACCTTTTTGATTCTAGATCTAATCCTTCAAAGTTGGTGAAAACATGAGTGTTGTCCATGCAAACATCAAACATAAGACAGTAAAAATCCATTATGGTTTAATTTTGATGGTTATTTAGACATAAAATATGGTCATGTGGACATCAAATGATGGAAGCACGAATGTTAAATTTGATCTCATGAAGTAGATATTTGATTTTTAAAAATGTGTCATAGGCAAGTCGAATATCACATGTCCAATAGTACATTTAGATCTAATGGTGAGTAGAGGTCAAAGGGGTTAGAAAATCTCAAAATCAAATACATGTATGATAAGTGTCAATAACATGTTCAACTGGTAGAAGACTAATAGTCAGTGTTCATCTAGATAAGAAAGATCTAATTGAGTGAGATGGGTCAACATGTCAATGATTTGAGTCAAATTTTTATGGCCAATGACCAAAAGGCAAGCCCAAGACATTTTTGATGGAAGTCAATGTGGCATTCTTTGACCTAACTAAGGTAAAAACAAAGGGAATAGAGATTGAAAATTATCAAGGTTGAACCAATGGGACCAAGCATTGCCAACAGACCTCCATATAGGTAAAATAGGTCTCTTGGGCCTAATACAGAGATAAAAAATGGACCAGTGATTGTGAATCAAGATCAAGTAGTTTGTAGGTTTCTATAGATATTTTGACTATGTTAAAATAAATAATTAGATTGGTTTTCATCCATAAGTGGACCCGTGTTTAATATTGGAGAAAATACATATGTAAATGTGACCATGGAGGGTGTCTCACCTATCAATATGGTCAAGTTTTTAATAAATAGGTATTGATGGCCACCCAAAGTAGATGTGGCACAATTCTATCAATTATAAGACATGTTCCTCATCAACAGATTAGATAGATAATGACATGGAGTTACAAGGACATAGAGTGAATGGATAAAGATAATGAATATTCAATTATTTTATATAATTGGTTCCTTATTGATAAGGTCATGAGTCATCATCCTCAAAATTGTGTTAATACATCGTATTTCCCTCTCTCTCTTCCTTTTTCTATATATGTTCCATCTTCTTCCACATTTTGGCTCTTACTGACTCTCTAAAAGTTTTAGACAAGAAATCTGAGTTTTAAGAGAAATAGAATCTTATGCTTTGGCTTGCTTAGACTATGCCAAATTTTTTTATTGTAACACCTTTTGATGTAATAAATATTGAATTCCATCATTTTGTAAGATAAATTTAAGTGTGTCTTATCAATTCATGTACTATGGTTAAACAAATGTATGTTCCTTGTTTATGTCTAAGTTTTTATCACCTTCATGAAATGCTTGGTAGTTATGATAGGTCATTATAAGTTCAATTTAATTTTTTTTGTTTATCTTTGAAGTGGTTATATGCCCTCTCATACTAGTTTTATAGTTGGTCAATGTCTTATTATGAAATAATGATGTGGGACTGATCTTATTTGGTCTTGAATATATCTCATATTATGTCTTTTGCAAAGTATAAATGTTCTAATTACTGGTGTATCACCTCATTTTATATTATTTTATGTATTATTTTTATTCTCTATCCCCCTTTTTAAGTAAGTTCTACTTTAGATCTAGTGTAGGTGATAGATCTAACAGGAAGCTGACCTTCTCTACAGGTCTAATCCAAGTTTAGGTGACCCATAGCCTAGGATTAGTCCCATGTTGGACTAGATTTGTGTAAGAGGACTTGAAAAATCCCCTTATTCAACTAAGGTGTAATCTATAACATCAACATCTACTAATAAAAAGTATGGATCTCATCAATATTATCTTCATGTCTATTATCATCTTCCATTGGGAAAGGGAAGCCATATTTCTCAAATACCATTTATATATTAGGATGCTATCAATCATTAGATGAATATGGTTATGAATGATTAATAGAATTTTCTTATCTATCCATCTCATTTTTAAGATATCAAAATAGTACAAAATTTGATGTAGTCTAATTCACCATATTGTATTATGTTGTGAATCTTGCACCAATTAGGAAGGGATGGTTCCATGATATTGATCTTTGGAATCCTATTGGATGTCACATATTGTTATTTATTATTTCTATAACTATTGAAAGGTCTATTTTATCTATGTATTCTAAGCTTTGATTAGTATTTTGGCCTCCAATGTCATCCATGCATTTCTACATGTTCAATAATTCATTGCTCAATTTTTAGACCATTCTTTAGATTGATTATAATTATATTCTTATTGAATCAGAACTTGTACCCTATGTTGTAGTAGTATTAAATAATATCAATGATTGATTCAGGTTTTACTCGTTAGAGGTAGAATTATTCAAGAAGATAATATGTTGATTAGGTGAAACTTGGGTTAAAGGAAACTGCTTATATACCTGGTTATGGTTTTAGGCCACAAGATTTTGTTTTACACTCAAAATTAGACTAAAATCTAGTAAAATAGGAGGATTGCAATTGGGGATTCAATTTTTTATCTATGTTAATAACTTTAGTACAAGCCAAAGGTTGTGTGCCAATACTAATATATTTACACAAGAAAATATTAGTCATGGGATCCAAGGCATTTTTTTACATCTTGAGGGCCAACTCATTAATAGGTTGATAATCAATTTATAATATATTGTACATATTTTGAAATATAGTGTTGAAGGCTCAAATTGGTTCATTGGGTTCTTGACTCATACTATCAAAATGTTGGTAAACAATGCTTACACTAGTGACCTAGCCAAATTATGCCAAAAAAGTGTTTTGATGTTCTTCCCAAGAGGCAATGGAACATTCTGGTATATTTATAAACTAATTTTAGGACACATATTATAATGTTAAGGGGAAAAATTTTCGTGCCATTCTTCATAGGTTACATTCAATATTCCCAAAGTAGTTTTAAATGCCTTGATATGTTATTTAGTAGTCCTTCCCCCTGAGGAGGAAAATGAAGGTAGATATTTATTAGGTTTTTTATTTAAATCATGGAGAATTCTAGAAACATTGATAGTATAACCAATCAGCAAGGTTAGAACCTAAATTGGAGCTTAGAGTTGAGGATGAAGCTGAGGATAGGCCATGAAGAGTAGTGGAGGACAAGATTATTTGCCTAAAGAGAATGATTGATCCCAAGGTTTTATCCTAACCCCTTTATCATACCTAACTTTTTTATGGATTTCCAAATGTGGGAATAATAAGTTAGTGTATGAGGTTGACCTTGTTAATATTTTTGGTGAATCTAGTGTAACTCAAGTGATCTTTTCAAATAAAATAGATGTGGAGGTTCATATCCTCCTTCTAGTGCCAATTTAAATCTCTTATTGATGTGAGTTTTATTCACACTATGAGGAATTTTATGAGGTAGTCTCTAACATTTTAGGATTAGTTAAAGGATTTCACTCCAAGGTACGAGTTGTAGGGTATTTAATTTTATAATAACCTATTGGTAGAATGGTGATGAATTAAGTAGATTGTTTACCATGGATGAACCTAAATCTACTTGAAATGGGTGGAAATATGATGGTTCTAACTAACATGGGTAGGACATAAAAAATAAAATTAGAATGAGGGAAAAGAAGGTTAAAAGAGAGGCTTATAGACCACACAAGATGAGAGCTTTCAAGACTAGTATTTAAACATAGGTAGGACATGAAATTAGAATACTAATGTCTATTAAAAGCTAATATAATACACTAACAATAAAAAATAGTTAGGATTCAAAGGGAACCAAAACATAGTAAACTTAAACATGCATAACCAAAGGTTGTCGCATTTTTTAGATTGATCTTGCACATCTATAAAGAGGGACTATAATCAACATGTAAAAGGAATTCAAATCAAGATATATTAAAATGAATAACTATAATATAAATATAAATCATTCACAAATAAATATCTAAGATATCAGAATGACATCACATCTTACACAATCCACTAAATTGGAGAAGAATCAATATTTTTACACTAAAACCAAACTAGTAGAATTTCTTATTAATATTAATAGACAAAATTATCTTCTCTTTAAGACTAGGAGGTTACAAGTATAAATAATATTTGGATGGGGAAGATCTCATCTCTTAATTAAGTTTTAAAAATACAAGTCCAAAAATAACACTATATGCTAATCTCATGTAAAGCATGCATGTACAACATTGATCACTCAAATTTTAACTATTCATCTAAAAATACAATATATACATTTTAAATAGATCTAGAACTAATAGTTCCATCTCAACTAGACCATGTAAGTACATATATATAATAAAATGGTGTTGATGTGGCACCACTAGAATAATTTACACTATGACAAAGCTAAATTAAAAGCTAACGTGGATAAAACTAGAGTTGTAACTAGAATGACAACTAAGATAGGCACCAAAACTAGAAGTGACCTCATAAAGGATGTAGGAGTTGATAGAACTAAAATTTAACTTTGTGTTATAGTTGGAATAGGTGTTTGAGATGTAGATTAACTTTATTTATCTACTAATAGTGGTACATAAGCTAACCCAATGTGAGTATGCACCAATATGTACTTGGGAAGTTAAGTAATTTGAGGTGGGGTTGGTATAAAACCAACTAATACTTGATTATTTACTTCTGTCTAAGGGTAAAGAGCATGACTTAAATTAAATTCCATTTCAATAGTCTAAAAGTCAAACAAATATCTTTTGAATAATTAAGGAAGCTTGTCCATAATTTTATTATGTATAACCAATGCATCTCTAACCTCATCATGTAGTGACTCGGTACCTATAATTTTATCTTTTCAAAATTGACCTATTGCTTTACCTCATCATTGTTTCTATAAATAGTTTAATTGATCTCTTTTTTGAAGTTTTCCAATGTTATTTACATAATATTCTTAAAAATGGGCTTGGGAACCAATTACCCCTATGGATTGCCTAATTGAATGGCTCTTAAGTCAGTCATGATATAAATAAATTCTTTCTTCTGGTTTGTAAATTATTAAAAAAAATACTACATTTATTAATGTCATTCAAGTATACTATCCATTTTTTATAATAATTTAATTATGTGCCCAAGAAACCTTAGATGCTTTCATTAAATTGAGGTGGGCATAAGCCTTATTTTTTATTGTCTAGATTATAAAATGCAATTTTCCATCAACATATTTTATTTTGTTAAACAATTGAAAAATGTCTCCCCATTTAGGTTTAGAGGTGTCCTTTATGGACCTTATTGAACAAATAGTATCAAATAACTTCCTAGGTATCCCCTTTAAATCATCCACTATTTCTTTTAGGGCTTGGATGGTACTCACCTCTAGATACCTATGCACTACTTGATCAAAACTTCAAAACATTTCATTGATCACCCCTCTTATTACATCCATAAAATTCTAATGGTCTTATATAATCGTATGTGGGTCTAAAGGATTCACCTCTGTTATCTTAGTTAGAGAGAAGATATCTTATCTATGTTCTATCTCTATCTATTGGTGCTCAACCATCACATTTTTCCTCTTGAATTTTCTCAAATTAATCATCTATATATCAAAATAAAATTTAAATGTAGATTTTTTATTTATTATCAAGTATTATCTTCTATTTTCTTCCTCCTATTATAGTTTCCTAATCCATGAGGTAATATTTAGGGAATCTTGTTTCTCTATTTTTTCTATTTTCCTTGTAGATGGTGTTTGATGAGATGGTTGTGATTTATATATTAGATGATCTCCTTGAATAGTTGAATAGGATGGCCCTATAGGTAGCATATATTTTGGGGAGGATGTCCCTATTGTATGAAAAATAGGAATAGCCTTCCTCCAACTGGTAACCTACTTTTGGACTTTTGTATCTATGTTGTATTTAACCTTCCCATCTACTTTATGAAAAAAAATTATAGGTGTATCCATTTTTGTGGCTCAACTAATAGGTATTTATATTTATGTATACATCTTTGGAGGGATGATTTGTGTAGTAAAAATAGAGGCAAAGACCAAGTTTTCAAAATGTACCTCTTTGTTTAGCTTAGGGAGTTAAAGATTGGTCTCATTAAAAAATGAATAGGTCATTAGGGTGATTAGTAAATTATACAAATAATCAGTAAAAAAAGTATATGTGACCTTAACATTCATAACAGTAGGTTAGGATGTGGTGGGAAAAAATGGTAATGTAATAATAGCCTAGGGATTGGTTATTTGAGAAAAATAATTTAAATAATTCAAAGAATATGTAACACTAACTATAATTAAATAAATTAAGGAATTTGCCAAAGAATATGGACTTTGGGAAATTACAACCAAAATAGGAATAGGTGGAATACTAGATATTATATTTGACACTACTATGATTTAAGGTGGAGAGCTTAGAGATATAGCTAGGGATAACCCCTGTATTATAGATTAAATTTGTGTCTTTGCCTCTCCCATTACATATTCTTAATTATTTTAAAATAGTTTAGTAGATACGAAGGTATCATCCCTTTAATTAACCTCTTAAAATCAACTCTTTTCCCCTTGACTAGGTATTTCCCTCAAACAACCATTCATCCTCTACATCTGATTTTGTTATCTGACTAATGGATAATGACTCTTCAATTTATGTATCAGATACATAGTCTTATTCATTGGCCATTTTTCACTCTTCCTCTTCACTAGCATAGACCATGATATGGTCTTTTCCTCATGTTCCTCTTCTTTTATCCTCTCTCTTTAGGGGATTATATGAGTTCTTCCTCCACTTCCACTTGTTGAGGATAAATAGGTGGGGTCTGGGGCTTCCTTTTATATGTAAGTATTTTTTTAGTTGTAGTAGAGGCTGACCCAATACAAAATGGGAAAAATAAGGAACGGAAATTATAAGTGGTGATGAATAAGTGATATTAATCACCACTAGAAGTGTGATGGATTGTGAATCTAAATGTCTAATGGGGTGGGATAATGTTACCAATGGTGTTAAATAATATGGAGTGAAATATGATTGATAAAATAATGAAGGAAGAGTTACATGATATGCAATGGTCAGTGCAGTTAAAGGTAACATAAAAAATCTACTAGCAACTCCACTTGGACTTGCATGCTTTTCTTCTTCAACTGTGTTTTGGGGAGGTAAAAACATATGTATGGAGGGGAAGTTGGAAGGCTCTCCACTCTCTCTTCATCATGAGCTACCCCAAATGGTCTAACTTATTCTTTTGTTCTTAGTTCTACTTGAGGAGGGGGTCCATGAATAGTTTTGGAAAGCCATTACTACATTTGAATCATTTTAGCATATTATTTTGTGATAGTAGAAACATATTGAATCCTTTGCACTAAAATCATGGACATGTTGGCCCTATGCATCCTAATGGCCACTTTAGAATCATCTTCAACATCTAGAAATATGTTTTCATGATCATAAGCTAAGTCTCCATAGGCTATCCTACTTCTAATTTAATATTTATTTAGGTATAATTTTACATTCCCTCTAAGGTCCTAGTGTCCTTAGGTTTCCCATTTGAACCCATAATGTGTTATAATTTTCCCAATAATATATAGATTCTCCCACCTTGTGTATTGTATTCTTACAATAATAAGAAGCGTGGGATGGATGGTTTCCTGCTTTGCCTTCCTTAACTCATATTCAACACTACCTATCAATTGAGAAACATTTTTTTAATCAAAAAACTTATCAGGCATAATCTTTGTTAGGTATAAAGGATGTTCTCTAATACCTTATATTTCAATTACTATACATTAGGGTAAAACCAATAATCACCAATTTTTTGAATAGACATATTTATTTTATCAGACAATATAGACATATTATTTTCATATATTACCTAATAAACCATAGGGTAAAAGGTTTTGGTCAACCTCTTCATGTTATTCCTAAACATGTTCACATGGATATTATTGAATTCATTGCATATCCTATTATGAGGATATTTTTATAATGGTCTCAGAGATTCCTAAAATGGTGAGTAACAATTTCAATTATAACATCCACTACATATAAAATCATATAAAAGTTACCATCTAGAAAAATTTCATGATTGTTGATTTTGAGAATTAATTTGGAATTGATGATCTCTCTAATTTTTATGACCTTTTTTGATGTTATAATCATGTCTAGTAAAGGGAACCATATCTCATTAATGTATGCAATGGTAAAAAACTATATATTATATTCAAAAGGACCATATCAATTCTTACTCCTGGCCTAAAGATAGTGATAGCAATGGTAGAGGTGACACCTTGGAGTGTGAATTTTTTTGGTTACCAGCACATTCTTGTAATGTATTGCCTACATTGTTGTTCATAAACCATGTGTTCATTATATCTTTTTTGTATCTTATCTCAGGCACCAAAAGTCTATAATACTTCTTGAAGGAATTGGCAATGATATATAGTTGACATTTTTCTTATCCTAAAGTGAAATATTTTTTATGAATTTTTTCATTCATAAGTAAATCAAATAATAAGTCTATGTATGGCATTACCTTTGGCTTGGATATTACATTATCAAGATCAACTATTTTGATGTAAAACATGTTATTTTTGTATCTTTGTGTGAATATGGGCATATGATCCTCTACTTTCAAGGATTAGGCTACCTTGAACACGTCATAAATGGTAGAATAATGCTTAAATTCATGGTTTAGGGATGTCAAACCAAATGTTATATTAGTATATTTAGTCAAACCTATAATATAGTATGTAGAGGGAAATGGAATTTGAGATATGATTGATATTGAATCTATGGTTTGAAAATCCTTTACTTTATGAAATGTTAGAAATTTATTCATCATAAGAGATCTTTGGATTTAGAGTTTGCACTAAGATATTTGAAATCAATGTAGTTAAATAGATCTAGAAGTTCTAAATATATTACTGTAGTTGAATTTACTTTGATAATTCAATGTTTTAATTTGTTTATTCATGTGAATTAATTATTGTAGTGGATTTTTCTACTTTTACATACCTAGTCTTTTCATCTGAAATTCATAAAATAAACTTTTGTGGACTTTTAATACCATGTGGCTTTTTCTGCATGTTACTAGATACTTACTTATCTTATTATGACAAATGTCTTTTTCCCCCTCTTTCAGACTTAATAGTGGTGTATTTGTTATGTGGTTATGTACCTTTAGAAGATGTGTTTACATGTGATTATTTAACTAATTACTAAGGTGTGATTTAGTGTAATTGGATCTTAGGGTTATAGGTTAGTGGAAGGGTGACAAGTGTACAAATCTTACTAGTCCATTTATAAGTATTCATACAAAAGGATTATATGGTGTCATATCTTAGTTTTTAGGATGATGACACATGATTTTCTCTTGATAATCAAATTTATTAGGATCATTTGTATAAAATGATTTGCTAATTTCATCACTAGGATCCCACGATGGTGACAAATGGATGACTCTTGATGATCCATTTGCCTGAGATCATCTGTATAAAATACTTTGCTAACATCACCTTCAAGAGGATAGGATAAATTGTACATTTTATTTTGGTGATCCATATGATTATAATGATAATGTGTGGCAATAAATAAATCCTACATAGTTAAGGAAATGTATAAGTGAAAGACACTTTATTCAAAAGACTCAACATAGACAACAAACCCTAATGCAAGCAAAACATGTTAGCCTGATTAGCCATATAAATCATAAATCAAACCATGTATATAATCAATATAAATGGAAGGTGAATAATGAAGCATATAGTATGGATTAGACATAGATTCAATTATTTTTAGCTTCAGAAATAACTTGTGAATAATGAGATGAAACATATGGATTACATTAAGTAATAACTAGTAACTAAGATAGTCAAGAAAAATTCTCAAGCATCATATAAATTCATTCAATTCATGATTTTCAAACTTTTGTATCTTAGACTTCTACTTTAGAAGACAATAAAAGGATGTAAAATTAATATTAGGCTCCTATTTAAATTTTATCAAATGGGTTATATGTTAGGAAATAAAAAATGACAACTCATAGGGGAAAATACTCCTGAGTATTTTGAAAATCCATAATTTTAGTAATGAATCATGACAAAAATTTAGCTCCAACAAATAAATAATATGGAAAATAAACTTTGAAACATTAAGTACTTCCTAATTTAATATATTAACCCCTTCCATTCATTATATTTATGTGTGTGATCTAGTGAAATAAATTCCTCTTGGTTATGAAACTTTTAATAGAGACCTAAATAACCACTATGGGTTTCATTTTGAATTATGATTTTGTAACCAAGTAGTAAGGAAAGTCTTGGCATTACTCTGCTAGTAGCCAAGTGTCTATAATAATGATAGAGATACATCTAATTCCACTAAAAGCCTTGTTGTCCTACTAATTAGGCATTTATATCCTTGGTAGAGATTACTTAAAACACCCATCTTATATTATTTTGTAGTATTTTTTTAATATATCACATATAAAAAAGGGTTGAGAACCACCATTGGCTAGGTGTATGTATGAGAAAACTGACTTTTTGAATATGTCCTTGTCATATGTATATCTCGTTATATGTTTGTTACATCTCATCCAAGTTTTAGCATGAAATAATGCAATAAATATTTTGAAATAGAAAGCCTTTCTAAAATTTGCATGAGTCTATCAGAGTAAATACCATGAGCCTAGTAAACCTATTCATCCCAACAAGAACATAATTTCACCATAATACATGCCTTAACTCTAGAAAGTATAGTACTATCATAATAAATACCTATGAATAACATTTTTACTCCCTTATATATTATACCCTTGTTTTGGTATGTCCCTTTTTTTAGTTACAACATATGAAATTTGTGAGTCTAATTTATAAATTAGAAAGCTAACCTAGAAAGCATAATGACTAATCTACTAAAATAAAAATGCAGAAAATAATAAAACTAATTCTGTAAAATAGGAAATCTAATGTAGGAAGTAATAAATCTAATTTAATACTAGTCTAAATCTCCACTTATATTTGACTCAAATTCATCTCTAGTTAGATTATCCATTAAATAGTGGTTCAAAAACAATCCATTGAATGGAAATGTGACATCATTACCATGGAGGTATTTCAACCAAAAGGAATTGTTACTATTATCACACTAAATTGTAATGATGAGGAGGTTGTTCAAGCCTCCTCACTTAAATGATATCATGGAGACACCTCTAGGTTGTGGGTGGCATAATCAATGAGGTGAATCTCTAGATATGGATAATTCCATTGATGCTTCACCTTGAAACTACAACTAAGCCTATTGTTTTCTAGGAAAAGGGATAGAGAAAGAAAGGAAAAATAAAGAGGTGATGTACGAAAATAATACCCACCACTCACATATACTATAATAAGAACATGAAAAAATTCTAAAACCTATCATAGTAACTCAATATGAGACTCTTAACATTAATATTTTAGTATGAAGGTGAAAATAAAAATAATAACTAAGAGGAAGTGATCAAAAGGTATAATAGTAGACACTAATGAAGGTATATCCACACTTAGTCAATGTAAGACCATCTAGCATAGTCTCTATGACCTATTAAGATGACTATAACCTATAAATAAGTAAGGAGATAGGATAAATGAAAGAGAGATATGTCACTACTACTGGCATTCATCAACTAATCATGAAATATACACTAATTACAACATTATAAGAAGGATATAAAATATATTATATTCATCTCAAAGGTAATTACAAGTATTTACATGAAAAATGACTCACCATAATTAGGTTAAGGATCATTGTGTATGAAATTAGAAATTCATCATATCTATAAATCAATCCTAACTTAGAGAAGATATAACATACCTACACTTCCAATTGGGAATACATTCATTAAGCAAGAACATGACCAATATGGGGATTCACTAGACATGATTAGGGGATAATTTATCATAATACACAATGATAAGGAGGGTTTCAAATCCTCCGTTCTAACATAATCATGAAATAAATTTAAAAGGTTCTTAGGTTTTGATATTTCACCTAAACTAATAACAAGTAAAGTGAATCTAATCTAGTGCTCACCAAAGACTGTGACACAAAGTGGGGGTTATAAATAATAAACCTAAACATACATAGAATACATATTCTCATGTCAATGTATATGAAATCATAATGCATGGAAGATAATTAAAAATTCATATCTATCTACTCTTACAAAGGATAAATAAAGCTAGGAATACTTACCTTTGAAGATGAACCCATCAAGCCTTAATCTCTCCTTTGGCCAAGGTGATTCCTAAGAGGTTGTTGTGGTATGTAAGGATGACAAAGTCAAATAATATCTAGGATATATAACCTATCAATGCATCTAAAATACTTCTCCACAATATAAGATATGTATCTCCAAAGAAATTATGGAACTATAAACTTTACTTCTCAAGTAAGATGGTCAATAATCAGATGTTCATTTGTCATTACTTATTATTTTCATTCTTATTAATAATTGATGGAAATGAACCTATATTTATAGGTGGATTTGACCCTTGACCCTTCCAAAAATTCCATTTGATAGGATCGACCTAGTCAACCTAGCACAATTTTCGATAATTATTCACTAGGTCTTGAACTAGGTTGGCCAAAGGCTAACCTAATTCTAAAGTGAAAATATCTTGAAACTATATAATGTTGACCTATCATAGCCAATTGATAAAAAGGGGTTTAGGTAAGGGAAAGGAGGATAAAATGTAGAAAATACCTAGAATGGGTACACCAGAGAAGAACAATCTTAGGGTTAATGTTTTTTAGAGATAAGTATGTAGATAACAAGTGGCAAAAGGGAGAACAATCATGCAAACCACCAATACTCTACCCATCCCTTTTCTGATGCACCCTTTAAGGCATATACTCAAATATATTCAAACTAGATGGGTTATTATAGGATATAAAGTGTTATTAATTGATAAAATTTTGAAAATATTATGTGTATTCATATTCCCCACTAGAATCTCATCACATATTAGGTGAGTACACCATAAATGGTAATTCAAGAAATAGAGCATGATAACACATAATGCTAATGATAAGTAAAGTATAGTAAGTAATAAAATAAGATAAATGAAAGGACAAAATTGAAAGACACATACATTTACTTACCTAGTGCTTTAGATAAAGATGTAGACTATAATAAAATTGAAGACATCCAAATGTGAAGAACACTAGGTGAACGTGTAGAAGTTAGTGCAAAGAATAGCTAAAAATTGAAATTTTTGGAAAATATGAATATGGTAGTGAAAACTATCCTCTACTTCATCATGATTTTAGAACATTTTATGGTTTGAAAAATGGATGAGTAAAAAAATATAGAGGCAAAATAAGGAATGTACCAAAAAATAATTGAAAGATTTAGATTTTTAAAAGTGATTTAAAATAAGGGAAATGAAAGTCAGTTGTTATTTTTGACTTGTGAAGGAGTTAAAAGGAGATCTAAGAGACCAAATGAGCTAGGATGGTGAGGATGTGATAGGATATGCATGAGGTACCTTCAGAAGTGGTAGCGAGTGGACTATAGGAAGGCAACTAAGAATCTCTAGCTAGTTTTATATTCTAGTGTTCTTTGCTTATTTTTATGAATTTGTAATTTTAAGCATTTATAGACATTGAAATGAAACTAAATAAAATGTAAAGGGTAGGCAAAACCAATTAGTAAATAAATACTAAAAGGTAATTATTTCAAAAAATGTGAGGGGTCAATAGGGAAAAATAACTGGGTCAACTCAGTCGACCCAATAGGATGAAAAATGACAAAATCCATTATGCTGACCTAGTAGGTATGTGTCAACCTAATACATTTTGTAGACTACTGACCTAGTATAGTTTAATGACTGAGTAAAAAATTCTAATATGATAATGTAATACTAAGAGGATAAATATAAGAGGCTTGACTTAGATTTTTAAGTCAAGCAAGTCAAAAATAAGCAATTTTGGTCAAACTAGTGTTGTCTAAAGGACTAGAATAGTATGAAAATATAAGTGGTCAAATGATTGCTAAAAGGGTCCATAATGATCGAGTGAGGGTTAAAAGGGCCAATTAGGCTAAATTAGGGAAAATTAATTAAAAATGGCTAAATTTAATTAATTTAGGCTTGTTTTTAATTAAAAATGTATTTTAACTATACATGTCATGGAAGATCTAATACATCTTTTGTTATTTCCTAATTGTAGGGGCATCTGAGATTCTAGCATTTGGTGGATGCATCATGCCACCAAATCTATTGGAATACCTATCAATAGAAGATAGAGTGAGACTAGTATCTATAGGCATAGGAGATATAACATAGAAATATAGGATACCCCTAAGCTCAGATCTATTAGTCGTGTTCTTGAGATGTTAGGAATGGTTGACTAACACCTTTAGGTGGGAGGTGAGGGGGATACTATAGAGGTGGGAATCACCTTAAAGGATGTGCATGACATCTTAGGTTTTCCTATAGTAGGGATAATTGTGGTCATAAGAATACTTAATAGGGATGAGGATAAGAGAGCCTTAACTATATGGGTTATAGGCTTAAAGAGGATATATTCATGTCAGAGGGTGAACATGTTTGATGTGTATACATCATAAGTTCTAGACATCTAGAAGGCTATGGTAGGATTTGTGACAACACAAGTTTTATGCCACAAATTAGATAAAAAGGTTCTACTCTTTATGATAGCCTTAAGTTGGGATATATTAAAGGAGAGTATGTTATATGACCTAGGGTATGTCATCTAGGTATAACTTATACATGACATCTATGGAGTGTTATCTAGAGGGAAAATTTTGATAATATTGATCATATTATTGATGACATGGATATATGAGAATTTCCCCATATATAAACATACTAGATTTCCCATGTGCAGGTCACCTTAGGTATAGAGATTGAGATAAGAATAGATAGTGTGGGCCATGCCCCATGTGCCAATGTTATAGATAGTGAGACAAGTTAATATAGTATGGTAGTCATATGGGCACATTACAACTACATGGCCTAGTTGGGACATAGTTTCACTAGTGTTAGCATGGACAAAGGTGATATGGAATTATACGTAGTGGATGGAGCCACATTTGGTAACATGAGTGTTAAGATAGATGGGCTTACCTCACCTAATGGCATTGATAGTGGTGTCCACATTTTGGGCTTAGGATGTGAGAGAAATATGGGGGAGAGGTGGACTAGGGCCACTAATGGTGAGGTTGATGCTTAGACTACATCATGAGATACCATGGACTAGTCAAGCATGATAGGTAGTAGAGTGAGAGGAGATGGGAGTGGGATTAAAAGAACCATAATTTCCACTACTAGTTATACAATAAGATGAAGAATTACCATCTAGGACATGACATTGATGGAAGTAGTAGGAATAGGAGATAACAAAGATAGTAGATGTCTACGATGACCTTGTAAGAAGGCTAGGATAGAGTTAGACTATAAAGAGATCACTTAGGCATAGCCTAATATGGGTATGAGTGGCATCTCCAATATATTTTTTTAGGAGGTGATTGATAGAAAATGTTTATGTAGGACACACATATGGGTAGACCACATTTGGTGGTCATGAAAATGGAGAGATAATAGTGGCCAACATAGATAGGTAATAAAAAGATGGTTAAATTTTGCTTATGTTTTTATTTGAGATATACTATAGATAGATAGATTTTGAGATATATTAGTGATCTAATATCTATCTTGTGTGATTATTTTAAGTGTGGCAAAGGATGAGGAGAACATATGGGGGAACCTAGTAAGGGGATAGATATATAATGTCTTAGATGAGGTATTAATTTCATATGACCCTACTACATTATAGAATCCTAGGGTACCATTTACCCTAGTTTAGGTGAGCTGGTTCAAACTAGCTAAAGAGGTCACAAGGTAGTTACAAGCACATAGAGAGGGGATGTAACTAATAAAAGAGGTGGATGTAAGAGAAATATCGACATGGTAGGCCCTGGCTAAGGAGAGAGCTACACATTGGTTATAGTGACACATATGACATAGGTAAATGCCTAGGAGAGGGTGATACATGTAGTGACCCTAACCCATATGTCATAAGTATAGGAGTAGGAGAGAGTGACACACCTATAAACCCTAGCCTATTTTTCATAGGTGTAAGCTCAAGTAGCTCATCTATATGGTATGGTATTAGGATTAAGATCTTAGACAACCTCTTTATAATGTTCTATGTGGAGGAGTTATACTGAGGCATTGATGGGCAACATGGTGAGGCCAAAAGATAGGCAAGATGGGGCCCAACCATAAAATTGGAGCATTTTATATGGTTGTACTTATTGTATCAAAACTCATGATGGTGGTAATAGGAATGTGAAATTGTGGTAATCTATGAGGATGGTCGGGTACTATCCATGGTCTTATAATATAACTCACAAATGGAATCTCAAGGGGATTAATCAGTGAAAAAATAATATTTAACAAGAGGAAATATGAGGGATTTAGGGAATGAAAAGGGAATGTAAATCATAACTTAGGTGTCTGATGAGAAGACCTTAGGATATAGGAGGCATACTAAGGACACGATAAGACACTAAGTGACTAGTGACAATTAATGTACAAAGGAAACATGTTTACTATAGGCACAAAGATTTATAGGAAAATAAGATTGCTACTAAGATAAAACTATGAAGGTATATTGGTAAAATAAAATTAAAATGAACCTACCTTCTGATGATGTGTTCCCCATTCCCTAGGACCCCTTACAGAGATATCAATCTAATACAAATATTGGGTTCTTTAATGAGAAAGTAGGTAGCACTAAAGGAGTTTTTCATTCTCCTTTTATAGTCTATTGGCCTACCATACCCCAATGGACCTTGGCTCTACCATGAGGCCAACTATGGAGTTTGAGCTTTGACTAAAAAAGTAGGTGTGCTTTGAATCACATCTTTTAGTGTGATTTGACTTTTAAGAATTTTGAATGTTTTTGTTTGTTATATCATTACCTTTTGTTAAATGATTTTGATTTTAAAGGATTTTAAATATTTTTAATATTCCTCCTCCATACATAATTAGAATGACCAAACATGAGAGATAGAGTGATATACATGAATGATATATAGGCTTAGGCTAAAGGAAACTAAGTAATCAAATATAGGACTGACTAAGACATTTAGGATTGGCAATGAACCAACATGTTATCTCAAATCTCAACCATGTATATGCTTATATTTTGAGAAATGAATAAAGGGAAAGATTATATCCAAAGTAGACTAGTGAAAGTATATTATAATGAGATTAATTATTTGTTAACTGATCAGACGGGATATAAGAAATGATTAAAAGGAACTAGATATGTATAACCAAGTCATAATGACAATTATCCATTAAAAATAGAGATAAGAAAGCAAAAAAAATATGAAGATAAAATAAGGGAGTTTTTAAGAAATAAACTCAAGAAGAAATACAAATCAATGATAAATAATATAGCCATAATAAAACATAAATGACAGTATAAGCAATATATAATGCAAAAGTAAATTCACCATGTAAGATAAATAAGAATTTGACACAATGTTAAATGATATAATACATAGATAGATAAAGATAATATTAGAGCACATGTACAAATAAAATTAAAATGTAAAATCACCATACATGTGCTCATAAATAATGATAACTCTACCCACACATATTATCTAGAACATCAGATAGATCTTTATGAAGTTGGATGCAAATTACTGGTAATGTCCATCTATCTTCAATGAAAATTGGGAAATACTTCTAATCTAATATACTCAATATAAAAGGTAGGAATACTTGATGGATAATTTTGAAGAGAGATATAAGGCAAGGGATGCTTAAAAGAATGCATAGGAGTGGTTTTTATAGGGTATGAAGGGGTCACTGATGGGGAAGGAGCCATGGGTGAGGGACTCATGAGTGGAGAAGGTTCCATGGGTGAGGGAATGTTCATGGGTGAGGGCTTCATGGGTGGAGAAGGATTCATAGGTGAGGGACTCATAGGTGGAGAAGGTTCCATGGGTGAGGGAAAGTTGATGGGTGAAGGAATCACAAGTGGAAAAGGATAAATAGGTGAAGGAATAATAGGTGGAGGCATATAAGGTGATGAAGGGACCATAAGAGGGGAGGGAACCATAATAGGTATAACCATGGGAGAAGAAGGAGGAGCCTTATCTTGGGAATGAACTATGGGAGGAATGGTATTATTCCCATCAATATCTATAAGGTGATCCTTAAAGTGTTACAAAAGGATTTATTAATGATCAATGTGATGGGTTCCACATTAGTTATAAAGATAAGAAAAATCACCATGATTAGGCATATATTCAAGAAGTAATTTTGGGGAAGGTATGGGCTTATCTGAGGATCAAGGGTAAGAAGGATGTAAAGTATGAATATATTATCGTATCTTGTAACAATGCATGAAAGAATGGTTATTTATGTCATGAAAACAACATATATTTCTAAGAGTAGGCTTAGTATAGGTACTCATAGGAGGAGGTGTAATATAAATGAAAGGATCGTGAGAAGAATCATCAGCCCATTTGGTGGGAAACAAAGCCATCTAAGGTAAAGGAAGCAAACCATCACCAAGAGAAGCTAATGGTGGGGAAGGAATAGGACTGGGCTCAATGGAAGGAGAAATGGGATTAGAAGTAGGGGTAGACTCATTGATGGAGTGGAAATAAGCTCAACTATAGTGGGAATAAGAATAGGCTCAACTATATTTGGAGAAAGAATGGGATCTGATGTAGGCTCTACTAAGGGAGGGGTGGGGTATCTAGAAGGCTAAATAAGGGTTTCAGACATTTTAGGGATAAGTAATCTATAATGGTCAAAGTACCTAGTAAAGTGGTAAGGACCAATCATAGCATGATCCATGCACATATTCCTATGAATTTCCTTAAAAATTAGAGGTGTTGGCATCATCTATACCCTATAATAAATAGAAAAAATACAAAAATTAGGAACTATAAATGATGGAACATGGGAAGAATCACTAAAATATTGAAGCAATGAAGATAGATAATGAATAATATCAACATCATGGGATTGAACAAGACCACCTAAGAATAGATCATCTAAGGTGTAACCATCATCGTATTCATTTTTATGAATATTAATGATGCATGTATGGATGACCTTGTCATTTGATAAAGTGTGGTGAATGGAATGTTTAGTCTTAGTCAAGACAAAAGGAATGTCATCACGAGAAGGTTTGTAAGAGAGAGGCTATAAATAAACACATAACTGAGATATGAGATGAGGTGAGAGATAATAGTTTTTAATCTTTAGGTTGATCTCATTAGGCTCATCATCATCATAATCTAAGAGGTTAGGGAGAATATTCCCAATGAGTTCAGGATGACCATTGTAGCCTCGAGTGGAATTGATGGGAAATTTGAATCATTGAGACTCATGACATAGAACACTAGGGAAAGGTTTAAGAGTAGGAATCTTAAATACCTCATATTCTAGGAATTGTTTGAAATTCTAAGGGTTAGTATCACCCTAAATTTTATAAATGCCTCCATTATGAGGGAATTTAATGCATTGGTAGGTAGAAGAAGAAACTTCTCTCATATAGTGAGTCCATAGCTTACCAATAAAAATATTATAAGAGAAAGGAAAGTTAAATATAATCACATTCACATGAATTATGACATATAGGATGGTAATGCGGAGCCACATACAACCTAAATGAGTCACTTGCCTTCGATCATATCCTTGGAATTTATTGAATGTGGACTTGATATTTCATTCAAAATATCCAAGGGTTTTGATAAAATAAATAAAGGTAATTTAAGTTCCAAAAGCCTCATTAATCAAGGCATGCTTGACTTGGATATCACCTATTTAGAGACTAATGAACAAAGGAGGATCATCTTTAAGAAGTAGAATCTCATCAAGAATCATATAAGTGATAAGAAATTTTAAGGAAAGAGAAGGATCCATTGTCTTATCAACATGGATGGACATCTCTTCATATTATTTTAATATGCTATCCTCAAATCTAGATTAGGTTGTTTCACATCCTACTAGGGGAGGATGAGGGATGTTCATTTTGAACAATAGTTTCATAAGATGATTTATATGACATGGAGAGGTCCTCATAAGCTCAAGGAATGGAATTTAGAATGGGAGATTAGTGAGTTACATAATGGGATCCCACTCATCATAACCTATAAGAAGGTTAGTAGAAATAGGTGCATAATGATTAATGAGGTCCTTGGAACGAGGAACCAAAGTGTATTGGAATTTTTGTTGATAAGAAGGATAAGGTTAAGAATATGGTTGTGAATTATGTTGTAAATATGAAATAATTGGTTCAAGTTTAGTTTGAGATTTGGTAGAAGAAGTGTTGATAGAATCTTTATTATCATGAGTGTTAGGCAAATAAAATTAAGGGAGAGTAGAAATAGAATGGGAAGTGTTATCCAAGGGAAGATTTGGAAGTGGTTCATCCAATGTTATAAGTTCATCCTGACCCAACACATTTAAATTAATTAGAGAAGAATCCTAGACAACACTATATATTTGGGATAATGAAGGAGTTCAGATTTGTTGAGGGTCAATGAAAGCAACCACCCTTTTCATATTAGTCATATTAACCCATTGTTTTCTATAAGTGGGCTCAACAATACTTTAAAAATTATTAGTGGAAGGTGTGGGCTTGTCATGGGTATATTTATTAGGTTGATGATTGGGAAGAGGGTCTTTATAGATAGCCAAATGAACATTAGCTTGATTCAAGGTTTGAGATTTAGTAGGTGTTTAATGAGCCTTAAAAGCAATTTCATAAGCCCATTGATGTTTTGAAATGATAGAATCGTGATCAAAATTAAGACTAAGAATAAAATCCATAACTAAATTATGAATCTTCATACATGTCTCATAAGAATGACCCTAACTAGTGTGAAACCAGAAAAAGTTATTAGGATCATACCAAGATTTTATAAAATGATTGGGATCAAGTTTTAATTATATAATCCTAGGTAGATGTTTAAATAATTTATCTAAGGATAAGGGTTTGTAAGCATTGATGGTATTTTGTGAAGATAAATGAGGATTTCTATATTATTGAGAAGGGGGAGTTGATTCTAAAGATTAGTTAAGAATAACATCTTGAGTGGTGTGAATGGTTTCATAAGAGTCTATAACATCATTATTGGTAGAATTATGATTTTTTATATTAAGTAAAATATGAGGACCCATAGAAGGTTATGGTGACTTGAATTGACACATGAGGAAATATTGACATTTAGCTTGGTCAATAGCCTCCTTCAAAGTACATGGAGAGAGTGTAGACCTGATATTGTAACTTCAAGAAAATATCATTAGTGAAGAGGTGAAAAACACTATCATTGGCCATGTTATGTTCACATTTATTTGACAAAGTTTTCCACATTTTAACAAAAGCTTAGGTAGTTTTATTTTCAAGTTATTTATAATTTATGAAATGGGTCATAGTATTTTCAAGAAGATGACTAGTTTAGAACTCTCAAACTAAAGCATTCACTAAATTTTCCAAACTATAAATATAATGGGTTCTAAGTTGGTTGTAAAAATCTAAAGCACCACTCATGATGGTTTTGACTAGGAACTTGGTGGCGGTAAAGGTGTTCAATTTGGCCCAATCCTTATAAATATTTCCAAACATTTTAAGATGAAGGGTAGGATCAGTTGATCCATTATAAGAAATGGTAGGAGTGATACCTCCTATATCAATACTATAAAAATGAGTGGTACGAGGCTCATTATGAATATTCTTAATTGTCTTGTTGGCCAAATGAGGTTGAGGGATGAGATTGCCTTAAGAATATCGAAGAGGAAGAGGGGGAACATTGTGATTATGCATGCCCCAATACATTGGTTAAGGATGAGTTTGAATATGAAGAAGGTGATTATGCATTCTAATAATTTGATTTGTATTATGAGTTTGAAAGGTATTCATTTCATTTAGTATTTTTAACAAGATTTGGTGGGTTTGATTAGCATTCTTAGCAATATTTAAAACACTAGACTTGGTATTAGTGGATTGGTTACCACTATTGATGTTGGTAGGAGCTCGAGAGGAACTATGAGAATGTGAAACACTAGTGGAAAAATTTACTTGTGAAGCAAAAGATGGACTACTGAAGCAATGAGAAGAGGAAGCACTAGAAGCATGATTATCTTTGGTATAAAATAATGCACTAGTGGAAGGATTAAGAAGAGTGGATATTATGAGAGGCCTAATAGATGTATATCCTACCATATTAGTGGATATACTAGGCATGGAGGTAGAAAAGGTTAAAGAATAAGAGGTCATGGTATGAGAAGGGTTCATAATCAAGGGAAGAGGTTGAGAATTAAATAAATTGGCACCCCCAAATCCATTTGAAAATATGGGAGTAGATGAATGAGGATCTTCAAATTGACCAATAATCATGAGATGGTTAATGGTATAGGGATATTTTCATCAATGTTGAGGAAATTTGGAGATAACGAAGAGCATTTCAGGGGTATACTCTAATTCAAGTTGATCTTCAAGAGAGAAGAGAGGATTATGTTATGTAAAGGAATGAGCAGGGGTCTAATAGTTCATTGTGTGAGTGGTTATGTGAGAATTACTCTCATCTAAAAGAGGAACCCTACTATTCATATGGGAGACCCTATGAGGATTGGTAAAATTCATCATGTTTACTGAATTCAACTTAGCATTATCTTCAAACAAAAAATCCATGATGAAAGAGAAAGACTAAAACATGCAAAAGAGATGAGAAAGTATGGAAATAAGAATTGATAAAAAAATATAGAGTTTATTGGGTCCATCTAGCATAAGAAATAGGGATTTCAAACTATACATGGTTAACTAGGTCAACCTAGCACAATAGACAAGGAAAAATAGATAGTTTGGAAGAGACTATATCAACTAAATTGACTATACATTGAAACAAGAATAATTTTACATGTATTTAGAAAATAAATAATTAAAGGGAAATAAACAATCAATTAGATAAATAAGGGTGATCAAATTGAGGCACATCACATAAATTCTTGCACCAACACCGGCTAACGTAAGCTTTTACAATACAACACACAATTTGAGCAAAGAGAAAGCAATCAAATTAAAAAGTTAAAGCTAACTAAGTGGTTAAATTGAATGTTGTTAGATTATTATAATATTTTAAATGTGATAGGAAGTTGGCTATAAGTAAGGAACTAAAAAATAATCTAAGGATGGTTTCAGGATGTTTGGGCTAAAAGGGATCTATATTCACAATGGTACAAGTTTGGTATTGGGGCATACCCCCTCACTTCACACATCATAGTGATAAGGGTTTTGGTTGATTAGTCAAAATATACCATTAACCACATGTTTATACTTAGCTAGAAAACCAAGTCAACTTCCCCCTTGGTGATGAAATCTAAGTAGGTATGTCTTGGGTAGAAAGTTGTTAAAATGCTTGTTTAATTTATGGTTTGGTCATATGCGTATAAAATAAAAATTATTAAAACTAAATGGCATATTTAAAACCACATAATTAGACTACATGAACTATTCTAAGCATGAAAATGATGAGAAATGAAAGTGTGAGATAATTACTAGCATATAAGGGTTAATTCTAACTTTGAAAGACAGTATAGTGTCGATTGAGTTGATAATATATGCACATAATAAAAAACATAGTTGACAATGTTACATTTTTATTATAGAAGAAAAAGGTTTGAAAATATATAGGGTTGACATGGTTGACCTAGCTATCTAGATATCACATAGAATACAAAACTAGGTCAATAGAATCGATCTAGTTGACTATATAGGGGTAGTTTTAAAGACTGCAAACTACGAAAAGTAAGACTATAATGAAAGAGAGAAAAGATAGAAAGGTGCCTTGGTGGATTTGAGGATGTAGATAAATGAGATTAATATCAGAAAACCTTGATAAATTCTTGAAAATCTTACCAAAAAAGTTTACTGGGTCAAGTAGGCTTTGTAGAAGCCTATTGTTGAGTGCCTAAAAGTGTTCAGGGTCAGCTGGGTTGACCTAGTAATATGAATCTTATGCCTAAAAGTGTATAGGGTTGACTAGGTTAGCCTAGTAGTCTAGAATGGATGTCTAAAAGTATATAAAAATATATTATGTCCACTTAGTCAATATATTATCTTGTACCTAGAAAAGAACTTGTACATAAAGAACATAGTCATTTGGATGTGACTGTGTGTTATATCTATGCAAAAATGTTAATATTGTGTTGATATAGTCAATCCAACATCATGAATATATGATAATAAAGATGTTAAAATAATGAAATAAGTGAAATAAATCTTATAAGGGTTAGTTTCACATTAGGTTCACCAAAATGTATGAAATCAGAAATGCATCATATCCTTAAATCAATCCTAACTCAGAAAAGATATATCATACCTAAATTTCTCATTAGGAATACATTTTTTAAGTGGGAGCATGACCAATATGGGGATCTAATAGACCTGATTAGGATATAATTTATCATAATACACCATGATAGGGAGGATTCAAAATCTTCTAATCTAGAACAATCACACAATAACACTAAAGGGGTCCTAGGTTTTGATATTTCACCTAAACTAATAAAAAATAAAGGAAATCTAATCTAGTGCTCACCAAATCTTATAGAACAAAGTTGGGGTTATAAAAAATAAAAATAAACATGTATATAAGACATATACTCATGTCAATGTATATGGAATCCTAATGCATGGAAGAAAAGGACAAATTCATATCTATCTACTCTTACAAAGGAGAAATAAAATTAGGAATATTTACCTTTGAAGATGAACCCGTTGAGACTCACTCTCTCCCTTGGCCAAGGTGCTTCACAACAGGTTGTTTTGGTATTTAAGGATGAAAAATACAAATCGTATCTATGCTACATAACCTATCATTGCTCCAAAACACTTCTCTATAATCCAAGATCTGTATCTCCAATGAAAGTATGGAACCCTAAGCTTTATTTCCTAAGTAGAATGGTCAATAAGAAGATGTCCATTCACTCTTAATTATTATTTCACTTCTTATTAATAAAATATGTAAATGAACTTGTATTTATAGGTGTATTTGACCCTTTAACCTTCCAAAAATATCAAATGACAAGGTTTTCCCAGTTGACCTAGTACAATTTCAAATTATTCACTAGGTCTCAAGATAGGTTGGTCAAAGGCTAACCTAATTTTAAAGTGATAATATCCTAAAATTGTTCAGGGTTGACCCAATTGAACTAGAAAAACCAATTGACAAAAAGGGATTTAGGTGAGAAAAATGAGGATAAAATGTATAAAATGCTTGGAATGGGTATAACAGAGAAGAACAAGCTTAGGGTTAATGGTTATAGGAGACAAGTGTGTAGATAAAAAGTGTAAAAAGTGACAACAATCCTACAAGGCACCGATGGTCTACCCACCCATTTATTATTGCACCCATTAAGGAATGAACTCATATAAATTAAGACTTGATGGGTTCCTTCAAGACACAAACTGCTAGTAATCAGTAAAATTTTGAAAATATAATACTTATGCACCTTTAAATTATAAAATTGGGCATGCATATAAGAGAAGTTTAGATGATATAGAGAGAGGTACACTAGAGAACTCAATTATGACTATCATTACATGAGGAAATTAGTTATGAAATATAAACTAATTTATAAATATCCCTAAGTACTCTCTCAACATGTGTTCATTTTCCTTAATGATGACCTTCACAAGGTGGTGTAGGAGTGACACATTACTTCTTGGTAGGAAGTTAAAAGTTAGAGTGTTGACACATACTCTTATTATTGTATATTTGTATGATATATGGTTCTTAATGTCTTGTAACTTATTTTTAAGCATAAATTATATCATATATTACATTTAACTATCATCACCCTTGGCGATACCTAGATCATATTTAAGAACCCTTAAGTATGATCTTACAAGCTTGTAACTTGTTCCTTGTAATAACTTGAGGTGGAACTCTTTATCCAAGATATGAAACCTTAGAATATTAATTAAATGTGTATTTAAATGAATTATAACTCTCCAATTATCCCTATTATCTTCTTGATATTATTCATATGGCCTTAACAAGTCTGTAGTCTTAATTTTAGTATGCAAGTAGGGTGACAATCTCACTCAAGTATATCTTGTTTGGAAACCTCTACTACTACAATGAAATTATTTATAAAGGATTTTAAATTGTCCTAACCCATTACCATGCTTATAATACCTTCTCCATTTGTTTTAACACTTCCACACACTCTAAAATCTTACATTTAGAAGTGTAACAACCACTTATAGGCCATTTATGTGCCTTTTACCCTTCACATGTACCACAAAATGGATTATTTAGGTACTATTTAGACCTAATTAATTTAATTATATCATATCAAGACAAAAAAATTATATTTGAGGTCATTTTAATGGAAAATAGAATCATCATGTTACTAAGAGGGTTTTAGGATGGTTTTAGGGTGTTTGTCTTGTTATCGATTATTTATAAAGTTGAGGACCTAAAATTGTGAAATAATGACACTAATTTAGATTATGGTAACCCTAATAATATATATTAAATTTAATATGTCCCATGAAAAAATTTAGTATAATTTTGAGCACCCCAAACCACCCTTCTCGAGCTGCCATGTTAGCTTGCACACTTGAGATAGGCCAATTAGCACAAAAAAGACAAAATTTTCCTTTTTATTGGCTCAAAATACCTTGAATAATTATTTTTTATATTCAATGATATTTTAAAATGTTATTATCATATATTTTACCTCTACAATAACTTTGGAACCATATTTTGACCCCTATGAGGGTTTATGGACCACTAGGCCAATTTGACCCTAGAAATAATTATGTGGTCTTTTATTCATTTTTCAAGGGTTATATTCTCTATTTAAACTTGTTAAAATACATATTAAACCCCTAAAAAACCCCAAAATTATATTCAAAACACAAAAATTCATATCTCCATGCTTGTTAGTAGGCAAAACCATAGGTCTTCATTAAGATTGAGAATAGATCAACTTAAATGATTTATTCTCTATCAAAAATAATATGATAATTTTTTAGACATTATTAATGGTATAATTAAATTTTTAATGAATTTTCAACTCCAACTTGACCTAAAAATTCCATGAACTCTTTACATCTACCTCTATAGCCTATGTGTTCTCCTTTAGACATGTCACCTTACTAGGACTTGGGATTGTATCCTCTTTTATTTCATGTAAAAAACCTTTCACTATCTACCTAATATTTATAAAATATCACATGACATTTTTAATTCATATTTAATTCAATATATGTCTTCTCTTGTATAGCTTCTATGCATAGGCCTATAGGTACTTATTTTAGGTCTGACACCTATTCCACTTCCCATATGATGGGCTTCCTAATATTTCATGTCTCTAAATGGAATTTTAGGTCAAGTTAGATTTTTTTTCACTTGTTTGAAAACTATTTTAAATTGGAAAAAATACACATAATAAAATTTTAGTCCTTCATCTTCTTGCAGACCTATACATTCTACATATAGATGTATGACTGTATCCCATGCTTGTAAACCTAATCATGCATGAGATAAAGTTGATTTATAAATATTATATTATAGTGGATAATTAATGAAATTAAATTAAATCTTTGAACCAATTTATTGGACTCATTCATTACCCCTAGGTTTGTAACCTATCTCTTCAACACTTGAAGATCTTGTGCAAGAAACTGAGACCACTGATCTTGATGGATTTTTATCTATAATATTTAACTCATGAGTTTATAAAACCTTTATTTACCTTCCAATAGTCTCATACATCTTCATATGAGTGTCCCAATTTCTATTTTAGTTGTATCATTCTTCAAGCATTAATTACACATACTCATGTGAATGTTTTTATTCCATTTGGGGTTTGTATGAATTAACCAATCATAAAAAGATACTTTAGAGATGGTTTTAGGATTATATAAAAATTATATGGAGTGTGAAATATATATTAGGGTAAATTTTTTTGTTTTAATCCTTTCATAATTCTAAAACTTAATTTGTACCACCATACAACGATGCATTCTCAACCCTACAACTTTGTACCGTCACATTCTACCCATTATTGGTTTTAAGTTATTAATGGAGATGTTTTATAATCAAATAAAAATTTATATATGATTGTGAAAACACTATATATACTTTTTTCCAATCAATCTCTATCTTGGACAACTTATAAACCTACATCAACCTTGATTGTCACAAGAAAATAGTGAAAGAAGGTTCATCACTTGCTAATGTATGTAAACACATGATGTCTCTAATGGGATGTAGTGATATGGATGTCCTATCTAAACTTTATATCACCTTTTTATGGTTCATCTACTTCTATTTAACTCCAAAGTGAGATTATGGAGAGAAAATTAAGTCTATGATAATAGAAAGAGCATTTTGGTTACTTAAGTTCTTAGCAATTGTTCTTAGATAATATCCCATTAATACCTAAACTTTGGCATATGTTTGAAGTAAATAAGGGCCCATATCAACACCAAAGTGCATTTTATCTAGACCTTATTCCTCTTTATGAATTGAACATTTGAAAGTGACCTTCACTAGTTTTCAAGAAGATCGATGAAGGAAATGAAACATTTTTTTATCTTCTTTGGACCTACCAATTCTTCCATAAACATAGTTTAACATTGAAAATATAAGAAGGATCTAATATCATACTTTTATGACCCTATCTAACCATCTCCAAATTTAAAACTTGATTTATAAGCCCTTGAAACATGCATTGCTACATTATATTTCACATTATTAGCCTTTAGAAAGTCCCACCATGTTTTTTACGTTAAAATAACTTGGATTAACATGGATAAGAAATAATTCACCTTGGAATATATGAGAAGCATATTAGAGACATCAAAATTCATTTGATCCTTACAATTTTCATAGGCAACCATTACCTTAATTTATCTAAAACTACCTTAATCCTTGTTAAAACACTTGGAGATGACCATATTGAGTGACCTAAGTAAAATATTAAGTATTTGAGCTCATCTTTTGTCTAGACCACCCTAGGAACTTATGGAAACCACTAGGAACAATACAATGCTCAGGAATGAAAAAATAACCATGACTAATACAAACCTTCTCATAAGGCTATAACCAAGGTTAGGAGTATGAAGACCAAAGTTTTGAATTATACTCACTCATGGTACCCAATTTTGACTAACATATTTAGTGACCTCCTAATATTACATGTTTGCTATGAATTTTAGACCAATTGCCTCTTGCATCCATTAGGATATAGAGTCACCTCAGATAAAACCAAACATGACATAGACCTTTAAAGTTTAATACAATCCTGTTTACAATTATGGGATAACTATCTAACTTTAACACATAAAAAACAAGCAGCAAACATAAAAACAAGAAAAATAAAACAAGTAGACACACACTATGTGAAGCTTCACTTAGGGAACCAAAACACAAGAAACTAAATATGTAAAATATTATAAAAAATTCACTCCACCTAGATAAAATAAAAAACCTATTGTATCTTCTCCATATATTTGATAAAGTTGTAGAATATATTATTATTTGGGTACTAATCTTAATGGATCTAATCTTCTTTTTCTTACCACCCTCTTTAGCTTGTCTCTAATTGAATAAACTAAAACCATTATGTATCCATTGTAGACATATTCTTATTTCAGTTCAACACTTACCTCGTGTTGTTGTTCAACATTGGCAAGGTCTTAAAAAATAATTACCCTATAATTTGTGAAGGTAGATGCAAACTCAGCCTCTAATGGCTCTTTGAGACTTTGCTCTTGGTCTTCCATCACATATTTAGTGATATAATCTTGCTTATCAGCTAATGAAAATTCATCGAGCTCTTCAAGAAGTTCCAAATATTTATTCCAAGTTTTATCACGGTATTTAATAGATATGTCTTTATCAACCTCTTCATGAGTATGATATCTAATAGGAGATGTAGATTTATAAATAACTTAAATATATTTAAAGATATCAATTTATTGTTTTCAATCCTCCTTGAGGTTTTATTCTTACTATCTTGGAGGGAGAACAAATTTTTTGATGTCTACTACAACTTCTATATTAAGGATCCCTAGGAAAATGATTTATTGTGGTTCTTTATTGCCAATTCAATGAGTTTTTCTTTGAAAAGAGGAAGAAAAACATCATTCTCAATAAAATAATTAAGTTTAAAACAATATTTTACCTCCTTTTATCCACTTGAGACATCTTTGAAATTTTCCAAATGCACCTCTACTACATATAGATATTCAAATTAATCAAGAGGCTCCAATAATTGTTTCTCTTGTTCATCCATGATCTCTTATATATGACCAACTGATTGGGAAACTATTATAATTATATAGTTTTAACTTTGTTAACATTTATGAGTGTTCTCTCATTCATGGTTTGTTGTCACTTGATCAATAAAATCTACCACAAATTCATCAATATTATCACTTTAAAGGGAAGTTTCCACTTGATTAACATGTATTATTTCATCAAAATTCCCTTATCTTCATCTCCAAAGATTGATTTGTCAGTTTATTCACCAAGGGGAGTGCCAATGATTATCTCCTCATCATATTCACTTGAATTATCTTCATCATTTTTAAGTACAATTTGATCTTCTTCATTTTCCTCCTATAAAACAAGTTCCTATTTAAAAAGGGAGATGGTGGGAGGGTAGTGAATACATTTATGAGTTATTTTAGGAATTGAGGGAACACTCTTACAACATGGGATATATGGGGTGGTAGAATCTTATATGAATTATTAGAGAGAGATAAAATTATGTTATTCTATGGATGCCATATTATTCTCCTCCCACTCATAATTCATCCTATCATATTTTGATGTACTTTAGCCCTTAACCTCTTCAACAAGCACTTCTTCCCTTTCATGTATGTATTCTTGGATCAACCTCTATGATGGAAAGGTTTGAGGTTATTGGGGAAGGATGGATGGGGCTTGTATAGGCAAAGGTTATTATTTACGTTCAATTCCTCTATCTAGGCATTCTCTATCTTGCTTCTCCCATGACTCTACCACTTACTTCTGACTTGGAATTCTAAACCTAAGAGTTTCCTCTTGATGGCATGTTAAAATTTGAGGTGTGGTTAAACACATTAGGAATATTGGTAACTTTATTGGATTGGGTTTTACCACATTATAATGATTCTTATTATGGTTTATAAGTTTTGTATTCCATTCCTTTTACTATTATAATTGATTGAAATATATGTTCATTCAAAACTCATTCTCTTTATCCAGGTTTGTTTCAAATTCAAGTGTTATATTTTTAAAAAACTCTTAAATTTGATTATAAGGAGACTAAATTTTCCAAGGCTGATTGGGATCATGAGTAGGGGGTATATAGGGATAATGGAAAGCTTGATATCACTGATATGAAGGTTGACAAGCTTTGTAAGGTTATTGAGAAAGGTAATAAGGATAGTAATATTAATATCAAGGCTATTCATATTGATAACTAAATCTATATGGTGGGTAATTAGGGTCCTTTTAGGACCACTATGAATAAACATATGGCTTATTAGGATTAATATACTACTGATAAAGATCAACATAGGCTTGATATGGCTCATCAACTTTAGTAAAATTGAAATCCACTGAAAACTCATTCATCACTCTTCATGAGGAAAATAAAAACAAGATAAAATATCAATTATTACTTGAAATAAATAACTAGACTACTTAAATAAGTTGTGGTTCACTTATATTTTACATTAATGCTTGAATTCATGCATTCAAAATATGATGTATTGAAGAACAACACCAAAAACTCTTCAATGGGTGAAATCCTGATGCCACTAAGTGTGATAGAACTATTATCACACTAAGTTTCAACCTTTAATAGGTTATTAAATCCTAATAACTTAATTTATATCATGGAGACACCACTAGGTTGTGGGTGGACTAATCAATGAGGTGAATATCTAGATAAGGATAACTCCCTAGATGTTTCACCTTAAAACTAAAACTAGTTCATTGATTATTAGGAAAAGGGACAGAGAAATAAATTAAATAGAAAAAGGAAGTTATGAAACAAATAAATAACCTTAACTTTTCTATACTACACTAATTAAATGAACAAAGACTAAAACCTATCACAGTAACTCAATATGAGCCTATAAGCATTAGTATTTTAGTATGAAGGTGAAAATCAAGACCATAATTAAGAAGGGATGATAAAGAGGTCTCATAAGAGAAAATAATGAATCAATATCAAAATTTATTCAATGTAATACCATCTAAAACACTCCATATGACTTATTAAGATGACTAAAACCTAAAAAAAGATAAGGAGATAGGACAAATGAAAGAGAGATATGACACTACTACTAGCGTTCATCAACTAATCATGAAATATAAACTAATCATAGAATTAAGAAGGATATAAATTATATTATATTCATTTTAAATTAAATTAAAAGAGTTTACATGAGTAGGGCTTTTCCATACTTAGGTTGAGGATCCTTCCAATGCTAAAATAAAGCTTACATAGAGGAGAAGTTGAGAGGATAGAGAGAGGTACACTAGAGAAATAAAATATGACTATCATCACATGATAAAATAATTTAAAAACCATAAAATAATTTATAAATATCCTTAAGGAATATATAAACATGTGTTCACTCTCCTTAATGATTACCTTCGCATGGTGGTGTAGGAGTGACACATTTGCTTCTTGATGGGTAGTTATAGTTTATAATGTTAACACATAGTCTTATTATTATATCATTGACTTATATATGATTATTTATGTCTTATAATTTATTTTTTATTCATCCATTATATCATATATTACATTCAAATCTCATCACCCTTGGTGACACCTAGCTCATACCTAAGAAGCCATAAGCATAATCTTGTAGGCTTGTAATGTGTTCCTTCTACTGAATTGAGTTGTAACTCTTTAACCAGGACATGTAACCTTCAAATATTCATGAAAGGTGTATTTATTACATTATAAATATACAATAATCCATATTGTCTTATTTAAACTATTCATATGGCCTCAATATGCATGTAGTAATAATTCTAAAATGCAAGTAAGGTGCCAATCTCACTCAAGTCTAGCTTGCTTTAAAACATCTCCTACTACCATGGAAATATTTGGAAAGGATTATAAATGGTAATAATATCAATATCAATTCTTATAATATATTTTCCACTGGTTTGAACACTCGCACACACTCCAAACTCTTACATTTATACCTGTAACAACCCCTTATATGCCATTTCTATGCCCTTTACCCTTCATACATGCCACCAAATAGATAATTCATCCGATATTAGGAAATATAAAGGTCACTAAGATAATCCCAAGACCAAAAATCTACATTTTAGGTAATCTTAAGGGAGATCATAGTCATCAAGTTACAAAGAGGGTTTTAGGATGGTTTAAGGGTGCTTGTATTATTACTGATTATTCATAAAGTTAAGTACCTCAAATTATGAAATAATTACTATAATTTGGAGTAGGGGGAAAAATAATAACATATATGAAATTAAAATCATCACATGTAAAAATTTAATGTACTTATGAGCATCCCAAACCACCCTTCTCAAGCTTTCATGTCAACTTGGACACCTGAGATAGGCCTACTAGCACAAATCAACCAAATTTACATTTTTATTGTCTCAAAACACCTTTAATAAGTGTATAATATATTAAATTATATTATTTAGTGGTATTCACCTGTGTTTGACCTCTATAATAGCTTTGGAACCATATTTTGACCACTATGAGGGTTTATGGACCACTAGACCATTCTTACCTTAACAATCCTTTTTTAGTATTTTATTTATTCTTTAAAGGTTAAAAACTATATGTAAATTATTAAAAGATGTATTACACCCCTCAATAACATCATAATTATATTCCAAACACAAAAATGCATATTTCTATGCTTATTAGCAGGCAGACTTATAGGTCTTCACTAGGCTTATATCACTGTTAAACCTGATAATAGCTCAACTTGAATGATTTATTATCTATGAAAAATAATATAATAAATTTGTAGACATTATTTAAGGTATCCTTACATTTATAATGAGTTCTCAACCCCAACTTGACCTAAAAAAGGCATGAATTCTTTACATCTACCTCTGCAGCTTGTATGTTCTCCTCTAGACCTATCACCTTGCTAGGACTTGGGAATGTCTCTTCCTTAATTTCCTTGAAAAATAATTTCACCATATACCTAAGGTTTATCACATCTCACATGACCTCATAAATTCACATCTAGTGCAAAATATGCTTCCTCCTATACATATTCATTGTATAGGCCTATAAGTTCTTATTTTAAGCCTAACACCTATTCCACTACCATATGATGGACTTTCAAATATTTCATGTCTCATAATGGTATTAAAAGTCAAGGTATAGATTTTTACACTTTTTTGAAAACCCTTTCTAATTTGAAACACTACACATAAGTATTTTTTAATATTTAATATGCTTGTAGGCCAATACAATCTACATATAGATATATGACTATATCCCATGATTTTAAACATGATCATGCATGAGATGAAGTTGATTTATAAGGATTACATTAGGGTGGATAATTGATTAAAGTCACTTAAATATATAAACTAATGTATTGGATTTATTCATTACTCCTAGGTGTATAACCTATCTCTCTAATGCTTGAATATCTTGTCCAAGAAACTAAGACCATTGATCTTCATGGATTCTTATTTGCAATATTAAACTCATGATTTTAAAAATTTATTATGTAACTTCCAAGAGTATAATGAATCTTCATTTGAGTTCCCTAATTTATATTTTATTCAGATCATTCTTCAAGCATCAACTACACCTACTCATGTGACTATATTTATTCCATTTTAGGTTTGTATTCATTAAAAATCATAAAAATATACTTTAAAGATTATTGTAGGCTTAGTATAACATTATATGGAGTGTGTATATTTTTTTATTTGATAGGGTAAAATACCTATTTTTACAAGGACCAAAAACCAAATTAAATTGTTATATAAAAGAGTAGCAGACCCATAAGGCTAAAATAATAAAAGGGCATAAAAAACTAGCTAATTAACCCCATGTGAGGAAAAATAAAATGCATAAAAATAAATAGATTAGGAGGGGGTCCCTTCAAACGTTTTTTTTATCTTATATAGTTTTATTCTCTAGTGTACCCTTCTTTTCCATAGAAAATTTATCCCTCTTCCTATTATTGGCTCCTTCAATTTTATCTTTGGAATGGATCATCCATGGCATTTTCTATCCCTCTTTTTTCAATGGGGTTTTATTAAAGGGAGTAATATTGAGGATCTTATGAGTGGAGGTCTAAATCACCTTGAATTTCTACTTAACATGAGTCCTATCCACCTTGTTATAATGGGTGAAAGATTAGATAGTCTTGTCTAATTACCTATTTAAGGTGTTCCATTCTTGTATGAGCCCTAGCAAATTCATCCTGACCTCATGCAACTTGTTGTTGAAAATTTACAACTACTCTTTATTGTTTTTCATTTATTATGATAGGGTAAGTTTGCATTTTCCAAAAAACTCATCAAAGTTTCCCTCATCCAAAATAATTGGTTTGCGTTTAGGGACAAACATCTTTAAAGGGAGGTCATCAACATAGATTTTGGAAAGGATAGCTTGGGGGTACTAGAATAAGGATGATAGGATCATAAGGTAGGGTATTCCTTAGGGGAGTCTTCCTTAGTGGAGGATACCCCATAAAATAAACTCCCTACCCTACATGGTTCGGCCATGATTTACTAATAGAAAGATGCAACCTTGGTGAAGTATAGGGTTTGATTTATTAACCCGATGGGTGAGTGTAGTACTCTCTAGAGACTTTAAGAGATAGAAGGGGAGAATAATTTTATACACTTATAAATGGTTTACTAATAGAAAATGGCAAGAGGAAATTAAAGTGTGATTACCTTCAAGTGTTAGGTATTTCATCATTTTTAGGAACACCTCAGGTCATTGACATGCTCAATTATCCTCAATATCAATTCCATGAGTCCACCCTACCAGAGTTTCTTTTAGACTTTCTTTAAGCCTCACACTTTAGAATAGGAGGTTGGTTCCAAATGCTCCCTATTACCCATTATTTTCATAGTGACTATGGACCTAAGGATGAATTTTAATAGGTTATGAAAAACCTTTTTTTTAAATGGTTTAAAATATACTTGAAAAGCATGCTACCTCAATAAACTTGCCTCACTTTTTCATAATGACGATTAATAATATTTGAAACCCATCATTTGATGAGAGATGTTTTCACATGTGTCAGGTCGATTACCATCCTATCTTGGTATACTTTCATTATGTATAGTTGATGAGATGCTTTCAAGGATGTGGCATTCTTTGTGCTAGTTGGTTAAAAGAGGGAGGTCTACTCCTATATTAACAAATAGATTTGCCACCCTATTCCCTTCATGATAAGTATGGATAATTTAAAATTGTGCCATACCCCTCAAATTCTATTTGGCATCATTAATAATATCTTTTATTGTATGGAGGGAGGGAGGGTTATATTGCCTTCCAAAGAATTTATAATATTTAGGGAGTCCCCCTCCATAATTATTCTTTTTATCTTAAGAATGGAGGAAAGATAGATGCCCCAAAATGCTAACTTAGCTTCAACAAGATTATATGTTTTTATTTCCAAAGGGCCCATGTAGGTAGTAATCAATATTCCCTCAAATACCTTATGGATCCTTCCCTACATATAGGTCTTGAGTTTCTTTTTTATGTTCCATAAAATTTTAATTTATCCCAACCTTTAGGTGGAGTCTTCCATTTTGTGTGTTTTTAAATTAGATATTTGGAAGGGGATCTTATTTTCTAAACCAAATCTCATTTGCTGAATATTAATTATGCTAAGGTAGTTATCAAGTTTTTATCTATGGGTGGGAAGTCTTTCTAATTCTTAGTGATGGCTTGGAAAAGTTAGAGAAGTACCCTTTTATTTTGATGCCTTTTATTTGAGAAAAGGTTATCATTATAGGCTTTCCACACACTCCAAAACCAATGTGGAAGAGCCAAATACCATATGAATTATAGGGATGGGATATTCTATAGTAGTTTCTATTAGTGACCAAAATTACATGAAAGCAATTGGGCCCTTGTCGAGTATCAATGTCTAAGTCATTATCCCAATTAATGTTTCAAAGTGACCTTTTCAAAAGGTCAAGTTCATTCTTAAGTGGCTAGGTGATTTAACTTGGTCTTTCCTTAGTGTATTTACTTAAGGCACTTTGTACCAGGTATTTACTTGTGTTAATTTGGTCTATTTATTATGTAAAGTCTTCAGAGTTTTTTAGAAAAAGTGTTCACATAATTATCCAAAGGCCATATTCTTTTGGGCTTTTTATGCTCACAAAAAGACTAAATGGCTATTTCCTTTTGGAATTTTGTCAGCACAAAAAGCTAAAAGGGATATTTCCATTATTTTGGGTCATTTATTTATAATTTTTAATCCAAAACAAAAAATTTGAAGGGCACTTTCCCTTCAGGCATTTTCCACACACAAAAATCCTACCAAAATTCCTTTATTTCAGAAAAGGTGTAAACTCTTATTTGTTTCAGACTTTTTGTCTGTGGAAAAATTCCAAAGGGAACTTACCCTTCATGCATTTTTCCCAAAAAAGAAGACCAAAACAATTGTAAGGACTTATTTACTTTGGCCAAAGGTACTTCCAAAAATCTTGAAGGGTCATTTTTCCTTTGCAAAATTTTTGAAGGGTCATTTCCTTTGAGAATTTCTCCCTTGCAAAATTTTGGAAGGACACTTTCAGAATGGTCATTTTACCTTTGCAAAATCCCTAAAGGATCAATTATTTAAAGATTTTTTTCCTTGAAAAATTCTTGAAGGGCACCTTAATTTTTTTTGAAAGGCACTTTCAAGAAATCTAAAAGACCATTTCAAAAGGTCAAAGGGCAATTATGTAGGAAAAGTGTCCTTGACAAAACTTATAAAGGGTATGTTCAAAAATCCCAAAGGGTAATTTTGGCAAAGTTGCTATGTATAAAAAGTCTTATTTATTTTTGTCATTTTTCCCATGCAAAAAATCCAAAAGAATTTTAATTCTTTAGGAAAAGTGTAAATTTCAAATTCTTCAAGAAAATTTCAAGTTTCAATTTCTATGGGGAAATTATTTCAGACAAAATGTTTGAAACAATTCTCCCAATCAAGACAAAAGGGTAAAGACTCAATTCTTGTAGGAAAAGTGGGAAGTTAAAAACCTTTAAGGAAATTGTTTTAGATATTTTATCCCAAATAGTTGTCATGAAAGAATGCCCAAAAGAATTGTTATATGACAATTATGCTAAAGGAAAGCCCAAAATAGGGATGTTAAAGACAAAGATCTTTTTATCAAATTACCACAGAATAAAGTCTCTAAACAAATATTTATAAATTTTATGTCTATTGGTCTCATAGACATCTTTTCACAGGTATGTAGAAGTCAACATTAAGCTACAAGGATTAACCATTGGGATTCAAATGTTCCAAGATGGTCATGTGAGCATCAATTTTAGACCTCATAAAGTAGTCATTTATTTTCAAATAGAGGTAGATCCAAGGCATGAATTTGTGTAGAGAAAGATGATTTGATAATGTGTCATCAAAGCTAAATAGTCAAAATAACCTAGGACAAGTGATGGTGTGACAAGTGTCAAGCTTATGGGGCATGATTTAAAGTTTGATCATATTTCAAAGACCCTATGGTATAAGATAGTAGTTGACATTTCAATGGGCCCTGAGATCAAGTGAGATACTTCCACATGGCATGAAGGCACTCAAAGTAGTAGAGACTTTCTACAAGGTACATAGTAAATCCTGTGGGGCTACCAAGTGGGATATCCTTAGGGAAAAATAAAAGGTAGTATATAATAATGATCCTCTACCCCTCAGATCATAACCCTTCACCCCTCTAATAAGGTAGTGGAAAAGTAGTCGAAAGGTATAAGGTAGCAGTGATGATTTAATAAGGTGGTGAAAAAGTAAAAGGTAGCATCTAATAACCCTCCACCCCTTAGTTCAGATCTTATAGAGCATGTTTTCTCATTCTAGCTAGATCTAATGGTGTATAGCCAATGTTGAAATTTCAAGGACCTTATGAGTAGATGCATAAATGACAAGTGGAAGAATTGTGTGTCACAAATTAGAACTCAAGCATCTCATGCAAGTTCTATGTTTCATGTTTGCTGAGGTCATGAGATGAAGCACAAAATGAGTTCCATGATATGTTTCAAAGAAAATATGTCCAATCCTAATCGTAGACCATTTTTTGTTTCATGTCATAACTATCATTATAAGAACAAGTTGTTCCATGGCATGCACAAAATAAAAAGGCAGTTATCTAGGATTTTCTAACTATGCAAGTAACCATAAACCAACATATTTAGGTAAATACACATAAAGACAAACTCTATTTGGTTGTTTGAATGATTTTTTACCTCTAGTTGTGCATGTGAGTGATCATGACCATATTTAGGGGGTTGTGAGTCCTCATATTTTCTTCTAGAGGAATTTTAAATAATGATTTTTTCCTTAAAATAGATGAAGACCTCTGGTGTAGAAAGGGAATATTCTAGATGGAAGCATCTTGGTAGACTTTATGGCTTATTCTATAATTCTACAAATTATAACCCATATCTCTAGAATTGAGCAAGGTAAAAATGTATAAATTGAAGGCTTATCTTCTATTTGATAGGTTGGTTGGCTAATGTGTTGGTCATTGTGTTAGTCCATGTCTTCCTTAGTATAGACTCTTCCACATTTATGGATCACTATTGTGTGCATTTTGTCCCACTTGCTAAGGTGGTTTTAGCTCTACAACTATTAGTAAGCTTTGAGAGCATGTCTATATGACTCCCTTGTCCAACCTAGAGTAAATCCACCATGCTTGTCCCCATAGAAACATTAGTGAATGTAAGATTTTTAGTTTAAGTTAATGAAAATACATGTGGTTGCCTGATATTTTGTGTTGATCAAATGAAGTAATATGTTTTATAAAATTTGTTGATAGGACATCACATTCCCTACTTGTTATTGGTTGTGATCTTGGGCTTAGAGCTAGATTATAAATCCCTTTATGAGTTATATTTGGAACTATATTTTTGAATAACTTGTTAGGGCACCCTATGTTTATGGATTCGATGGAAGAAGGAAAATCACTCTTGGTAGTTTCATTAGCTTGCATGTAATTTTTCTGCATCCTTGTCATAAATGATGTCATTAATGATTAAATGAATCCTTTCTAATTGAAGATATCCATCTCACCACCCTCCCCTTTTTTATAAATAAGTACTTGTCTTACCTAGTCCTACCCCACAAATAATACACCTTTGGCATATCTTAAGTGTTATTTACCTACAAATGCATAAACATTGTATATTTAACATTTGTCTATATTTTGTGTTTTAAAGCCTAGTATTACAATGTTTTTCTCAACCCTTATGTTGTTGAATATTCTTTCAAATAAATGTTTTAATCACTTTTATATCTATCTTTAATAGCTTGTATTTGGAATATTATATTTTATCATTTTGTATGACAAGACTTATCAATTGAAGTGATAAAGATTGGTTATGTTTTGGTCAAATTTGTGTTCCCTTATGCCAATAATCTCTATGGAGGTTCAATTATAGAATCTCTTGTGTGAGCAAACTACCCCATAGGTACTCTCACCTTGGTTCAAGAAGAGCCAAAGGTATTAGGGAGCTAACCATACCCTTTATAGGTGTATCTCAATCATTTTATTCATTTCAATTCATTCTTGAAGCCAAACCCTTATGTAGCTACAATGACATACCAATGTGTTTCTCATTATTGTTTTCTATTTTATCCAAGTATACAGGGCTAGATTAAAGAAGTGTACAACTAAGAAGCAACAATATAACCAACACCATTACTAGGGATAATTCTTGTCACAAATGTTGTCAAGGAATCTTTCAAAGATATACTTTCATTTTAAGGTCCTCTACCTCTTTGCACTATTATTACTATATTTGGTCGACCAACATCACAACACTCATCTGGCACCATTGTCGAGGATTAATTTTTGTCACACTTATTACTAAGGAATATTTTAGAGAGATAGAGCTTTAAATTATGTTGATAATCTCTCTAATAATATTTGCTTTGTATCTTAGTCAACAATGCCATATTACACCACTGGGGATGTGTTAATATTTGAGATCTAATAATTTAACATCTACTTAATTTATTGCAAAGATCCAAAAAATTGTTATGTTTTGAGGTAGTATCCCCTTCTTGAACATGAATCTAAAATTTTAATTATCTTTAATTTCATACACGATCACTAATTTTAGAAGGATATGGTTTCAATATGTTTCACTAAAATTTTGTAAATGGTTATAATCTAGAACTCTGCTTCTACTGGCAACTCCAAAAGATCATCTAGTTTCAAAGAAAGATCAGTGCCCATATTCAACATATTCAAAATTGAGAGTTCTCTTACTTGTGAAGCTAAAATTACTGAGGTCATCCTTAAAGGATGACTCATATAAGAAGCCTTTCTTTCCCTTAATTTTTCATCAAATAAGAAGTAGACAAGTTTGGAGGCCTATTGAAGAACTAAGTGTAGCTGTTAAAAACTACCTAGGTTGTCAAGATTTTGGTAATCCTAAGCTACTATTTGTTAAAATTCATATTTCTAAATAATACCATGATTTTTTCATCATATTTATTATAATTATTTATAACCTTATAGCCCCATTTACTATCCATCTCCTTCTCAACTAGTTGAATCCCCTCCCAAGTTTGATCTACCAAGTCCACCTCATTCACCCCCTCATATCCCTTTGGAATTTATTCTTAAACCTCATATTGAATAAATCATGAGGCACAAAAATCAAAATGAGAATGAGCATCATATATTTAGAAATCCTATATTTAGACCTATCAATTTTGATGAAATGGAGTGGTATCCAAATGAAGTTCCAAACAATGTAAGGAAATGTCTTCCAAGATTCCAAGGAAACAATGTAGTTAGTGGTGATCAAAATTTAAGGGATTTTCACATTATCATTTAATATTATGAGGTTTAGCATGATTATGTGTGCATTAAATTATTTGTGCACATTCTTGAGGAAGATGCTTGTGAATAGTTCAATTCCTTTCCCCATGGATTCATTTATTCATGGGAAGAGATGATAAATGTTTTTCAAATTTAGTATGGTAATAGAATTGATCTCAAGTTTATTTAAGATTAGTTTGAACATATTAGAAAGAATCCTAATGAGTGTGTACAAGACTTAAACACTAGGTTAAATAAATCTATAATGTGATGGCCTAAAACTATTTGGCCTAGTGATATAGTGTGCTTCATCAAATAGTTTGATGCATTTAAAAAGATGGTTGTATATTATCTAAGGGACAAATCTCCCATAAAATTATATTTGGCATTCAATATGGCCATAAAATTTAGATCAACATAAAGGTTGTGGGTATGCCTTTAAATAAGTAGGTTCATGCAAAGATGGTTGATCTAAAAGAGACAAAGTCTAAGGCAACCAAGCTTGAGGAAAGTGTTAAGACTTTGGCCTCCACTATTAAATATATGTCTTACAAGTTGGTTATATCTGAGAAGGGTCTACCTTATAAGCATGCATGTGATGTTAGAATTAAGAATAGAGGGGATTTAAATGAATTAACTGATCCTTTACATGCTAAGGTAAATATTGTAGATTTTTATTTTGACATTTATTGGTGTGACAAGTGTTTCCTTCTACATTCCCCATGTGATACAATGAAATACAATGATGAATATGTAGATGATCCTATGTTTACATCTTATGGTGATGATGAGATTATGATGTTCAATCATCAAGACTCCCCATGTGAGTTTTTGTCCTCCATGAAAATGATGAATGTTATTATTATAGAATAGTTTTGGAGTGTAGTCAATAAGATATGTGTCTCAACATATAAATTTGATTATGATGGTAATATAACACAAGAATATGAGTTACCCAACCATGATTCAAGTGAAGATATAGAGTGTAATCTAATAGAAATGTTGGATATAGATGTAGAATTGGGTAACTCCATTGGGAATGTGGATGTTGTTAAGAAACTAGTAGTTCTTGATGTTAGGTTTGACAAAATTAGTGTTTTTTGGAAGATGTAATTTAATGAAGATGGGGTTTTATTTCATGCCCTAGAATATGAAAATTTCTAGACCCCTTTCAAGTGGTGTTATGAGTGTATAATTGACATAATTGATCCTGATGCACTTTTCCTTGGTATTCACATGATTACAACTGAGAAGCTTGTTTATTTACAACTAATAAAGGAGTATCAAAATCTATTGGTTTAGTCTTATTCATATTTGAGACTATGAAAATAGGATTGTCTTCAATGTATCATCCTATTAAAGCCTAGCAGTAGGACCTTTAGGCATTTGCAGAGATTATTCTACTTCATCTTGGCCACCAAGATACCAGAAAAGTTCAAGAGACTAAGGGATGGTATAATTTTGGAGTCCCTAGATAATGGTAAACATCTAAAGTATTTCCTAAATTATGTCTAGATAATGTACCATATTATATAGTGTTTTGTTGATTTTTCCATCTATTACTCTGTTGCCCTTCTACTTTGGGCCTTATTTGTATAATTTCCTTTTGTGTTTTTGTTTCTAGATCCTCCTATTCTATTTTTGTAAGTTAACCATGTTTTTCTGAGCCTTCATGATTTTTTTTTGAAAATTGCTAAGTCTTGACTCCATAGCCCAATGGATTGGTAGCTAGTCTTGTGTTTTGTGGTTATTTTCACACTCACAAGGGGTATGCATCCTTGGGTGAGAGCCATTGTTAGTGCCCAAAATTGCATTAAAGAAATTGGGCCCTTGTCAAGTATCACTATTTAAGTCATTAGTGCAATTACTATTTCAGAGTGTCCTTTTGAAAAGCTCAAGTTCATGTTTAAGTGGCTAGGTGATTTAACTTGGTCTTTCCTTAGTGTATTTCCTTCTAATACTTTACATCAAGTATTTACTTATGTTAATTTGCTTTGTTTTTGGTATAAAGTCTTTAGAATATTTTAGAAAAAATGTTCTAATTATTTTCCAAAGGCCATATTCATTTGATCTTTTTATCCGTATAAAAAAATTGAAGGGCTATTTCCTTTAGGAATTTTATCCACACAAAAAGCTCGAAGGGAAATTTTTATTATTTCAAGTCATTTATTTCAGAATCTTTGTCATGGTAAAAATTTTGAAGTGTACTTGACATTTAGCCATTTCATCCACACAATAAACTTGACAAAAATCCTTTATTTTAGAATAGCTGCAATGTCTTATTTGTTTTAGACTTTTTCTCCATGACAAAATTCAAAAGGGAAATTTCCATTTAATAATTTTACCTGCACAATAATCCCAAAAGAATTGTAAGCGATTATTTATTTTGGCCAAAGGTACTTCCAAGAATATTGAAGGGTCATTTAGCCTTTGCAAAAAAATTGAAGGGTTATTTCCTTTATGTCTTTTTCCCTTCAAAAATTCCTAAAGGAGACTTTCAGAAAGGTCATTTTGCCTTTGAAAAATCCTCAAAGGATAAATTATTTCAAGCCTTTCTCCCTCATAAAATTCCTAAAGGGAACCTTCAAAAATTTTGAAAGGCACTTTCAAGAAATCTAAAGGACCATTCCAAAAGGCCTAAGGGAAATTTTGTAGGTCAAGTACCCTTGACAAAAATTTTGAAGGGTATGTTCAAAAAGATTGAAGGGTACTTTAGACAAAGTTGTTGTGGAGTATAAGTCCTATTTTTTTTAGTCATTTTATTTATGCAAAAAATTTGAAAGAATTTAAATTCTTAGGGAAAATTACCAAGTTTAATTTATATGGGGAAATTATTTTGGACAAAATGTCCAAAATAATCATCCTAATGAAGACAGAAGTAGCTAAGTCTTAATTCTTTTAGTTAAAGTGCAAAATACCATTCTCTTCGGGAAAATTATTCTAGACAAAATATCTAAAATAATTATTCTCACATAAGTGAAAATCAAAAATCTAAATTCTTTCAAGAATCTTGCTTGTGTAAAAAGTCTGAAAGAATTACAATTCTTTGGGAAAAGTGTAAATTTCAAATTCCTTGAGAAAGTTGCAAATCTCAATTTCTATGAGGAAAATATTTTAGACAAAGTTTACAAAATAATTATCTTAATTAAGATAAAAGGTTGAAGATTCAATTCTTGTGGGAAAATTATGAAGTCAAAATCCTTAAAGGAAATTATCTCAAACATTTTATCTATAATAATAATCTTGATAGAATGCCTAAAAGAATTGTTACAAGATGATTATGCTAAAGGAAAGCTCAAAGTAGGAATGTTGAATATAAAGAGCCCACTTATCAAATTTATATAAAACAAATTCCTTGAATAAATATTTCCAAATTACAAGTATGAGGGTCTCATGGACATATTTTCATAGGTGAGTGAATGTCAACTTTAAGCCACAAAGACTAGCTATTGGGATTCTAATATTCTAGGATTGTCACATAAGCATCAATTTTAGAAACTATGAAGTAGTTGTTTATTTTCAAATGAAGGTAGATATAATGTCACACATTTGCATGGATCAAAATGATCTTAAAATGCATGATCAAAGCTAAATAGTCAAAATAACCTAGGACAAGCACATGAGTGATAAGTTTCAATCTCATGTGTCATGATTTAAAGTTTGAGTATGTTTTATAGATCCTATGGTATGAAATAATAGTTTAAATTTTAATGGGACTTGAGATCAAGTAATATACTTTTAGGTGGCATGAGGATGATCAAAGTAGTAGAGACTATCTACAAAGTACATAGGAAAACCCATTGGGATACCAAGTGGTATATCCTTATGGAATAAATAAAAGGTGGTATCTAATAATGCTCTGTTGCTCAGATCATGATCTGATAGAGCATGTTCATTCATCCTAGCTAGATTTGATCGTGTATAGCCAATGTTGAAAATTCAAGTACCCTATGAGTAGATTCAAAAATGACAAGTGGAATAATTGTGTGTCACAAATTAGACCTCCAACATCTCATGTAAGATCTATGGCTTATGTTTGCTTGATTAATACGATGAAGCAAAAAAGGAGGTCCACGATATGTTCCAAAGAAAATATGTCCAATCATGATTATGGATCATTTTTTTCATGTCATAACTAGATCATTATGGAGTAATCATTAGAAGAACAGGTTGTTCCACATCATGCACACAATAAAAAGGCAATTATCTAGGAGTTTCTAGCTATGAAACTAACCATTCACCAATATCTTCAAGTAGATACACATGAAAATAAACTTTATTGGGCTCCTTGAATGTTTTTTTCCCTCTAGTTGTGTAAGTAAGTTGTCATGAGCATATTCAATGGGTTTTGAGTCCTCATATTTTCTTGTAGAGGAATTTTAAACAATGCCTATTTTCCTAAAAATGGATGAGGATCTTAGGTGTGGCAAGGGAATATTCTAGATGAAAGCATCTTGGTAGACTTGAAGGCTTATTCTATAATTCTACAAATTGTATCCCATAGTTCTAGAATTGAGAAAGGTAAAAATGTATAAATAGAAGTCTTGTCTTCTATTTGATAGGTTGGCTATCCAATGTATTGGTCATTATGTTGTTCCATATATTCCTTAGTATAGGCCCTTACACATTTATAGATCACTATTTTATGCATTTTGTCTCTCTTGATAAGGTGGTTGTAGCTCTACAACCATTAACAAGATCTAAGAGCATGTCTATATGACTCCCGTATCCAAAAAGAAGCAAATCTGCCATGCTTGTCCCAATGGAAACATTTTGAAACATTAGCATATGTAAGATTTTTAGTTCAAGTTAATGAAAATGCATGTGGTTCTCTAATATTTTATGTTGATGAAGTGTAGTAATATGTTTTATAAATGGATTTCATAGGACATCTCATTCCTTGGTCATTAATGGTTGTCATCTTGGGCTTAGAGCTACATTATAAATCCCTTTATGTATTATATTTGGAACTATAGTTTTGAATAACTTGTCAGGGAACCCTAGGTTTATGGATTCAATAGAAGACAAAAAATAACTCTTGGTAGTTTCATTAGCTTGCATGTAATTTTTTTTCATCTTTGTCATAAATTATGTCATGAATGATGAAAAGAATCCTTGCTAATTGAAGATCTCCATCACACGACCCTCCCCTTTTTTTATAAATAACTACTTATCCTACCCTATCCCACCCCATAAATAATATGCCCTTGGAATATGTCAAGTGTTATTTGCCTATATATACATAAACATTGTATATTCAAAATGTGTTTGCATTTTGTGCTTTAAAGCCTAGTATTACAATATTTAACATAGCTACTATGTTGTTGAATATTATTTTAAATGAAGGTTGAAATGATATATATATATATATATATATATAGTAACTTATAGCTGGTGTAGAACATTTGTTCATTCCATGTGACAACCCTTCCCAAGTAGAGTGAGTAAATGTGGTTATGTTCTAGTTACATTTGTGTTCCCTTATGCCAATAATTTAAATGGAGGTTGAATTTAAGAATATCTCCATGTGAGCAAGCTACCTAATAGGGCCTCTCACCCTAGTTTAGGTAGAGCCAAAATTAGCAAGGAATTAACCATACCCTTTATAGGTACCTCTCAGTCATTTTCTCCAATCTGGTCCATTCTTGATGCTAAACCCTTCTCTGGCTATAATGACATAATAATAGGTTTCTCATCATTATTTTCCATTTTATCCAAGTGTGCAAAGCCAAATTAGAGAGGTGTATAACTTGGAACCAATAGTTTCCATTGCTTGATGAGGTCAAAGATATTATCTAGTTTTACCCAAGAAAGATTAAAGTTATTCATTATCCAGTTAAATAATGTTCAACTAAAATGGTAATTTAGAAATAGATGGTGAACCAAGTCCTCAAATTTCTTGAATAATGGGCATCTATTAGGGACAATCAATCCTTTTTTAAAAAGTTTATCTCCTATCAAGATCATATCTTGGGTCGCTAGCCAAAAGAAAAAATTGACCTTGGGGGTCAAATGTTTTATCCATAGTTATTTTTATTAGTTACATTTGCTTTCTAGGTTAAGATCGGTGTCATGTCCTAAGGACAATAATTACATACAAATGTATTTAGTATCCCATGTAAAATTATTTTCCTTAGGTATTGAATGAATTTGAATCTATCTAATGGAGGAGTTAAGATTTTATATCACTAGTACTTCTTTAGATGTGTGTCCTTTAGTGGGAAGGATTCTCCAACTATTAGAGCCTTTATTGACCACCTAATAGTCTTTGAATTTTAAGCCCCATCTTTGTATAAATCCCACATATCAATTGACCTAATTCTATTATGAGGAGAGAGGTTTAGTGGACGTTCAGGGGTCTTCCTAAAAGTTAATTTTATCTCCATTTCTTATTTTCTATTTTATACCTTTTATGATAAGATCCTTATAGTTGGTGCTGACCTTCCAAAAGGTGAATACATCCTTAAACCCTTCTTCCCATATAATTATATCTATTTTAGTTCCCTCCAAGTATTTGGCCTTGATAATTCTTGCCCATTCAGTGTCTTCTTTCATGAGTCTCCATCCCATTTTTGCTAGCAGTGCATTGTTCATGGACTTAATGCTTCTAAGGCCTAGCCCTCCATTCTCTTTAAGAAGACAACATTTTTAGCAAGAGACAAGGTTAAACCTAAATCTATCCTTAGTGCCCTCTATAATAAAGTATTTTGAATTTGATCAATTTTAGCTACAAATTTGGTGGGTATCCTAAATATGGACATTTGGTACATGAGGATACTCTAGATCGAGGCTTTGAGTAGCTAGAATTTATCTGCATGTGTGAGGAGGTATCCCTTTGACCATGTAAGCTTCCTTTGGATTTTATCAATGAGGGGATACTAAATCTTATAATTCAATTTACCTTCAAAAAGTGGATTGCCCAAATGGCTTTCTGGTAGTTTACTGACCTAGCATTCCAAAATTTTAGAAATTATTTTATGATGTATGAGTGGAGTATTAATGAAAATAGAGAGCTTTTGAAAAAATTAATAAACTAGTTTGAAATGGAATAATAGGTTTTTAATATGGATTTTATATTTTTGGCTTCCTTTATAGAGGCTTCCCTTAAAATGATCGTATGATCTATAAATTATTCATGAGTGATAGTATCACTATTGAGTGCCACTGAGATTCCTTTAATCAAACATTATGTATAGGCTTTCAGCAAACTCCTTCACAGTATTTATACCACAATGATGAAGAGGTATGTAGGAATGAGGTCTCCCTATCTTAGTCCTCTAGAAGTAGAAAATAACCCTTTAGAACCCCATTTATGATTATGAAGACTTTGGGGGTAGCTATAAAATTTCAAATGATTTTCTTTATGTCTTGATTGAATCCCAGCTTTTATAGGATCATCATTAGAAAATTCTAGGAGACTCGGTCATAATATTTAGTTATGTCTAGCTTAAGGAACATTCCTTACCTTAAGGAATTAGAGATGGAATGGATGGATTCATGTACCAGAATAATTATCTATTATTTATCTTCTAGCCACAAAAACACCCTATTATTCCCCAATGAATTTATCTAAAAGATGTTTTATTCACTTCACCAAGATGATTGAACATATTTTTTATGTGGTATTAAAAAGGATGATAGGGCAAAAGTATTATAAATTATTTGCTCCTTTTTTTTATGGAATCATAACTAAAAATGTGTTATTCACTCCTCTGAGGATGATTTTAGATTTGAATAATTCCCTAGAAGCCATTTAGACCTTAGTGTAGATTATATCCCAAAATTTTTGGAAGAAAAGTGGGGGAAATCCATCAAGTCTTAGGGATTTGAATCCTTCCATCATGAAGACCACATTTTTTTTATTTCCTCTTCAAAAGATACTTTAGTAAGGGAAGCATTTTTGGTGTCAAAAATAACTTTATCAAAGTTATTCAATGTGTTGTCATCAAGTTATTCATCTAAGAGACCTTCTTCTATGAGAAGGTTTTTGGAAAATGTAATTGTATGATGGGAAATCTCCTCATCATCTTTGATAATAGACCCATTATCCATTTGTAATTGAGAGATTCTATTTAAATTTCTATATCTCATTTTTGAGTGATGAAAGAACACGTTATTCTTGTCCCCCTCCTTCAACCAAGCACACGAGGACTTTTATCTCCAATATGAATTTTTTCTTATCTCAAGGTTGTGAAATTAGAACAACATTTATTTTTCCCTTTGATTAATCTATTCATTGTTTCTGTCCATTGTTGAGATTTCTTTAATTATTGTTAGTTAGACCTCTATTGCCCTTTTTGTAAGAAGATGTCACCAAAGACTTCCTTTTTCTAACTTTTCATCTTTACTTTGAGGAAACTTAATTTTTTGGTTAAAGTGAACATATATAAACTTGAGAATGGTTCTTTCCACCATTGATTTAAGGATTCCATTAGGTTTAGGTGATGAAGCCACATGATTTCAAATCTGAAGGGACTACATTTTGGTTTAGATATTTTATCCCATTTAAAGATCAAAATGTTATGGTCTAACATAATTCTAGGAAGGGAAGAGATCTTGATAGAGAAATTAATATCCCAATTTAAGGAGATAAACAATCTATCAAAGTAGACCTGAATCAAATTTTCACCTAGTCTTCTATTAGACCATGTGAAAGGGTTGTCATTTAGATCCACATCAACTAACATTTCACTTATAATGAAGTCATTAAAATCCATCATTATTTTTTTGAGATCTATAATCTCCCTTCTTTTATCCTTGGGGGTAAGGGGGGTATTAAAGTCCCTAACAACAATCTAGTTCCATCTATCATAGGTTGTTTAGAAAGACAACATGATTTCTAATAAATTATTTATGGTAGTTTTGATGTTTGGCACATAAACATTGGAGAGGATCTATTCCTCATTGATGTCTAAGTCTCTAAAGATGACATATATAAAATTATTTGTCTTCCAAAGAATATTTCCTTAAAGATACTCTAGGTTCCAAAAAATAGCCAATCCCCCTAAGGTGTCATTAGAATCTAAAGCTAACATAAGAGATTTTCTCCAAATTTTCTCAGCATATGATCTTAAAGTAGTTTTAGACATTTTGGTTTCCTGGATAAGCAAAACAATCGGTTCAACAATTTTATTAAGGTTTCAAAGGGTCCTATACTTCTTTGGGTTGTTTAAATCCATAACATTCCATGTTAAGATTTTTAGTTATTACCTTGATTTATCTTGAGGGTTTGTTTGTAACCCTTATTTATTTCTTTAGCTATTTCTAAATTCCTTGTGATCATTCTAGGTAACCTATCTACTAGTTTTGGGGAAACTCCAATATTAGTTTTTTCCTTAATTTTCTACTTTTAGATTTCTTACCAAACTCTTCTTCCTAGAGCATTTCTTGAGATGGATGCTTAGTTAGAAATCATTATTCCCAATCTTTGTTGGGATCTAAAGAATTCAAAAGGGTAGATAGAGAGGCATCCTTAAGAAGGGGTCTGATTTCATAGTTTAAGATAGAAAAAAAGCAAATTTTTTGAGCTAGATCTTAGGTTGTCACTGAGACAAGAGCAAGCTTAAGTGGTTATAAATATCCTAATAAGAGAGCACTTGAAAGAAAAGAAGGGGGAGGAAAGGATAAATGAAGGGACCATGGGGAAGAAAAGGGATGGGTGGGGTCACCTAGGGTTAAAACAAGGGGGAGAATGAAAAAGAAGAAAACCAAGTTTGGATTGGGAGAGGAGAGGAGTAGGAGAGGGGGTGAGGCCCAATTCAGTTGGGGGAGGAGTGACACACCTAAGAGGGGTAGCCAAAACTTGATGATAGTGTATGGGGAAGAGGAAGATGAGGGGGGAAGAGCTGTGGTCTTAGGAGATTTCTATGGAGAAGGAGGTTGACAGGGAGGAAGGAGAGGGAAGTGGTATAAATAGGTTCATCAAGGGGGGGACACCTTCTCACATAGGGACATAGAATTTAAAAATAGTTTAATAGGAGTAAAATAGTTACTAAAAAATTTACCTTTTAGATCATTGGGTAATGAAACATTTAGAGAAGTTTTAGGAGATACAATTTTTGAGCGATTGGTTAGATTTTTGTTCCCTCCTTGGTGTAGCCTTCTATGCCCATACGTGCCTAGGGGTGATGAGATATTAATGTTTTTTAGGACCATATCTCAACGTATGGCTAGGGATGTTGCAACATGATAAAATAATGGCTTTGTTCTCATAAATAATTTTTTGTGTCTATTCTCTATATTTTGACTTGATTTGATATTATGGAGTAGTGGGTTGTTCGTTGGTATAAATATGTGCACTTAGGTCATGACCATTATTTGGAGAGAGTGTTACTGGGTCAATGGTTATGGGTTACCCTAGTGCTCTAGCTATACCCTTGACAAATCTTGGGTGATATTATTCTAAAGGGAGTTTTAGGAGAATAACCCACATTAGAACATTGCCCATGGTAGTGCTACTAATATTTGAACTAGATTTCAACCTTTTGGTATCTATGTTACCTTTGGACATGAGCTAAAGACCTTTAGAGAGAACATTTATACAATCTTATTACAAGGATAATTTGACCAAAAAGAATCCTCTAGCCAAGATGACCACCTCTAGATGTCCTTTAGGTTTCCACTTGGATTTAGTATAGCTATGAAAGAGTCAATATTTGGCCAAAATCTATTCACCTTAGCCAAGATGGATTTGGCCAATTCCACATTAGCCTATTCCACCATAGGGTTAAGGACTAGAACAAAAATCTCTTTATCCTCCATCACCAAGAAAATATAAATATTTAAAAGGCCATGGCCCATTGGGATTTTGCCTTTTACTCTATCAATACAAGATAGTTTGGGGGAACATGGGCCCTTTTCTTGAGTAAATTTAATCTTGTCTGCCTACCTTTGAGTATAATTTATCTATTTAGGTCCTTTGTCCACCATGCCTTTCTCATTAAGGGCATTGTATGGGGCTATGTTGACTTTATAGGGATCATTTTTACACATAATATTGCCTTCTGACATCTAGGTAGTGTCTACATGACCATTAAGGTTTTCTCACCCAAGAAAAAATTCAAATTATTGAAGGTGATGCACTACATTTCCTTCCATGGATTGTGAAATATTGATGAAGGTAAAAAATTTATGTTTTAATTACTTCACAAGTACAATAATTAATTTTTAACACCATCCAACTATTCATTATCAACCCTAAAACTTTTGTACCTTCACATTCTACCCATTCTTGGTATTAGATTCTTAATGAAGATGTTGTATAATAAACTAAAAAGTAATGTATGATGTTAAAAACACCATATATACTTGTTTTTAAGCATTCTTTAGCTGGGACAACTTAGAAACTTACATCAACCTTGACTATCACATAGAAATAATGAAAGAGGGTTCATCACTTGATAATCCATGTGCATACATGATACCTCTAATGGGAATTAGTGTTATGGAGGTCCTATTGCAACTTGAGATCACCTTTTCATGGTTTATCTACTTCCATCAAGCTCAAATTTGAGATTGTGGAGAGAAAATTAAGCCTATAGGAATAGAAAGAGCATTTTGGCTACTTAACTTCTTAGGAATTATTCATACAATATATCCCTTTAATACCTAAAATTTTCAACAAGTTTTAAGGATATAAAGGTACCTATCAACCCATAATTGTAATAGATCTAACATTTCTTCCTATTATCAAGTAATAAATTTAAAGTTCAATGAAGGAAATGAAACATTTTTTCTTCTTATTTATAAATACCAATGCTACCAAAAGCATTATTTAACCTTGAAAACATCACATGGATCTGACACCATCCTTTTTTGACCCTAGTTGACCTTCTTCATGTTGAAAACTCTCTTCATAATCCATTGAAAAGGGTATTTCTATGTTATATTTCACTTTCTAGACCTTTATAAGGTCCTACCACTTGTTTTATATTTAAAATGGCCTGGACTAACATGGAAAAATAAGATAACACCTTTTCATATCTTTGAAACATGTTAAAGACATCAAAATGTATTTGACCCTCTTAATTTTCATAGGAAACCATTACCTTAAATTCTTCAAAACTACCTTAATCCTTGTCAAATCACTTTGGAGATGACCATATTGAGTGACCTAATTATAAGATTAAGTATTTTGACTCACTTTTTACTATACCACCCTAGGAACCTCTGAAAACAACTAATAAAAATACAATGCTTAGCAATGGAAGACCAGCCATAACCAATACAAACCTTCTCAAAAGGATATCAACAAGGTTATGCATATGAAGACCAAAAATTTTGAATTGTACTCACTCATGGTGGCCAATTTTGGATAATAGATACCAAGGATTTAGGATTTTATATTTAGTGATTTTATGAGAAATCATGTGAAAATAAGGGAGTGAACTTATCATTTTGAAAATATACTAATGTTCATTGAAGTTTCATAGTGATTTATATCCTATGTCCTCCATTTGTACTATATCTAATAGTTTAGGTTATATCCTTTCATATGATCCTATGTGAACTAGGACATTGGTATCTTGAGAGTAATGGGGAAGACTAGTTTTTGTCCATATACTAATAGAAAAGGTGAATCCTTGAGGTCTTTCTTATGCCTAGTTATATCTACCCATAGTGCATATTTCAATAAGAGATGTCATTAGCTTAGTTTGTCTTATGTCAAATTCTTAATGGCATCCATTATATTTTTATTTATGGATTAAGCCACTTCATTTCCCTATGGATAGTAGTTTAAAGAGAACTTTATGGTGATCTAATTATTATAGGCCCACTTTATAAATTTTGAAGATTGAAAAGCTAGACCATTGTCATAAACCAAGGAAATGGTGCACCAAACCTAGTCAAGATGTTTTTCTCTATAAATTTGATAACTTCAATTGATCTATAATTATTAGCGCCTCTAACATCTATCCACCTAGTTCAATATTCAATAGATTTTAATATAAACTTGGACCCTACTGAGGAGTTTAGGTTTATCACCCCAATAAAGTCACCGCCCCATCAAACAAAGGGATGTCTTTCAATTAATGGTTGCAAAGGCATGGCAACATTCACTTCTTTCTTCTCAAATGCCTAAGAATCATGGAAAGTCCTAAAATGGTTATTTGTGTTCTTAAAGATTGTAGGTTAGTAGTATCCAATTCTCAAAACTTTACGGGTTGTTATGTTTCTTGAGGTATGCCCACTACCTATATAATGGTGTAAGTTATCTAGTATGTCCTTATACTCTTCTCCTAAAACACATATTCAATAGATGTATTCATAGTTATTCCTATATAAGACTCCTTTCCTAATCATGTAGTAAGTTGATTTGAGCCTGAGGGATCACCTTTGATCTTTGTTTAGTTCAGGATGAAATGTTCTTATACGCATGTAGTGCATGATCTGTGAGTACCATTCTCCACTATCCACCTAAACCTCATTGATATATTCAATGTAGATATGTGGATTATTTTTAGTTATCATTTGGATAATCCCTTGGCCTCTTACCATCTTAGTGGGTTTGATCTAGAGGTCAAACTCCTAAATTTTGGCCATCCAATTTCCTCTTATTTTTCCCAACTCATTCTAAGTGTGACCTTGTAAATTAGGTCTAAGATGATGTCATATATTTTAATCCTCATAATATAATGCTTATATATCTTGATATCTTTGATCAAGGCATAAATTTTTAGTCAATAATAGATTATTCCAACTCTATATCCTTTATATTGGTGTTCATGAACTCAATGGAATGTGTAGTATCTTCCACCTTTTATGTGAGTACAAAAACAACAATATTTTATAAGGTGAATGAATAAAGATAAAAATATTTATTTATGTTCGGACTAATCAAAACTAGAGATTGAGAAATTGTAGACTCAATGCCTAGGAAATATTTTTTAACCTCTGTTGTCCAATCAATATTAGCATCTTATTTCAACATAGAATTTAATGGCTTGACAATCTCTCAAAAACAAAAAAAAAACTTTCCTTACAAAGTTTATCTTTTCAAAGAAAGATTTCAGCTCTTTCTTGTTGTTAGGTAGGGTCAAATTAGAAATGTCCTAAACCCATTTCATATCAATGGAGATCCTATCTTTAGTGATGACCTAGCCTAATAGCTTTCTTTTGGTAACTTCAGAGATATTCTTTAGATTCAAAGAGACCCCTTATCTTCTACATATATGAAATACCTTTTATAGGTGTTCTATGTGATCAAATCTATCTTTTCAAAATATATTGAGATAATTCATGTAGATGATGATACACTTCCCAACTAGTCCTTGAAAGGCAAAATTCATTTCTCTTTATAAGGTGGTTCTTGCATTAATTAGGTTGAATGACATATTTTTATATGTGAAATTCCCTCATTTGGTGGTGAAGGTAGTCTTCATCCTATATTCTTCTTTAACTAGTTCTTGATTGTAACTTAAGAATCCATCCAAGAAAGACATCATATTAGATCTACTTACCATCTAAATTACCTCATCCAAAGAGGTTAGAGGGTAATTATCCTTTTATAATGATTTTTTTTAGGTTTTTTAAATCAATAAAGAGTTTTATTTCTCTAATATTATTTTTGAATGGTACTAGATTGGCTACCCAAATATAATGTCTAATTGGGAATTTTATTTTGCATCCAATAGCTTTTGTACTTCATTTTATATGAGAGGTTTTAGGATTGGATTCACTAGCCTTTGTCCTTGCATGAAAGGCTTATGCTTTGGATTTAGGGGAATGGTGTGAGTGATCACCATATGGTCAAATACATTCAAATCATTGTAATTCCATGCAATTAAATATTTTTATTCTATAATAAATCTTCTCAACCTTTGATTTTTCATTATCTGTGTAACTCTATCCCATATTAACCAATTGGGGATGTTTGTTAGTTATTGGATTATATTTAATGAAATTAGATTGTATTATTTTGAGTTTTCTTTTTATTTTGAGTTTGGGGGTCTACATCAAAAAATCATTCCAAGGAGACCATGCCTAGAGGGATGTGGTTCTCCTTTAGTTGTAAAATGACATCTTCTTTCAAGTCTTCAATTTGTATCAACACAAGATGTTCTTCATCTTTTATCTAGGATTCAAAATCTCCCAAATTTTTTATGAATTTCATAATCTAATGATCATCCTGGAACACTTAAAATTTTTCCATGTTGTTTTAGATAGAAGGGGAAGCATTTCCAATGAGAATTTCTACATTTTATACTCCTAGAGTGGTGCTAGATTAACATTTAAATATTTTAATGAGATTTTTGTTTGGTTTTCTTCCCTTGGTATGGATTTGATGTTGAATGCTTCAAAGGACTCAATTAGGTCCCATGTTTGGTGATTTTAATTATTTAAATAATTGAGTTTATATTGATATTTGTTTTTTATTTGGTTCAGAACTAGATCACATTAATTGAAGATTTGTAGCTACCTGACATTATGCTTCAGTGCAAACTATAGGCCTAGAATTAGAGCTTTATACTTAGCTCTATTGTTGGTGTAGGGGAACTACAACTTATAAGTAGTTAGGGACTCCTTTCCTTATAAATATTTGAGGAACACAACACTATAACCTTTTTTGGATTAAACACCATCAAAATGAAGCGTAAATAACTTAGAATGAACTTCAAATTCTTGCTCATGAAGCTCTTATTTGGTGTTAAATGTATCCACACCTACATGTAAAGAGATAAAGTTAATATTATAATTATTATTTTTATAATCATTAATCATGTATATCATCTTTGTCTCTTAGTCTAACTAGATATGGTTTTTTACTCCTTTCCAAAGTAGCCACATGTGTAATAAATCTATGTTCTTGTACCCATTTAACGTATTTAACTAGTCTTATCTCAATAGTAGGCTATATGCTTCTAGAATGTCCATGACGAAAATATTAATGGTATGTTGCACATGTGGTTTAGATTCTAATTTAATACACATGTCTATTAATTATCTGACACATAGGACTGAAGACTTATTTAGATACAAAACCACTCTCTTTGACTTATCTAGAGTTAAACCCAACTTCTAACTGACAACTTTAAGAGTCACATTGGTTGAGGCTCTAGAGTCAACCAAGAAATTATGTACATTTTATATTAACATTAAAAAAATTAATGTAAATGGTGGTACTTTGGATGTATATTTATATACCATCAAATTAGTGTGGGTAGTTTTGGACTTGTCATATATCATGTGTATCAGAGCCTTGAGAAAAACTCTCTATGTTTGATGATTTGGGCCATCTCATGGAGGCTAATTTTATGCTTAATATTATTCATATATTTTACAATGTTGTACCTTCCTTTGACATCATTTTTTGAACTTTACAACTAGTCTTTCTTATTGGTAGTAGGTGGGTTGTTGTTGGCCTTGGGATCAAGAAGATTAGTAACATTATTGTTATGAGGTGCTCAATCAATCATAAGCTATTTGTTCCTTATATTGTAACTATTCCTTGACTTATAATAATACTAAAAGGCATGAATCTCAGTAGTATTGACCTTAGGTTCATTGTCATATCCCATTATGAAAGAAAAGTCATAGGTCTCAAAGACCATTAATGTAATAGGATGTCCTAAAGAATTAGATGAAGATGGTTCTTAATAATTAGAAGAATTATCCTATTTATCCATATCTTTGGAAAATATCTCAAAAGTAATGTAGAATTGTAGACTAATTCATCATGTTGTGTTATGTTATGAACCCTACATTGATTAGGAAGGGGTTTTTCCATGATATTTATCTTTGTTATAATATTATATGACAGCTAATGTTCTTGGTTATTTATATACCTATTTAAAGGTTCTATTATATATCTAGAAGCTAAAGCTCTTATTAGTATTTTGGCCTTTAATGTTACCCATGCATTTCTACATGTTCAAGAATTCATTGCTTAATTTTTAGACCATTTTCTAGAATGATTCCCATGATGATTTTTAGGAATTATAATTGATACCATATTTTATAGTAGTATCAAGTGGTATAAATAAATTATTCATGATTTAATAGTTAGGGGTATAATTATTTAGGAAGATTAGAAGTTGATTGGGTGGAATCTAGGTTAAAGGCAATTGATTATCACCTGGTTCTAGTTGTGGGCCATAATATTGTAGTTTATAATTGAAATTTGAATAAAATATGGGAAATTAAGACCAATTTTGTTTGGATAAATGGATTTTAGATGAGGATTCAATAATTTATCTATGTTGATAGTTTCATAATGAGCCAAAGGTAGTGTGTAAATACTAATAGCTCTACACAAAAAAACATTAGTCATGGGATCCAAGGAATTTTTATACATCTCAAAGGATAGATACTCATTAGATCGATAAGAATTTTATAATATATTATACATATTTTAAAATATGACATTGAAGGCTTGGATTTGCACATTGGATTCTTGCCTCATACTAGTAAAATGTTGGTAAACAATGCTTGCAATAGTAACCTAGCTAAATTGTGCCAAAAAGGTGTTTTAACACTCTTACCAATAGGTAATGGAACCTTATGGGATATTTAGAAACTATTTGTAGGTTACATATTATAATATGAATGGGAAAATTTTGCATGCCACATCTTCTTGGGTTACATTCAAGATTCCCAAAGTAATTTTAAATGCCTTGATATGTTCTTCTACATGTTGTACCCAACACACCCCCTTTTCCCATAAGGAAATCGAGACCCAATTTTTCCATACTTTGAGCCCCTCTTCTATATTTTGATGCAAAATCTTGGAAAAGATTGATTATTGGATTGTTTCATTCTTTGGTAGAGTAACATTGGTATTTTGTTTTCATGGACTAACCTTCTTTGAGAGTCTTTGTCAGGGTTTATGTTTTCAAGATTTTCTCTTCAAAATTTTTGTTCTTCATAAAATGATCTTTAAGTTTATTGTGTTAGACCTTTTTTTATGGAATTTGATCTTCACAAAATATTCCCCATGATAATTCTATCAAAGTAATTTCTCCAAATCAGACTTATTCTTGCAAATAGTCTTATGGATACACTTTTCTTGATAGAATTTCCATTTGTACCCTTTGAACATACCCTTTAGGATTTGTGTAACTTTCCCCTCATCCTTTTTGAGATTGCCTTTTGACCTTTACAAAGTAGATCCTTTTAGAATTTTGGCATAGATAAATTCCCTAGAAATTATACCATTCAAATTGTTATCAAAATTACCCTTTGGCATTTTGAAGAGCCCTTTGGAATTTTGAAAGTGCCCTTAAAAACTTTTGAAATTCACTTATACCTTCTAAAACAACCCTTCAAGCTTTGTGTGCATGTCCTTTAGCCTTTTTATTGTAACCATTTTGCCTGATAGAATTCTTTTGGACCTTTTCCAATTACCCTTTAGCCTCTCCACACTTTTCCTTGGGGACTTTCATAATTTCCCTTTTGTCCCTCCACACTTTTCCTTCAATCTTTTTGTACCTTACCTTTTCCTTTTTTAAGCTTTAATTTGGACATTTCATCTGAGATACTTTCCCTGAGCCAATTGAATTCCTTCAAACATTGTATTCAAGAGAATTAGGTCTTAGAGAGAATTGTTATAGACATATTATCTGAAAAATTCCCTGATGGAATTCCTTTAGAACTTTTGAAATGACAATTTCCCTCTGACCTACCCTTCAAAAGTTTTGTTAAGGACACATATTCCTTTGGACTTTACAAAAATGACCCTTCAGCCTTTTGAACATGCCATTTTCCATTGTGTGCCCTATGAAGTAGACCCTTTGGGAATTTTCACCATGAATTAGGCCCTTTGGCCTTTTTAAACATGCCCTTATGGACTTCCATCTTAAGCATTTTTTCCCTACAAGCCTATCCTTTAGGACCATCTCCCTAGGATAATTCATTCAAATTTTGTGTTTTAGATATTTTTCTGATGCAAAAATCTTGAAAAAATTCCCCCAAGGGCACATTCCCTTTAAAATCTTTGAACCAACCCTTAAGACATTCTAAAAATGACCCTTTGACCCTTTTTAAAAGTGGTCACTTACCCTTTGGGACTTTTCTCCTAGGCCTTTTTTTCCTTCAACCAATTCCTTTGGGACTTTTATCCCAGGAATTTTACCCTTTAGCCAATTCCTTATGACATTTTGTCTAAAACATCATTCCCTTTAACCCTTTTGAGACCATCCCTTCAAGCATTTCTTCAAATATTTTGTCTAAGAGAATTGAGCTTTTAAGAGAATTCTTGTAGACATTTTGTCTAAAACAATTCCCTTAATAGAATTCCTTTAGACTTTGTGTCTCAAACATTTTATCTAATGAAATTAGGGTCCTATTAATAGAAATCCCATGAAAATTAACCCACAACAATTGCCTCAAAACAAATACTAGATTGTCAATGGCACCCTTGCTTAGAGAGAATTTCATTATGTCTTTTGCTTAACTTAATATTTTGGCCTAGGTCTAAATCATATTTTATTAATACTAAAACCTTAGGCTATAATATTCATGCAAATTCCTTTATACTTATTTCACAAATTATCATGCTAAGTCATTATTTTGCTTATGTTTGTAGGAGTAAGGAGTCTTGAGGAAAGGACATGTGTCTAATTGCTAAGATTAAATTTGACAGCCACATGGATGTCATTTAATGATCATGAGGACGTCATTTGATAGTCACATGAATGTCAAATTTAACCTTAACAGTGGATAATTTAAGGAATTAAATTTGATGCTCACATGAATGTTAAATTTAACCTTGTAAAGTATCCATTTGGAATCAAATTAAGATATTATAATATGCATCCACTTAAACCCATTTGATCAAATGATGTGAGAGAAAGTTGAAGTTTCAAAGCTCTACAAGAGTGACAAGTGTCACCATCATGGGATCCAAATGCATAGATATAATAGCCCATGAGAATAAGTAGGGAGCTTAGTACATAGATCTCAAAAGCCCAAAGAAACTATCAAGTGGCACACATATGAAGTAGAGTAAAATAGGGAATGATAAGTGTCAAGCACATAAGAGTTGATTAGATAAAAATAGTAAAATCTAATGAAATACATTAAACTAGTATAAACAGATTGATGGTGCAAGATCAACATGGAATTTTTAAATTTCTTGGAATCAATTAGGTATTGACACATGTCACATTTCAAAATTTAGAAGGGAATTATGGGTAGAGTACTTATATCTTTGGATAATCAATCTATATATATAAATAGACATTGGGTCTCAAATTTAAAAATGATTATGAACATGCATGTCTTAATCTAAATAACGAATATAAAAGTAAAGATCTAGATTCTATAAAAATCATGAGTGAGCATGCAATGTATAGTTTAGATTAGTCACTATTAATAGAAGTACCATTGGTTCTAAAAAGTGATTTTGGTCCTTCATGCATACATGTGATTTTCTTTTAAAGGTGCCTAATCTAAAAGATTAATAGTTTTTTTTCATAACCTATAAAAGGAGCCATGTGTAGTTTTGGTAAATTATGCACATTTAGAATTTTGTATGCAGTGTGAGTTATAATTGTAAAAAATTACCTCCGTATTTTTTCATATATACATTTTGCATAACTTTAGAAAAGGACAATTTAAACTAATAAACTACAAATAGACTAGTATATAGTTTTAGACCATAGTTAGAACTCATTTTCTGATTACCACATGTAATGACCTTGCATGAACTTGGAAGATGAGTCAAACCTTTCCCCAAGTCTATATAAATGATTGCAATCCATCTTGGATTTTGGTTAGAGAATTTTGAAATAGGAGTAGCATGAATTTTGATCATTAGTGAATGTGTTTGTTCATTTTCTTTCCAATTTCTATGTAATTAGCTATTACTTTATTTGGTTGTATGTTACAATAATCTTTATTCTGCAAAAGTTGTGAATGGATTATTGATTATTTTTATTGATATACTAATCTATAGATGTGTAATAGCTATGGAAGGAATGGTAAATATATTGGTTAAGATATTTAAGTTCAAATTGATTAATAATTATAACTATTCATAAGTGATTTCTTAGATGTATTTTTTTGTGTGTGAAACAACTCCGTGAGATACTTCACTAGCTTGAACTATAATCTCCTAATTAAGGGTGTGTAACAGCTGCCCTAAAAGGAACAACCTTTGTCTAAAGCTTGTGAATTTTCTATATCTTTATCTCCTTAGACTTTTTAGCCATGTTTGACTGTGTGTAATTGTTGCTAGTGACAAGCATAGGTTTTGAGAGTACTTGTCCTTTTATAAACTAGCCAAGGGAGTAGTTCTAAAAAACCATAGAAACTTTATTTTTTGCCTTACCATTCCCTCCTTTTTTGAATTTTTTTGAGACCTGACTACTATAGATTATCAAATAATATCCCATCCAACTCACATAGAGATTCAATGCCATTATTAAGAACCACACCTCTATCTAAAATCCTTATTGACAACCTACATGCCCTACACTCTATTCCATCAATAAGTTGAGATCACTTACATTCTTAAAAGTCATTCCCTAGATTGGAGTTTACCTCCATTAAGATCGTAAAATGTTAGAGGCTAACTCATTATGACTATTATGTGTATAAAATATGCACCAATATTTTGTTGGCACTTAAAGGAGGGCTAACACCTTTGATTATACTAAAAGTTCTAAGAATGGATTGGCTTGACAAAAGACCCATAGATATCCTAGGTATTCAACATGATTTCCCTAATGACCCATTCAAATACCTTCCTAGGTTCCATTATAATTACCCAAGAGTTGTTGAAGGACATATTATTTCTTACACATATGTTCGACATGTTATGGATGTAAAATTTGAATATTTAATTTGTAGCTTATTCCCTTTCATGTTGGGAGAAGAAATGCATGATTGTCCTGGATATTTAGCACCTGTGTATATTACTAGTTGGAGTGATCTTGAGGAATATTTTTTATATGATTTTATCTAAATATTTATGCTCATGATTTCAAAAAAAAATTAACACCTTCTATGAGGTTCTCTGTAGGTGTGTTGGATACAAATTGTATAGAAGCCATCTAAAGAGAAAGCTTGCTACTATACCCAAACTAGAACATAGTGGAAGGGTTTTATTTTAATCTAGGAATTGTACACAAGTAAGAGGAGATCCCAAATGGAAAGTATGATTAGGTCATAAAATAGGTAGAAGAACATATTTCAACCATCAATAAAGATATTATAATGTTATAGGAGAAGTTGACATACCAACAACAAGAAGAGGAATATGTCAAGCTAAGAGAATTAGAACATGTTGATTCCATCCTAGTATTTGATGAGATGATTAAATAAGGAAATAATGACAATGAGGAAAGTATCAATTTAAAGTAACATTTCCAACATTTACATCTTTATGAGATAGAATATGCCCAAGTAGAGGATCAATTACTTTGCATTGCAAAAGAATATATTAGATATAAAGATGGTGTTTATGACTCTTGTGAATATCAGTCTGGATTAGAATATCTATGAGAAGACTCATTTGATGATTAAATTATTTATTTATTCTCCTCTAATCATGCAAGATCCAATCTTGAGATTTTACATTATGTCATGCTTGAGGTAGGTATGTATTTTTATCATGGGGTAAATGGAAAAGGTATGTTAGCTTCCCTCAATAATTTTGATTCTATTTTTGAGCTCTCTTCTAATTGAATTAATTCACATAGATGTTCCTGTGTTGATTTTATGGATGTCGAATTTAATTTGGTGCCTAGCTATAATGTGTAGGACATTGTGGTTGATTATGTGATTGACCAGGAACCCCCATGTGCATGGACATCAACATTACTCAACATTGAATCAAATACCTTTGATTGCACATACAATGCCCATGAATTTGCATATATTATAAATCATAATATTTGAAATATTTTTATTAAAAGGAAAAAAAATGTAGTCGATGATATGATCCTTATATAATTAATAGTTAGTAAATTTTTCACTCCTAAAATCAGAAATAATGAGCCCCAAGTAGACAAATTTTTTATTTATGATTTGGAAAGACTTTATTCATTAAAATATTAAAGGTCACACTCAAAGTGGGATTTTAGATGAAGTTCTTGAGGAATATATTATTCATGATTATACTTATGACTCTGATTCTATCTCTGAGGACCTTTCCCATTATGAGTTCATAAAGGATGACAAATTTCAAGACTGTAGGGTTAGATCTAATATCCATCTCAAAAAGTACTTTCAAGGTTTTTTTGTCTGAATTAGGTTCTCCTAAATACATGAATAAAAATGGTGAGCTCTTAGAATGTATGTATCATATGGAAGATTTATTTTTTAATTATGTCTAGGATGTCCCAATAAGAAACCCTAATTTTTTGTTCTATAATATGAGGCAAAGGCTCAAAATTATAATTAATGAATACAAGGATGTCCCTACCTATCTCAAAAATTTAATAGGGAAGTCTTATTATTACCAAAGAGTGAAAAACATACAAAACAAGGTTTCCAAATCCATCCCCCATCTTGTTTGGGTTTTCTTTAGAGTAGGAATTGGTTAGGTTTCTTGTTTTCTATCACTTATTTTCATTAGATTAATATTTTCTACTCTCATTATTTCACTTTCATAAATTAGATTTCATGTTTTATAGATTAGATTTTAGCGCTTTCTTAGATTAATTTTTTATTTTCTTTCTCTGATGATCAAAATTATGTTTTCTCTAACTACAACCAAGTTAAAATCCAAACCATCTGAACTTATGAATTGAAGAAAAGGGGAAAATTAAAATCTCGACATTTTGCGACTAATTTATATATTAGGTATATTTATATGTTTTTGAGTCTTTAGGATTAAGGTAGGTAATCAAGGATTATTTTGAATGGTATCATAATTTTCAGGATCTTGCTCCACCAATAGAGCACATATGATTACTTCTTGTATTAGCAACTAAACACGGAATTTAACCAGAATCAATAAGTAACTAGAAATATGAAACAACACATGAATATGAGAGACAATACACAATTGTATTAATAATCACTCAGAAGAATATACAATAAAGAAGATGCCACTTCTTCTTCCACCTCAAAGGCTCACCACACCTCAAGACCTTCTTCCCTCTCTCTCTCTCGGTCCCAACAATCAACTCCAATATAGAATTGATGTTCACCTCTCCAACCAGTTAGCAACACACTGCCAGTACACCAAGTACACAACTATACTCCAAGTAGATCTCCTACTCTTTGCTGCTACCTACAAATAACTAGACCTTACTCACCATTGTAGATCTCCAAAAGAAGCCATGCTCACCTGCTGACCAAGATCATACAAATATGAAGAACCCTTTTGATTCTCCAAACCAGCACCCACCTTAGTACTGTGGCACTGGGAGGAACACACCATTGCTCTCCTCTCTCAGAAGGAGCTTATTTACTCTCATACTCTCTAGCACACTAATTTACAATACAGCCCATGAGTCCATATATAGATCTCATGCTTACAATAATTAGACTATATTAATTACAATAATTAGATGCTCAACTCAAGACTATGACTGGCCTTTAACATGCAAACTAACAGTCCAAAAATAGACTCTCAAGAATCAACATGTAAACTGCATGTTCACATACAGGCTGCCGATGTCGACACCTTCTTGATCGATGTCAGCTAATCAAACTGACATTGATTGCCCTGTAACTCATTCTGCAGCTCTCCACAACCTTTGTAACCTCTGTAACTTTTCCTATTTGCATCTTGGTGAAGCTTTTAGCTCCACAACCTAACAATTTTCCACTTGGAGATAAACAGCTACACCTGTACACTGTCTAAATTATTCCCTAGCTTGTATCCCTCTTCAAGATCAATCCTGAAGACCAACCACCACATAACCTGTGATGCTACACCTGTCATCCAAGTAACCTGCCACATCTGAACCTACATATCCATGTAGTGAAGACCTTGACCCTGCATAACAAGAATCTATGCTACTGATCCCTCTTAGATACCTGAGAATCTACTGAACTACCCTCTAGTACTCCTTCCCTGAATTGGCTCCATACTTTTTGACAACTCCCACTGCTTGGGAAAACTCACGTCTACACTAGACCTTATGTGATTTTGAACCCTGTTTTAAGCTAAGCTTGAACTGTCCAGCCCTTGGTGTGCTTTTTGATTCTACATCCTGCATCATGAACCCCACCAACACCGTCTTCACACCAGCTCCCACTGGAGATAAAATCTCCATGTCTCTTATGCCAAAGAATTTCACTACTCCAAATTCTTCATGACATACCTCTAAACTAACCTTACCTTTAGCTCAACAAAACCCTATACGTACAAACCTGCTCTAAGCTCATCCTCCACATACAGTAACAAGATAATTTTGTGACCATCATCCACCTGGTAAGATAAACATAATAGTTATACTGACATTGACAAAAGCTCTGCTTTGTCATCTCTCTGGTACCACCTATCAACTCTATACCTGTAGCTTCCTCAAGACCATATACCTTGGCCTTCTGTCTCACATATCCATCCACTCTCTTCTTTAACTTGGGAATCCATTTCATCTCTCATTGCTTCCTTTTACCTAACAAATCCACCAACAAATACCTATTTGGTTCTTCTCCAAGGACTCACACTCCTCATCCATGCCAAGCTCCCACTATTTCTAGATTCTACCTGCATTGCTTCTTCCATCTTCCTAGTTCTTGACCATCAATAAGCAATATAAAGAAGGTGAACAACAAATATGAGGTTCACTTACCTTTTTTGACCTCCATATGAGCGTTTGAGACTTGTTGACAGCTTGTTGTCTGCCCAATATCTGTTCTAGTGACCAATCTCGGCCATCTCCCAGTCTGCTCTAGACTGATGTCAGTTTCTTGCACTGACCCTAACTATCAACGTCATTTCCATGGCCAACACTGATATCCTTTCTATCGACGTCAGTTATTACATGATCGATGTCGGTCTTCCTATTACCGACATCGGTTACTATCTGACTAACACCGGTACCTATGTTCACCTGTGAGTGATAGCTTTTTACCTGTGAGCTCTCCATGGATCAAAACCCTATTCAAATCAACATAGCCCTACTTAGAATAATTTAGTTCCCTCACCTGATCTCTATCTATCATATCCTCTATGAACACCAAGGCTTTCTAATTCTTTAGCTTGTCAAGAACATCTGTCTTTCACTTAAGAACATGCATTCCCCTCCTACATATGTGACCAAGCCTATGAAGCCACATCTCTATAACAAAAGGTGAATCAGTAATATAAGTAGATAGATAAAGGATACCTAATTTCTTACCACCATCTAATTCAAGTGCATCCACTGTGAGAGTTACAGTGCATCTCCCATCACCCAAATTTCTTGAAGAAATTAGACTCATCCCCAAGACTGGTACCTGCATGACCTCCTTCAACACTTGTGTGTTATCCATCTACAATTTCAGCTTCACTTCCCCTTCATCAATAATCTGACAAGGCTCTCCAACCCCTAAATAAATCTCTCCAAAGTCTCCAAGGACATACCCATGAAAAGATGCTCTATTTCAAGCTACATGGAAAGAGGCAAAAGAATCTATAAACAAAGATTCTACTTTATCCAGAGTAACCTGTGCAACATCACCTACAACATCTACTTCTACATGATGATCTTCTACTGACCAACATCTCCCTTTACCTACTCCTTCTTTCCATCAATCAGACCATTCGTGCTATTTAGTTTCTCCATTCGTAGCTTACTTTCTTCTACCATTGCTATTATTCCACTCAATCTAAAACCCTTGAGAGTGACCTGTAATCAAAAACACTACCAGATCTGAAACCACCTATTAGTCAACCCAACTAAAAGCTCTGATACCACTTGATGGTATCAGCTCTTGAACCTACAACCAAGGCTCTGATATCACTTGTTAGGATCTTGCTCCACCAATAGAGCACATATGATTACTTCTTGTATTAGCAACTAAACATAGAATTTAACCAAAATTAATAAGTAACTAGAAATATGATACAACATAGGAATATGAGAGACAATACACAATTGTATTAATAATCACTTAGAACAATATACAATAAAGAAGATGCCATTTCTTCTTCCACCTCAAAGGCTTGCCACACCTCAAGACCTTCTTCCCTCTCTCTCTCAGTCCCAACAATCAACTCTAATATAGAATTGATGTTCATCTCTCCAACTAGTCAATAACATGCTGCTAGTACACCAAGTACACAACCGTACTCCAAGTAGATCTCCTGCTCTCTGTTGCTACCTGTAAATCACTAGACCTTACTCACCATTGTAGATCTCCAAAAGAAGCCATGCTCACTTGCTGACCAATATCATACAAATATGAATAACCCTTCTGATTCTCCAAACCAGCACCCACCTTGGTACTGTGGCACTAAGAGGAACACACCATTGCTCTCCTCTCTCAGAAGGAGCTTATTTGCTCTCTTACTCTCTAGCACACTAATTTACAATACAACCCATGAGTCCATATATAGATCTCATGTTTACAATAATTAGACTATCTTAATTACAATAATTAGATGCATAACTCAAGACTGTGATTGGCCTTTAACATGCAAATTAACAGTCCAAAAATAGACTCTCCAAAATCAACATGAAAATTGCATGTTCACGTACAGGCTGCCGACGTCGGTACCTTCTTGACTGATGTCAGTCGACTGGTAACTGACCTCAGTTGCTTCTTCACTATTATCTGACCAATGTCGGCTGATCAGATCTATGTCGATTGCCCTGCAACTCATTTTCCAACTCTCTACAACCTCCGCAACCTCTGTAACTTCTCCTGTTTGCATCCTAGTGAAACTTTTAGCTCCACAACCTAACAATAATTAAATACTTTTACCAGGCATGTGTAAGTTACTCTCAAAGTACATACAAATTTTAAAAAATATTCTTATTTTTTTATCAAATGAACTTATCACATTGAATACCTATTAGAAATGGTAATTATAGGTATATATGTAGCTCATATGGATGTTCTAGTAATGATTTGTTTTATAATTATACCAGCTCATTGGGCTTCTAGCTCTTCTATTTTCCATTTAGGAACAAAATAAGAGTGAAATAAAAACAAAATAAGAAATAACCAATGGATTCAAAAGAGAAAAAGAAAATCAAAAGGCTTACACAATGAACTAAGGTCAATGTACCATACATCATGATCAAAATAAAATAATGGAGGCTATGGACATCTGGCTAGAAGTAGAGTAATGCCTAAGCTTCCCTTATTTTTGAGATTAAATAGATGCTATAATGAAACCTACATCCCCTTAAAAGCCTTTGAAAAAATCATCATATTGGGATTTTAATAAACTACACGTTTGACACACACAGATCTAAGAAAATTAGAAATCAAGTATGTTGTGTGAATCTACTTAGGAGTCTCTTTCATGTTTTTGATTTAAGTTTTTTTTTGTTGTACACTTCATAATTTATTTAGGAGTGAAAATAAGAGTTCTAGGTTGTTGAATACTTAGGAGTATTCCCCATGTAAATTTCCATTTGTTGTACCAAACACACCCTCTTTTCCCATAAGGAAATGGGGACCCACTTTTTTCAAATTATGGTCTTGAATTTGAGCCCCTCTTCTATATGTTTATTAAAAATATGAGATAAGATTGATTATTGGTCTTTTTCATACTTTGGTAGACTAGCATTACTATTGTGTTTTCATAGACTAACCTTCTTTGGGAGTCTTTGTCAGGATTTATATTTTAATGATTTTCTCTTCAGAACTTTTATTTTATATGAACTGGTCTTCAAGTTTATTCTATTAGACATTTTGTCTGATGAAATTTTCTCTTCATATCATTTTCCCTACCATAATTCTACCAAAAGAATTTCCCTAAATTAGACTTATTCTTGCAAACAATCTTGCCAATACACTTTTCTTGACTAAATTTCCCTTTGGCCCCTTTGAACCTAACCTTCAAGATTTGTGTAACTTGCAATTTAGCCTTTTTGAGATTTCCTTTCAGCCTTTACAAAGTAGATCCTTTTGGACTTTTGTCATGGACAAATTCCCCATGAAGTAGACCCTTTGGATTTTTTCCAAAAGTACCCTTCAACATTTTGAAGTGCCCTTAAAACATTTTAAAAAGCCCTTTAAACTTTTAAAAGTGCCCTTCCAAAATTTTGAAATACCCTTCAACCTTCTAAAACTACCCTTTAAGTTTTGTGTAATATGTCCTTCAGCCTTTTTGTTGTGGTCATTTTACTCAACATATTTTCTTCAGACCTTTTTCAATTGCCCTTCAACCCCTTTGCATTTTTTCTTTGTGACTTTTGAAATTGTCCTTTAGTTTCTCTACACATTTCCTTCAAAAAATCTATCCCAAACCTTTTCCTTTTTAAACCTTTCCTTGGATCATTTCATCCAAGACACTTTCCACAAGCCAATTTTATTCCTTCAGACATTTTGTCTGAGAGAATTGGGTTTTTGGGAGAATTGTTGTGAACATTTTGTCTAAAATAGCTCCCCTAATATAATTCCTTCAAAACTTTTTAAATGACCCTTTGCCTCCAACCTACCCTTCAAAATATTTCAAGGAAACATATTCCTTTAGACTTTATGAAAATGACCCTTCAGCCATTTGAAAGTGCCATTCAAGAATTTTATGATTACCTTTTAGGACTTTTTTACGGGCCATTTCCTATCAAAATATATCCTAATAAGTAGACCCTTTGGGTATTTTCACCATGAAGTAGACCCTTCAACCCTTTTTAACATGCCCTTTAGGACTTTTGTCTTGAGCATTTTTTGCCCTATGAGCTTATCCTTCAGGTCTTTTGCACCAAGCCAATTCCTTTGGAATTTGTGTCTTAGACATTTTTTTTGATGCAAAAATCTTGAAATAATTTCTCCAAGGGCACATGCCCTTTGGATTCTCTACACTAACCCTTCAAACATTTTGAAAATGACCCTTTGGCCCTTTTTAAAAGTGGTCACCTACCCTTTAAGACTTTTTTCCTAGGCCTTTTTCCCTTCAACCAATTCCTTTAGGACTTTTATCCTGGGCCTTTTTCCCTTCAACCAATTCCTTTGGACATTTTATTCAAAACATCATTCCCTTCAATCTTTTGAGACCATCCCTTCAAGCATTTATTTAGACATTTTGTCTAAGAGAATTAAGTCCTTGGGAGAATTATTGTAGACATTTTATCTAAAATAATTACCTTGATGGAATTCCTTTGGACTTTATGTCTTAGACATTTTGTCTAATGAAATTAGGGTCCTAACAATAGAAATTCCATGATAATTCTCCCAAAATAATTACCCCAAAACAAATACCAGATTACCAAGTGGTACCCTTATTTAGATAACATTTAATTATATTTTGATCTTAATTTAATATTTTAGCCTAAGCCCAAATTGTATTTTATTAATTCTAAAAACTTAGGCTATAATATTCATGTAGGGCCCTTTATACTTATTTACCAAAGTATTATGCTAAGTCATTTTTTTCTCATGTTTGTAAGAGTAGGTAGTCCCAAGGAAATGACACGTGTCCAATTATTGAGATTAAATTTGACAGTCATACATACATCATTTTACATTCATGAGGATGTCATTTAATGATCACGCAAACACCAAATTTAACCTTGACAATGGATAATTTATAGAATTAAATTTTACAATCAAGTGAACATCAAATTTATCCTTTTAAATTACCTATTTAGATTCAAATCAAGATCCTATGACACATGTTCACTTGAGCCCATTTGATCAAACAACATGAGAGTGATTTGAGATGTAAAATATCCATGAGAGTGATAAGTATCACCATAATAAGATCCTAGTGCATAGATATAATGAACCACAAGAAGAAGCAAGAAGCATAATACATAGAGCTTAGAAGCCCTGAATAGCTACTAAGTGGCACACATATGAAGTAGAGAAAAATAGGGAATAAAAAGATTCAAACACATAGGAGTCAATAATCCAAAAAAACTAAAAGACAATAAACCATGTTAAACCAATACAAGCAAATTTATTGTGCAACATCAACATGGAATTTTAAATATCCTAGACTCAATCATGTATTGACACATGTCACATTTGGAAAGCTAGCATGGCATTATGGGTATAATAATTATATCTTTGGACACTCAAGATATATCTATCAATAGACATTAGGTATCAAAGTTAATCTCAACTATGAACATGCATGTCTTAATTTGAATGACAAATATAAAAGTGAAGATCCATATTCTATAAAAAGCATGGGTAAACATACAAATCATAGTTTAAATTAGTAAAGGTTAAAAAAAGTGCCACTAGTTCTAAAAATTGATTTTGGTCCTTCATGCATACATCTAACTTTCATTTAAATGTGGCTAATATAAATAATCAACATGTTATTCTCACAACCTATAAAAGGATGCATGTGCAATTTTGGTAAATGGTGTACATTTTGATGTTTGCATGTAGTGCAAGCTATAATTGTCAAAAATTTCCTTTATCTTTTTCTCACATACACATGTTTTGGAAAAGGCTAATTTAAATTGATAAACTATAAATATACTCTTATATAGTTTTAGACCATAGTTAGAACTCATGTTCTAAATACCACATGTAATGACCTTGCATTAACTTGAAGGATGAGGAAAACCCTTCCACAAGTTTATATAAACTGTTGTAATCCAACTTGGATTTGGTCAAAAAAAATTTAATATAGGAGATGAATCAAGTTTGATCATCAATGAATGTGTCTCTACATTTATTTCCATTTTTTATGTAATTAACTATTACTTTCTTCAATTATATGTTTCAATAATATTTAGTGTGAAAAATTTGTGAATGAATTCTTTATTATTTTGATTAATATAATTATTTATATATGTGCAATAAATATTAAAGGATTTGTAAATATATTGGTTAAGATAGTCAGGTTCAAATTGATTCATAATTTTGATTATGCATAATTTCTTTCTTATATGTAGTTTTATGTGTGTGTGTGTAATAACTACCTTAGATACTTCACTAGCCTAAGCCGTAATATTCTGATTAAAGGTGTGAAATAACTTCTTTAAAAATATAAACCTTTGTCTAAGGATTGTGAATTTCCTACATCTTTATCTCCTTAGAATTTTTAGTCATGTATGGTTGTGTGTGTGAAATTGATGCTAACAATAGGCATAGGTTCTAAGAGTGCTTGTCCTTTTAGAAACCAACTAGGGGAGTAGTTTTGAAAAATAATAGAAGATTTATTTTCTACCTTACCCTTCCCTCCTTTTTTAAGTTTGTTTTAAGACCTACCCACTCTAGATTAGAAACCAACCACCCATCCAACTCACATAAAGATTCACTACCCTTATTAGTAACCACACCTGTATCCAAAAACCTTATGAATATCCTACATGATCTACCTACTATTATATCAATAGGTTGAAATAAATTTTGTACCAATAACTTGTGACCTAGAGTGGAGTTTACCTCTATTGAGATCATAAAATGTTATATGATAACTCATTATGATTATGATGTGCATAAAACCCACACCAACACTACAATCCTTACTCTTGAGGGGGAAAAGTAAGGAAACTATTTCTTAAGGTTTCTAAGAAAATAATGGATAACTCTAACAATATTGATAATAGAACCAATCATCTAGGTTGGAACTTTAACTATAGGTTAGATTTGAGGCAAAGGTAGAGCCTAGGCCATAGGGAGTAGTGTAAGATGGGGTTGTCTAATTAGAGATAATTATTGAGCCTAGGGTTTTCTCCTAACTCCTTTATCAAATGTTAATTTTATATGGATTTATAAAGGTGGGAATAGTAAGTTAGTGTTTGAGGTTAACTTTTTTAATATTTTGGGGATTCTAGTATAACTCAAGTGATAATTTAAAAGAAAATAGAGGTGTAGTTTCATTCCCTCCTTCTAGTGCCAATTTAAATCCCATATTGATGTGGGTTTTATACACACTATGAGTAATTTTACAATGTATCCTCTAATTTTTTAAGATATGTGAAAGGATTTCACTCCAAGACATGAGTTTCAATGTATTCACTTTTATAACAACCTATTAGTGGAATAATAATGAGTGAACCATATTTTTGACCATGGATGGGTCAGTTATGGATGAACCTAGATCTACTTTAAATGGGTGGAAGGAAGATGGTTTTAACTAAAGAGGGTAGGACTTCTAAAATCAAACTCAAAAATAAGGAAAGGAAGGGTAGAAAAGAGGCCTATGGACTACACAATATGAGACATTTCAAGACTAGTAATTGAACTTAAGTTGGACAAGAAATTATAAGACCAATGACTATTGTATCTATTATACCACACTAATAATCAAACATAGATCTGATTCAAATGAAACCAAAACACTGTAAACTTAAACATGTATAAACAAATTTTTTCATGCTTGTTAGGTTTCTCTTGCACATTTATAAATAGGGATTATAATAAGCATGTAAAATGCATTCAAATCAGAAAATAGATTAAAATAAATATCTATATTAGAAATATAACTCATGTACAAAGAAATAATTAGGATACTATAATGACAACTCATCTTAAATAGTCCACATAATTAGATAAGAATCAATATTTTCACATCAAGACCAAGTTATCATAAATTCTCAAAATTTCTTATTAATATTAACATACAAAATTTTATTTCATTTGGGACTTGGATGTTACAAATATAAATAAGATTGGGATGGGGAAGGCCTCATCTCTCAAGTAAAGTCTATAAATACATGTCAAAAAATAACATTTTATACTAATCTCATTCAAATAATGCATGTACAAATTTTATCATTCATAATATAATTTTTCATCTAAAATACAATATATACATGTTAAATATTTCTAGAACTAACTATAGCCTAAATTTTAGATTAACCTCTTATTACTATTTTAGCAATAAAAACCTAAAACTGAAAAACATAAATACGATGGGATAAAAGAGATAATCACATTTTTAGAGATATTGTTACCATCATTTTACCTCTTTACAACTCTTTCACAATATTTCCAAATGGATCCTTGATACAAAATAGATGGATGTTGGATTTCTTGATTTCTCTTGATAATGTCTTCCAATGGATAATTATGCTTAAAAATGGCTTTAATAATGACTATATAAATGCTAGGATGTTATGGTATCATGATGAAAATATGGATTTCAAGTTTACAATTTATTTTCTTTGGAGGAAGGTGAATTAGTTATATAGGGGTGGAGGGAGAAATCCATAGCTCAAATTTAATTTTGTGCCATTAAGATCAATGGCTAGGATATTTCCAAGGAATTTGAAACTCCTTGTAAATTTATAGAATGGAAAATTCTAGACGATAAAGGGATAAAATAGAGATATATATAATCTTCCAATTCTAGAAATCTCATATTAGGGTTTAGTGGTTTAGGAATATCTAGGAATAGGGTGGTAGATGGGTAGGTAGAATAAATTGTATTTATAAATTAACAAGTGACTTAGCGAGTATATTAGTAGGTAAATGGGGGTTTGTAGGGTATTAAATAGGTGATTAATTATCTATGGTATGGAATAAGGTTTTTTAGGATGTAGGGAATGAGATATGGGATATTAGTTAAATTAGATATGAAATGTAGTTATAGGTCAAATTAGTAGGGTGAGTAGACCATATCAACTAAACCATGAAAGTACATATGTATAATTATATGGTGCTTATGTGGCACTATTAAAATAATTTACACTATGATAAGCCAAATTAGGAGTTGACATGGATGGAAATGGAGTTGTAATTGGAGTTACAACTAAGATTAGCACTAGAGTTAGAAGTGATCTTGAAGTAGACACAAGAGTTGGTGAAGCTAAAATTGAAATTTGTGTTTTAGCTAGAATAGGCATTTTATCTATATAAAAACCCAATTTATCTACTAGTAGTAGGACATAAGATGACCTAGTCTGAGTATGCACCAATGTGTACTTAGGAAGCTAAATACTTTGATTTGGGGTTATCATGACCTTAACTATTTTAGATGTTTTCTTAGATACTTTCATTTGAATTTAAAGTACATGAATTACTTGAAATTAAATTTAAATGGTCTCAAAGTAAAATAGAGCTCTTTTGAATAATCGACGAAGCTTATCCATCAGTTTCTTATATGTACCTAATACATCTTAACCTCAGTGTGTAGTGACTCAGCCCCTATAATTTTATTTTTTGTAAAATTCACTAGTTGCATTACCTCATTAGTAGTTCTATAAATATTCACCTTGATCTTTGATATGAAACTATCCAATTTTTCTTGAAGAAGATTATGAAAAATGGGTCTGAGAGCTAATTTTCCCCATGGAGTGCATAGTTGAATGAATTTTAAGTCAGTTAGGATGGAGATAACTTTCATCTCTTGGTTTGAAAATTATTGGATTAAATCCCACATCTCTTGATGCCATTAAAGTATAATATCCATTTTTATAATGAAGTAATTTTATACCCAACTAACCTTAGATACTATCAATAAATTGAGGTGGGCATGAGCCTTATTTCTTATTGCTTAGATTATAAAACACAATTTTCCATTAATTTATTTTATTTTATTAAACAATTAAATATTGTGTCCCCATTTACGTTGGGAGGTGGCCTTTATGAACTTTATTGAATTAATGGTATTAAATAAATTAATATCTATCCCATGTAGATTATCCATTGTCTCTTTTGGGGCTTAGATGATACTCGCATCTGGCTACCTCTATACTACTTAATCAAAACTTCTAAACTTTTCCTTGATCACCCAACCTGTTTCATCCACAAAAATATAAGGGTATTCTCTAATCCTATCTATATCTATAGTATTCACCTTCCTTCTCTTAGTTAGAGAGAAAATATCTTCTCTCTACTATATCTTTATCTATTGTCTCTCAACCATCATAATTTTCCTCTTGAATTTTCTCATAGTACTTATATTTATATTAAAAAAAATTTAACTATAGGTTTTTAAATTATTACCAAGTCATATCTTTTAATTTCTTCCTCCTATTACAATTGCCTTTTCCATAAAGGAATATTTTTGGAAACATGTTATATTTTTTATGTTTACCTTGTAGATGGTTCTTGTTAAGATGATTGTGTTTGATAGGCTAGCTAATATCATTGAGTATTTCAAGGGGATGGCCTTTTAGGTATCATATATTTTTGGGAGGATGCCCTTGTAATAAAATGACAAATAACCTTCTTCTAACTAGTAATCTAGTTATAGACTAGTGTATATATGATGTATTTGGACTTCCCCTCTACATTGTGAACTAAAACTTTAGGTGTCTTAATTTGTGTGATTTATATAATGACTATTTTTATTTGGGTATATATCTTGGGATGGGTGAATTTTTTAGCAAAAATAGAGGTAGACACTAAGTTTTCAAAATGTACCCCTTTTCTTAGCTCAAAGAACTAAGGACTAGTCATACTAATAATTTAATAGGTCACTGGATGATTAATATATTTTACAAATACTTAGTAACATAATTATAAGTAACCCTAGCATCCATATTAGTAGTGGCCATAAGATCGATCCAAAATAGTAAGTTAGGTTGTGGTGGGCAAAAATGGTAATGTAACATCTTGGGGATGAGTTATTTGAGTAAAATAATGAAAAGAATGAAAAGAATTTATCACCCTATTTGTAATTGTATAAATTGAGGAAGTTTATAAAGAATATGGACTTGGTAAATTTACAACACAAAGAGGAATAGCTAAATTACTAGCTATTATAGTTGTCACTATTATGATATGAGGTGGAGAGATTAGATATGAAGTTTGGGATAGTCCCTGTACTTTATAAAATAGTTATGACTTTGCCTCTCCTATTTTATCTACCTATATATCTAATAATATTTTAGTATCTACCAATATATCTTCTCTTTGGTTGATCACTTCACATCCTTCTATCAATTTTGTCCTCCCTGATTGGGGACTTTCCTTAGAAAACCATTCATCCTCTATGTTTAATTATTTTGTCTCACTAATTTACCATGACTCTTAAATTTCTATCATTATTCATTATCCATTATTATATCTTCCTCTTTACTATCATAAACCATGATAGGTTCTAATCCTCATGTGCCTCTTCTTATATCTTCCCTCTCTTTAGGGACTTTTGTTGGTTATTTCTTCACTTCCACATTTTGAGAAGAAATAAGTAGGGTCTTGAGCTTCTGTTTATATGCAAGTTTTATTTTGGTGGTAGTAGATTATATCCTAGTAATATATGGAGTTTAAAATGAAGGAATGGAAATTCTAGGTGGTGATGAAGTAGTGAGATTAGTCACCATTGGAAAAATGATGGATGGTGAATATAACTACCTAGTGGACTAGGATGATGTTACCGATGGTTTTAAAGGAGTAGTATGTAATTGAGACAATAATTAATGAATATTAACATCTTATGAAATGTATATTGGAGGAAAATATAATGTATAAATTATATTAGATGCTCCAGTTAGACATTTAAGCCTTTCTTCTTCAACTATGTGTTGTGGGGATGTAGAAGCAACTGTGTGTGAAAGGGAAATTTGAGGACTCTCCACTCTCTCTTAAAAATGAGATACCAAAAATGGGATATATTATTCTTGTGTTCTTGGTTTTTATTGAAGAGGGGGTCTATAAATAGGTTTATAAATCCATTGACTCTTCCAAATCCTTTTAACATCTAATTTGGTGATAGTAAGATCATATCAGATCCTCTACACCATAATCATGTACATGTTGTCCCTTTACATTCTAATGGACATTTTAGAATCATACTTATTATTTATAAATATTTTTTCATGATAATAATCCTAGTATCCATAGTTAATCCTAATTTCTCTTTCATATTTCTTGAGGTGTGATCTAACATTTTGTCTAAGGTCCTGGTGCCTATCAAGTTCCCATTTTAACCCATAGTGTGTCTTTATTTTCCCAACAATTTGTATGTGATCCCACCTTGTGTATTGCATTATTATAGTAATGAGAGGGGTAGGATGAATGAATGCTTGTTTTGCCTCCCTTAAATTAGTATCAACACTATTTACCAATTGAGCAATAATTTCCTACTTAATAACCTTATAAGGCACAATCCTTGATACGTATAAACAATTTTATCTAATACCTTATATTATGATTATTTTTCACTTGGGATAAAACCAATGATTATCCATTTTTATAAAATACTTATTTATTTGATTAAATAATCTAGCCATATTATTTTAATAAATTTCTTGATAAACCATACGGTAAAAGGTTTCAGTCAACCTATTTTTGTTCTTCCTAAAATTGTGCACATGGATAATGTTGTATTCATCACATGTCCTATTCTAAATATACTTTTCCTATAGTTTATATGGTTCTTGAAATGGTTAGTGGATCATCACAATTATTGTTGGCCAGTTTGGCCTAGATAACAAAATCTATCTAATCCAAACTAAGAAGGTGAGCAAGGACTTGGTTAAAGAGTGATCCAATATCACAAGGAGAATATGGACTTAAAAAGGATATCACATAACATTTATAAATATTTTGAAATAATTTAAGCAATCTTGAAGTGTAATTCATTGATCTTTGGAAGCAAGTATTAAAATAGGTGTAGAGTTACAATGGAAGAGATATAATAGGTTCTCATGGTGTTTTAATATGTTTTATTAGGAATCCTCCCAAACATAAAATATTATATGGAAAATAATTTATTCATGCCAAGACCATCCTCTACAAATTTCATGTCTTGATGAGCTTGATATATAAAGATATATAGCTTATAAGCTAGACTTTTAGAACTAAACAGGTGTGCAAACATCAAGTTTAAGCTTCATGAAGTAACCAATGGAGTTCAAATAACCCAAGGTTTAATGTGAGAGTGAAAAGTTTATAAATATTAGGATCTAAGGTCAAGATCCAATAGTAATCATTGATCTGAGAGATGTCAGTCAGTCCAAAAGATCTAATAGTGTGTATTTGATCATGCAAATAAGATCAATGGTGAGTGATGAGTCAAAATGTTAATGGATCTCAAAAGATAATGAGAAGTTGCCAAGTGTCACAAGCCTATTAAAGTAATATAATATCAATGGTACATGTTTAATTGTACAAAATTTGATCTATAGTATATGAGAGGTCAAAGAGTTAGTAGGATCTTATGTAACAAATGAGAAGCTAATATTTCACATAATATGGGAAGCTGAGATCAAGATCAAGGGTCAATATTAAGAGTCAAAGCCAATTTGATCAAGGATGAACCAGAGCCAATATTGAAAATGGATGCCATGAAGGTAGACATGTTGGTTTCAACATACTCATAGCTAAATCTAGTAGAATGATTGTGACTCCTTCCCTCTATTTTTGCATTCCAAGGACAAACTATTAAGGAGATAGTAGAGATAAATTAATGTTGCCAAGATCAGAATAGATTGTTTAAGCTATTGTAACTACATTGACATTAAAATAATATGGATAATGATTTTATCCCAATATTCTAAATATAATGAATATTAATTTAGATCAAAAATAAATTGAAATGGATTAAGTCTTAGCATGATTATCCTCGCTAACTAAATCAACACCAGAGGATAAGAAATATTGATCATAACAAACCATTTTCAATTATTCCAGGTATATGAACTAAATATATGCAAATGTAATGAACTAATCTAAGCCAAATTCAAATAATCTAGAGCAACAAATGCATAAAACAATAATTAAAACTTCACAATTGATATATATATATATATATATATATATATATATATATATATATATATGAATCTTCCTTTATGATTTGCATCTAATTTTCTCTAACAATAATGTTGTTCTCACTCCTCCAATGGAAAGGGAAAATGGGCAGAATTTTGGTGTAAGAGGGTGACTTTAATTTTCTTTGATTCACTTTGGATGCAAGATATGATTACAATTACAATTATTCTTATGATCTCTCAAGATTCTGTGATTGATTGCAATCTCTCAAATTTGTGATCATTAAAAATGAGGATTTACAGGCTTATCTATAGAATATTTTAAAATGATCCAATGGTGGATGATCATTTGGAAATTTTCAATGTCCTAAATGATCAACACTTGAGGATGAGTCCTCATCCATGAGGATGGAGACCATTTCAACCTGGTAGAGGAAAAAGAGGGGTTGGTTAGTTGAATCAACAAGACTTTGTAAAATGTCTTGACAACTTAGGGGAAGAGTATAAGAGGTGGAGAAATTTATAGATTTGGTTGGGATAAGGGAGATAAAGGTTGGAAAGGTTTGATTAGGTGTAAAATCTAGAATTAAATAATTTAAAAAAAGATTAAAACGTGCAAAATTAAGTTTTTCAAAATGTTTGAATTAATTAATTATTTTATTCTAAGAAAAAATGTTAATTATTAATTTAAGAAGAATGATTAAATGATTTAGGTAAATTTGACACTAAATGAAATTTATGTCTACATTTTCACCTCTTTAAAATGGTGTTGTGAATCAATACTACTTTGAAGAATAGAATAAGTAGAGTGTTGATGATAGAAAAGCAAACATTTTCCCCAAATAAATAAAAATAAGTGTGATGATGCCCCCTCAAGGGTTTGTGTGAGAAATAGAAAAACACTAAAAATTGATGAAAAGAGGAAAGAGTTAAATGGATGAACAAAAAATAAAATTAATTCAAAATTAATGTCAAAGTTTTAAAATTTTAGTAACGTAAAATAATTTCCCCTAGTTAATAAAAACTAGAGCTTATGATTTGAAAATCAATAATTTTAACCATTCAATTATTTCATTCCTATTATTTTTTGCTAATGACTCAAGGGTCAATTGAGTAGGTGTGGGAATGATATATGTCAACAATAATAAATTGTTTATCTATAAATATAAAAAGGTGTTGATTTCATAAATGATTTTGGATTTTACACTGATAAATGATTGTAAGAGTTTGAAAACAATCTTGAAATAAGGTTGATGTAATATCATCTATAATAGATTGAGAAGAAGGAGAAAATTTATTAATGGGGGGCGGGGTAAAAAGATATAAATATGATTGGGTCATTATAAAAATTATTTGTGCAAATAATCTTCAAATGTTAGGGCTAAAGAAGTGATTAGCAAGACTTTTGTTTGGAGGATAGCAAAGAAAAATCGACTGTATTCCTCACCATGAGCATCAAATGGAGTGAGGCATTTTTAGAGACCTAAGAGGAGTGGGCCTCCAGTGCGTCTCCTTATTTTTGAAAAATTTTAGCATTTATGAGGGTTTTAAAAGTGTTGAAAAATGATTTCTTTATTTCCAAAATCATAATTTCATTGATTTTACTAGGATACAAAGTGAAATCATCAAATATCATAGTGAATTCATTAAATGGTATAGTGTTTTTTTGTTTTTTTGGATTTTGTAATTTTACCACTATGGGATGAATTGAAATCACTAAATAGGGAAGTGAAATAATCAAAATATGTATTGATTTCATTGCAGAAAACAATGGTTTTGGTAGTGGGAGTTTTTCAAAAGGTAGCAATGAATTCATTTCATTCAGAAGTGTTTTTGTTAAGATTTTCATTTTTTTATGGGTTTTTTTACCATAAATGATGATGGTGTGAAATGAGATGAAATGGATGATGGATAATAGCTAGATGGGATAAAATAAATTTGTTTAATGCTTGTTGTAAAACTTTTACAATGTTAATTTAATCATTTACAAGAAGTATTACCAATAACATTATGTAATATTAGCTTAGATCAGTAGCAATGGCACACATGTCTAGATTCATAGAGTATAAGTAGGGAGTATTAGAGGTGATAGGGCTATCTTACACTATGAATATGGTTGAGGTGTAAGCTAATATATATTTATTGAATACATTAGTAGAGAGGTGACATAGTGAGATAAGTACATTTCACTTGCCAATAGGTGAGATGACTATCACACTAGAGGATGTCTATCAAATACTTGGGATTCCTATACAATGTATACTAATGTACTAGGGATAGGGTCTATAGGATGAGACACTATATTAGATATTTGGTGATGGCATGATCCTAATATTGAGAGGTAGGATTGATGTCAATTTTTTTAGGGATTTCGAGATGGACTCTCTTATTATTTTTCTAATGGTTGTGGTTAGTATCATGTTTCTTCCTAACAAGAGTGGTATAATATGTTCAATTGGTTTACTATATGTAATGAATATCATGATGGATATGGGAGATAGGTTTACATGGGGTCCATGTATCTTAGTGATTCTATATCATGATGTACATTACATTGTCTATTCAGGCTGGGTAGAGATAGGGCCTTCTACACTACTACAGCTTTGGTCTTGGGAGAACATCATGATTGAGATGCTATTTGGATGCTTGAGTACTTGAGAGGGGGTGAACCTATAACATATACATGGAATGTGATCCTTGGGGTATAGATAGCACACTTAGGTGACTTATATTTTTATAAGAGAGTTATGGATGAGTTAGGTGATGATCAAATCACTTAGAGACCATATTTAAGTACTGTATGGGATTAGCCTCATGAGGAGCTACACATGGACTATGTTATGTCCCTGTGTTACATAATTTGGAGATATGTATACATCATAGAGATATATAGACTAAGTAGGGTGATGATATAGTTCAGTATGATGTAGTGTATTCCAACTGGTCCACATGTGTTTGCTTGATCGATACAGGAGAGACCATAATGGGGTATGACTATTGATCTTATGATTGTTGAGCATAGTTTGATACATGTACAAATAGTGAGATAAAGGGATAGGAGAGATGTTACAGATTTAGGGGTTGTGTATGGATATGTATACTGGTGGGATTAGTAGAGACTAGTGAGATTGACATTGTCATACAGACCACCATGGACATGGAGATAGAGACTAGTAGCTAGCTTTAGTAGGCATCCATAAGTCATATGTTAGGAAGCTTTGATTAGGAGGGTTGTGGTTGGTGATAAATGATGTGCATGTTTAAGAGGACAAGATAGATGATGAGCAATATAGATTAGCCAGATGTAGGATGTGCCTATTACTAAGGTAGAGGATATGGATATTTTAAGGGAGGTAGGTGTCACTATGGATTTATATGTAGAGTAGTGTATAGGAGGGGAGACTCCTATTATAAAGGTAGAGAGTGAGGAAGAGGATATTGGACATGAGACTATGGTTAGGGGACCATATATTACATTGGTAGAGAGAGAAGATATTATAGATTCATCATGGTCTATAGATGAGCATACTCTTAAAGAGAGATTATGGGAGGAGATTTAGGCTAGAGATAAAGAGATTGATGGCTTACATTACAATGTATCTAGGTTATAGATTTTGCTTGATAGTGGGATTAGACTGTAGAGATTAAATGACTATAAGATAAGATATATAGGTTACATGAGATTGTGGATAAGATGGATAGGACTACTATGGCCATAGGGGGGATCACATGTGATGTAGAGACACATATTCCATATTACACACCTCTTGTATAGTAGTATAGATAGGAGAGAGATGCATCTCATGTAGATATTTTTTAAGCTAAATTAAGCTAGATAGAGAGGGACATTTGGTTTTTTTGACAAGGTTATGAGGGATATGGAGTAGGCTACCTATTATAGGAGTCTATATAAGGGGGATGTACTATGATATCAATGTGCATCATATTTAAGAGAGTATTTTATGAGATGGTCAACATCTAATATATTTGTGTGGCCATTGGAGTCTAAGAGATCAGTGGGATAGGTACCACATGTGATGGGCCCACCATGGGGTACACCATGACATGTAGATATATTTTTGAGAGTAGATACTCCATTAAAGGGATAGGATGAGACTAATCTCTATTTTGGATAATGAGAGATGAATTGCATATGTTGTATTTTTTGTAGAGACACATTATATATATGATGACTATTGGGCTATGGACTTTAATTTACTAGTTTACAAGGATATAGATGGACACATGGATATCACTATTTATACCTCCTGTATATTCATTTTATTTTAGTATGTATCAAATCTATCATTTATTTTCATATTTTTATTTATTTTATTATTTATTATGGATTCATTACTTTACATATGAATGAATGATGATTATGAATGAGACATTACTGCATAATATGGATTTACATTATTTGCATTGGTATTTCAAAAATATTGGAGTATTTTGAGCAACCTAATTTTTAATATATCATAAAACATAGTACCACCAATGATATCAAATAATCATGATGAATGTTGACATTTTAAGCATGTTCAACAAAAGATAATAAATTGTGTTATTGCAAAGTACATCATGAAATAATCATAACCACACTATGTATGCCTTGCAAAAAATAGTCTTGAAAACACACAAAATAATAAATAATAAAATAAGATAATAATATTAATCTAGCTAATCAAAATACACACATAAAAACAAGTGATCAATGGAAATAAACATAAACAAACAAATGAAAATGAATGACTATGCTATTTGATTAATGCAAACAAATGTATTCTAAATAGATGTAAGAAAAAAAATGTTTTAACCAAGAATGGATAGAGATAAAATAAATAAAGTAAAAGAACCAAATTAATAGATAAATAAATAAATAAAATGATAAATAGAACCAAATGGCTAAGGAGAGAAAAAAACACTACAACATACAAAAACAATAGACAAAATGACCTTGTTCAAGAGCAAGGTTAAGAACTAGATAGATACGAGAGAAGCCACATAAGGAGAAATTATTAAGTATAAAATATGTGGAATGGATCATTGTGAAGGTGATGGCTGAGCTAATCCTAGAGACCCATGTTTCTAAGCTCTACCTACATAACCCACTTAGATAATGTCTATGTGTGGATATTAGACCATATGTAGTTCTCCCAAATTCTAGAGTTGATGAGAAAGTGGATGATTGATAAGTAAAGTGTGTATGATGAAAATGATGTGTGAGTGACCCACCCATGAATAAGCAAATGGAAGGTTAAAATTTGGAACACATGAATTTGGTTTCTTGGTGTTTTGGTGTTTTTTGTATGTTTTTTTGGTTTTCAAAATTTTTTGATATTTTTTTTATGTTTTACTATAAGAAATGATCACTTTCCCTAACCATGAGCAAAATTATAGGCTTACTAAATCAATATTGACCCTGAACTTGAGCATACAATAGGATAAAATGACTTAACAATGGACAAAATGACACAACTAGATTTACATAATAGATAACTAAAAGATTATGTCCCCAAGTAAAAGGAGTAGTCATAGACAATGGCTTTTACACATGATGCTAGAAAACTAGTTTTAATTGAAAAAACATAATGTATATATATAAAACACTTAGTCAATGCACTGGTAATTTGTTTTTGCTAGTGATGGTAACCATTTTCACACATAACACATAGTTCACAATCTGCAATGAGAAGAGTGAAAATAGATGAATGGTAAAGACATTTTGATCAAAATCACATATTACAAAGCACCATGATTAAGAGTATTTATAAATACCAATAAAAGTGTACATATTCACTTGAACATTTATAAAAATACTAGCTTTATTGAATTCATCTTGAAAAAACAAGCCTTGACAGAGTTGGTAGATTGTATAAAGTATTTCCTCTTTTATGGCATAGGCATATATATAAACTAATTTGAAGAAGTATTAGTTTTGTCATAATTTTTATTTTTAATTGATTTTTGGCCCCTAATACATAATATAATGTGACTAGGTAGACACATGGGCTCAACATCAAATACTATAAAAAGGTGAGTAAAGATATCTCTCCCCAATGTTAATCTTACTCAACTAGTAAGATGTGAAGGCTCAACACCAAAGATTAATGAAGGGCTAGAGATATTGATTTTGGATTTTGATAATTTTTTGAGATAAATAGGTTTGATTATATGGGAAAATTATACCTCATAATCATGGCTCCATGTAACTAATGGGAAGTAAGAATTTATCATCAAAGACAAGGATATGCAAGTAAATTTTCCACTTTTTCTTCTCGTAGCATGCTTTAATGTTTTATTTTTTAAAAGAGGAATGTTGAAAAAGGAAACTCTATCATAAGAAATATTTATAGATAAAAATATGGGCTAGTATGTTTGTAAGTTTTGAAAAATATGAAAAAAAAATACTTTACCCATAAAATTTTTCAAAGAATGAACCAATGTAGCATAAAGTTTGAGGAGATGTCTTTGATGAATAAATATAGTGAAATGGTGATATGAATATGCTATAATTTAGAACACCTATGATATGTGAACTAACAAATAAATAATCACTAAACATAACATGTGATTTACATGACTAAATTGATATGGAGATGGAATGCAATACTACAAAGATAAAACGGGTGAAAACAAGATGCCCCAAGTACTAAGGGATTGACAAACAAAAAATATGTTTATTGTTTTATCTTGTTATGATTTTTATGATTTTTTTTGGTTTTTTGGCATATATATCTAATATAAGGTTACAAAACACATTATGTACATGATTCTCTAGTTTTTACCCCATGCCTAACCCTGATAACCATTGTTTCTATTATTAGATTCCTCATCAATCTCTATTTCATTCCTATTATTGACTCAAAATATAATGTGACCAGGATGAGGTTATTGGGTAAACTGAGCACTACTATAAAACCACCCATAAAGTCTTCCATGATTGGTAAATCCTTATTAGATGTAGATGTCTGGAAATAATTTTATTTGACAAAGTTTGGTAGTAACTTGAATTTCCCTTGTAAAGAATCAATTGTAAAATAGACTTACATTAATGTGCTTGATGGTGAAACTAAACTCTATAAATATTATAATATTACATCTAACCACCATGGAGTATGGACATCTTTCACTATAAGGAATACATGATATGTTAGTAAAAAGGATCAAACACCAAGGACTAATCATCTCTCTATATTTACAAAAGCCAATATAACTTACCTAACCACTGTTAATTAACCACCAAATACTACAGAAGTCAAAGTAAGATAGATTTTTGTTGACTATTCTTAATTCTTTAGAAAATATAGAATACTCAAACTAATTATGATGCACTTCAAAATTGATCTCAAATTCATTATCCAACTCATTATAATTACATTCCACCAATGTGGTGTAATAGGTATGTAACATCAGAGTTAGGATTCTTTCTTGTAAGATTATAAAGAGATCATTCCATGTTGTGTCTCACCTAATTAACTAAGTATGTTTAATATTTTAGGTATGACTATCCTTAAGAAAAAATGAACCAATTCATCCATCCATGAGTGTTCTTTGGTTGTCTTTATGAGCTTAAAGTAATAGTTGGTGAAGCAATGTTTCTCTTAATGGGATTCTCTCATTGATGTTAATGGATGTGATAATTGACAAGTTGCCATGAGACAAGTCCAATGGTATCCCCTACTACAGGTTCTAGTTGACACATGTGGGTAATGTAATGTTAATGGGAAAAACAAAAATCAAATTGATGGTGATAGAATAGACTACATTGATGTTACTAATAGAGTTGGTAGTGATAATGGATAAATATTTTTCCTTCTTGTAACATTGTCACTATTATTTGCATGTGTGTCTACTGTTAAAACTATTGTTGGGACCGAAGTGGTCATTGAACTTTATATTAATCACAAGAGAAAGTGGATGTTTGATTTGGATAATATATCTGACCTGGGTCTAGATACAACCATTAAAAGAGCTTATTAAAGTTATTTAGTACTGTATATCTTTTTAACTTCTCTTTTGGAAATGCTTGTCCTTGGATTAAGAGATTTTGAAAACTGTGGACTTTTGGGTGGTGGTTTAAAGTAATATGATAGTTTCATAGGTAGATTGGATGGTGTTTTAGTCAAGATGGGATATTGATAAAAAAATGGGTATTTGATGACAAATAGTTGTTTAATGGATTATGGATGAAAGGTTCTTATTTTGAATCGGATAGGAAATAGTATTATTAGTATATGAAGGGACATCTTGACATATTTGTAAGTTTGGCCTTTCAAACATGAATAGATGTGGGTTATGCTTAATATATTCAACATTTTACATCTCTAGATGGATGATATGAGGGATGTTAGAATTAAAATTGGAGGGATAATTATGCTTGATATATTCAGTATCTACCATCTCCTTATGGATGTGAGAATTATAATCAGTGGATGGGTGATTTGGTTAAAATATTGGTGTATAAGGATACTATTATGATGTGTTTTGATATTCACTTATGAAAAATGGGGTGGAATAGGTTGTTTGGTTTTGTAAGAATTGATAGGTTGGGTTAATGAATGTTTAGTTATTGGTGAAGAAATAAGGACTTAAAATTTGGGGTTAATTTGATGCAAAATCAAATGATTGATTTTGATTACTATAAAAAAATTGGTCTTGATGAGCATAAATGTTAGAAGGTGAGTTGGAATGGAATGTGTTTGGGCTTGATTAATTTGGGACCCAACTAGAAAAATTATTTTGATATATGTGGGTATTTATAAATGGTAATGAAGGTGGACTAAAGGATTGGTTTATGGAAACATTGTAATTTGAGCCATATGGATCTATGTACAAGATTTGATTTAGGTTATGTGATATTTGATAGGGAGACAAAGTAGGACTAGGGGAACAATTTAGGAAATTTTAATTATTGTATCTAGGGGATTAAATTGATTTTATCCCCATGTGAGAGTTATGGTATTGTCACATAGGTGAATGTGAATACGAGGTGGATTATTGATGGGGGTTGAATTGGGAATTTGGATAATTTAAATAACCATCCATGCTATAGCTAAAATAATTAATATTAGAGTTTGAATACATGTTTAAACTTGGGTTTTCGTTAGCTTGATAGCATACTTGGTTCAAAGGTGAACTTGAATCAAAGTTAGGTGAGTTTAAGTCTAGATTATATTATGGGATATTAGGATTGTGATTTGGGAAGGAATTGGGAGTGTTATTATTCCAAGAGGCCATGATTTTTATAATGGGTAAAATATTGACAAATGTTTCAAAAATAAATAGAAATCTAACTAAATTATTTTCACAAATAAGAAACACTCCAAGGGTAAATAAATAGTAATAAAAAATATTCTACTCTAAATAAACAAGAAGTTGCACAAAAATGGTGAAAACTAGTTAAAAAGGTGGTGAACAACTGTTGGGCTTTCCATTGTCATTTACTGATTCATTCTCTCAGATATGACCTAATATTTCATGGTGATAACCTTGGAGGATCCTACCATTCCCATGGATTACTAAGTACAATTTTGAAGGTGTGTTAAAAGTTACTTGTCAACACTAACCACTAATCGATGCACCAAAATTAAATGGAAAAAAGGTGATCCTAGGATTAAGGTATACAGAAGCTTATCTAGGGGGAATAAAACTATGGAAGAAATTGATAGGGTGGATACATATTATTGGGTCTTATCCTAAAGTGACTAACACAGTCATAGGGGTCTTAATGTGTTGATAATTGGCAATATTGGATCTCAAGTTAGTTATTAAAACCCTAGGTATTAGAGCATGAAATTCCCTCACATCATGGTGTGCTTAAAACACACAATCACTTAGGTAATTGAAATAGATAGGTCTCAATTTATATATCCCACTAGTAAACAAGGTTTGGATTACCATGTGGTGATGCAATCCATAGTTTATAGATCCCCTAAGAAAATAAAAATAAAGAAGTAAGTACCCATTTATGATTACCAAGTCTCATCACCAGTGTAATATTGATAAAAGAGCATATGCATATATCACTTGGGTAAATAGATAACTTGTGAAAACATTATTATTTCTAGGTATTTTTGCTAATGTAATGCCAAGGAAAGAGCATATGTGTATTTCACAACTACAAATAAAGATACAGAAAGAGAAGTGATGTAATTATTATAAAATTGAAAAATAAAACCAAGAAAGTTAGGAACAAGAAAAAATAGCTTTTATACTGATTATTTATTTATTCATTTTATCAATCATCCTAAAAAAAAGGTGTTAGATTACTTTCTTGGGTTGAAAAATGAGATAACCTGTAATAAACAAGTGAAAAAACATGGAAAACACAAAAAAACAAGCCTCTGACAAAAATGTTGTTAGACAATCAAGTCAAAAAATTAAAATTAAAAAATGATCACGTAGGAAAAAGATAGAATAGGAAACAAGATTAAAAAAATGATTTCACTATGAAGAGAAATGATTTCACTGTAGAGAAGGATGAAAACATTGCAAGATGAAAACACTAAAAGTAGAAATGAGAAAACTATGAGGAAAGATGAAAACAATATGGGATGAGGCAATTTCACTATAGACAGAGATGAAAACATTTCACAAAATAATGATTTCATTGTGATGAAGGATGAAAACACCATTTAGAAATAAAAACACTGCCAACATAGAAAATCATAAAAAAGTACAAAAATGTAGAAGATAGACATAATTTTGCTATTTGGTCTAACAATTTCATTAAAAAGTGTTCCAAATCTATTGTTACATAGGAAAAATATACAACTGAACATAAAATCCATGAAAACAACTTTTAGTCCATACCAACTCAAAAATAGACAAGATTAAATGCAAAAGATAGACAAACAATGAAAACTAGAAAAACAATGTTATCTAAATGCCAAAGAAGAAGATGAAAAGATTAAAAAGATGTAGTTACATCCCATCAGGGATGCCAAAAATTTATGAACTAAATATATGCAAATACAATGAACTAATCTAATATAAATTTAACTATGCTAGAGGAACAAATATAGAAAACAACAATCCAAACTTCATAGTTGAGATACAAGAATCCTCCATTGTGATTTGACTCCAATTTGTTATATCAATAATGTAGTGCTCACTCCTCCAATGTAAAGGGAGAATGGGTAGCATTTTGGTGAAAAAGGGTGACTTTGATTTTATTTTAATCACTTACAATGAAAGATATGATTATGATTTAAAGTATTCTTATGATCTATCAAGATTTTATTATTGATTGCGATATCTCAAATTTGTGTTAATCGAAAATGAAGATTTACAAGCTTATTTATAGAAGCCTAGAAAATGATCTAATAGTGAAGGATCATTTGGAATTTTTGAATGTTCCAAATGATCAATGGTTGAGTATCAGTCCTCATCCATGAGGATGGATACTATTTCAACCTAGTGGAGGAAAATGATGGGTTGGTTAACTGACTCAACAAGACTTTGTCAAATGGTTGACAACTCAGGGGAGGAGTCATAGAGGTAAAGAAATTTATGGATTTAGTTGGGATGAGAGAGAGAAAGGTGGGAGTGGTTTTATTAGGTGGAAAATTCAAAATTAAATAACTAAAATAAAGATTAAAAGGTGCACAATTGAGTTTTTAAAAATGTTTGAATTAATCAATTATTTTATTTTAAGAAGAAATGATAATTATTAATTTAAGAAGAATGATTAAATGATTTAGGTGAATTTTGACACTAAATAAAATTTAGGTCTCTATGATAGGAATGTTACCCATCTCTCTCATTCCCATTTTGCTATATATATAGGCTTCTAAGCCTTGAAGGGGATCCTTCTCTTTGGAATGACTAGACTCTACCAAGATTTACACTGTAACACTTATTTGATGCAATAAAGACTAAATTCCTTCATTCTACAAGTTGATTTGAAGTGTGTCTCATGAATTCATTGATGTGGTCAAGTGAATGTATTCTTTCCTTGCCTATATTTTATTTTTATCACCTTTATACAATGTTTTGGTAGTTCTCACAAGTCATTCTAAGTGCATACATAGTCTATTGGTTAGTGTAGAAGTGGACAATTACCCTCCCATGTTAGGTTGATAGCTAATCCATTCCTTTGTGTGAAATATTTATGTGAAACTAATAAATTAGTGAATAAGCTGATCTCCTATAGTATTATTCATGTCATATAGTGTTCTTAGTGCAATTAGAAGGATCAAAATATTTGGTTCATCTCTCATTTTTACATGCTTTCATGAATTGTTGCCAATCTCTCCCCCTTTTTTAAGCAAGAGGTACTATTAGGTATTGTATAGGTAATAAATAAAAAATGAATCCATCCTTCTCTAGAAATTATACCTAGGTTTAGGTGACCCAAAACCTAGGGTCAGTTCCATGTTAGACTAGGTTTACGTAAGAGGACCTAAATAATCCCCTTCTCAGCTAGGGTGTAACCTAGACCACCAATAGTTATAACACACATAGTGGTACCCATTCTCCTATAGGAACTAAAATTCAAATATAAGGATAAAAATATATATTAGTACAATAGATCCATCACCATCAAGAGATGAATATTCTTTAAGTTACAAAATTCATAGCACTATCTAGACAACATTCTCATGTCAAAAGTTACTATAAGGCTAGTTAGTAAAGGTATTACCCTTGAATACATTGAGATAAATTTTATTTCTTATAAGAGAGAAAGATTAATTAGGACAATATCTTATCCCCAAAATAAATATTCATCCCTTGGTCATCTTATTGTTTCAAGAAGTGTACTCCCCCCTCCTTAAATGGCCATCAAAAATTAAGTATTTATTCAATTTAATAGAGTTTGTCCATTGAAATTAGCCTATTATGATGGAATTAATGTTTCTACCCTTAAGATTATCCCATTATTTTTTGGAGAGAATTAAACATCTACTATTGAGCACATCGAGAATGTTTCCAACCTTTTCTCAATTCATAATGATGTTGAAGATAATATGGTTGTCATATTACTTGTTACTTACTTCAAAGGAAAAATATTGGAGTGGTATAACAATATTCCTTTGAATCCCATTTCTACTTGGGATGAGTTAGTTATATCCATAGTCAAATAGTTTGAAGATAAATTTAATCATCTATCATTAGTTGAGAATTGACTACCATTCAGAGATCTCCCGATGAGTTCATGTTTGATTTTAGCCTTAGGTTCAAAAAGACATGAACTAGGATTAATATAGTGATTATAACATCCCTATAATATGATTTATTGTAATATTTTAAATCCCTCAATTTTGATATCAATGTGATGATACAGTCCATACGTGGTAACATCTTGCCAAATGTTTATGAAGTTGCCACAAGAGTAGAAAATAGTTTGATACTAGATGGTAAGCTTTCTCCTATACCTTTAATGCTAATATTCCTAGAGTTACAATCTCCTCCACCACATATTTTCCCCAAATTTACATCATTAGATCCTATCCCATCTCCTAAAGCCCAAGGTGTAGCCCCTTCTAATCAAGTTAGTGAGATTGAAGAATTAAAAAGTCTGTTATAGTCTTTTGGTAATGAAATAGTTCAACTCAAAAGACATAAATAATATGGTAGGCCTTATCAACAACATAATCATACCTATCAATCATTTAGAGATCAAAATCCTACCTACTAGGGATTTAGGGAAAATAAACTACCCTACCAAGAAAAAGGAGAAATAGTTCTAGCAAAACCATATGCAACTCTTAACCCTAATATACCAAAAAGTTCAAAATCCATTTTTACCACACCACCTAAAAATAATTTTATGCATGAGTCAATTTGTAAACCATCTAATCATAATGATGCTTACGGCCAAGCCTTGGTATCATAGAACATTACTATGCCATAGATGACATAAGAAGAGTTTTCTCTTTAAGGAGGTCAGTATCAAGAGACAAATTTAGTACCTCAAGGAGAGGATAAACAAGTTAAATGGTATCCTAATGACATTAATTTAAATTTTAAAATGGAGGATTATGTTACATTCAACCATGGTGGTGAGGCTAACAGTTCAAGTGTTCAAGTTGCAACTATAACTAGAGCTAAGAGAAGAGCCATTAATGAGGCTCAAGATGTGACTAATGCTTCAAGTGATCCTAATGTTGTTTATAAGAGTATACAATATCAAAATTTTGCCCTTATAACATTGAAAAATTAGAATATAGACGCTGGGAAGGTCCCTCAAATACCTTTGGTTTATGAACATCCTATGGTTCAAAAGGTGTAGCTAAAGGTTAGTGGAGCCTCATTCAACATAATAGATCACATAAATAAATATAGTGTTAGTATTAGCATTTGGGATTCTTTTGACATTCTAGGGTAAAAATACATGCTCATCTAAGAGATTTTATCTCTCAAGGTGTCTCAAGAACCAATTGAGAGATAAGGAGTTATCCTAACTAATTCAGACTAGCCAGTGAAGCATCAAGTATAGTAGGTACAAAAAATGGAAAAATGGGAAAAATCTAAGGTAAATTAAAGTAAAAATCACCCTTCTACCTCTCTTTGATACTTGGTTATTATTTAATTAATAATTGTATGGTGGATAGTAGATCCAACAACACTGTCATGCTTAAATAAATTATAGAGAAGCTTGGTATTGTCTATGAACCAAATGATAAAGGAGTATTTTATATATCTGTGTGTGTGTGTGTGTGTGTGTGTGTGTGTGTGTGTGTGTGTGTGTGTGTGTGTGTGTGTGTGTGTGTGTGTGTGTGTCTATATATATATATATATATATATATATATATATATATATATATATATACACACATATATATATAAACATGTAGTGTAAGCTTTAGATATTTAATGATGCCTATATATATATATATTTATATGGGTTACCAAAAAATATATTAGGCATCATTAAATATCTAAAGCTTACACTACATGTTTATCCTAACGTCACTATTTAGAAGGATAAAGTTGTGGCAGACTTGTCTCCCTATTTTGCCATGTGTCTATCAAGGGACTTTACTTCAAAGATTGGAGAATATTTATTATCTAATTATACATATTTAATGTTTAGGACCAGGTATATATCTAAGATAACCATACATTTTGAGCCTATTACATGGTTCCATTTGGAACCATATATGCCATGTTTTGTGAACACCAATTACCTCATCTCAAATGAGATGATAAAAGTTAATGTAGATGAAATTAAATCACATTTATATGAGATTATATATTTATTAATCAATGAGTGGGATTTTATCTCACATGAATATGATATTTATAATCTAATTGAATCATAAGGATTTGATAGTTATTGCTTGCATGATAAATATGCACCAATTCTAACCCTGATGAAGGATGATGAGTCTAGTGATGATCTTTGGCAATTATACTTTGATGGATCAAGGAATAAGCATGGTACCAGGGATGGAATGATGTTTATCTCTATAAAAAAGTAAATTTACTTTTCATCTATTAATTTTAAATTTGGTTGTTAAATATGAGGTACTAGTTCATTGTTTACAATGGGCTAGGAAGATGAAAGTCAACACCTTACAAGTCTTTGGTGATCATGAACTTGTAGTTCACCAAGTGAGAGGTATTAATGTATGAAAAAGAACATTGCTTAAATATTATAATCATAGGTTATGGGACACAATTTAAGAGTTTTAGGCTTTAAACATTTAGGCAATACCAAGATATGAGAATAAACATGTAGACATGTTGGTTGTTATTAGGTCACAATTTAGTGTCATAGCTAATGTAAGAAATGAAAATGTAGAGTCACACATTAAGGTGATTATAAGTCCTTCTTTCCTAGATAATAATTATAATTGGCAAGTTTTTGAAGATGATAATTAGATTGTCATATCCTTGGAAGAGGAAGCTGAGTTTTCTCCAAGAAATAAGTCAAAATACTTATAGTAGTATGGTGATCACATTATGAAACTAAAAATAAATAACTTTCCAAAGGATTTGGTCACACTTGAGAACATATTCAGTGGTGATGATGAGATGAGGAAGGAAAAGTCATCTTTGTCAACAAAAGAAGAACACTATTCCAATGTGTAAGTTTCATCTGGTAAGAACTTAAAGTTGGGAAAGGTATGCAATTATTTATAAAAGGAACATTTCATTGAATTATGTGCAATTTTTTTTGATGTATTTACATGGAAATATAGTGAAGTCAAAGGATTTGAACCAAGTCTAGCTCAACACACTATTGAAATAGAAGATAAAATTAAGCCAGTAAGGTAAAGATAAAGGATTATTAACCCTAAGCTTGAGCCTTTGATGAGAGATAAGTTTCATAAATTTATTGAATCAACTATTATATTTCTATGCAAGAACTCTACATGGCTGGTAAACCTTGTCCAAGTACAAAAAAATAATTACAAAATTAGACTATATGTTGACTTTTATGACCTAAATAACACTTCCATTAAACACCAATATCCACTACCATCAATGGAGTAGATTTTATAGTTGGTTTTATGCTCATAACGGTTATTCTTATCGGATGCCTATAGTGGTTACAACCAAATTTTGGTCAAGGAAGAAGAGCACTTCAAGACAACCTTCACCACAAAATGGGGGACATTTACATAACTAAATATGCCCTTCGACCTATCCATTTTTGGTGAATTTTTTTATAGATCCATGGAGATGACATTATAAGGCCTTCTTAATAAGTTTGTACTGGTCTATTTGGATGATATAATAGTGTTTTCAAAGAATTCAAGTGAGCACATAGTTTACCTTGAGCAAGTGTTTGAAAGGTGCAGATAATTTGATGTATCCTTGAATCCCAAAAATTGTGTGTTCTCAACTCATGAAGGTAATATTCTTGGACATATATTTTCAAAACATGGTTGAAGCATAGATATTGAATAATAGATTTAATTCTTGTACTTTCCTTGCCCAAGCATAAAAGATATTTTCAAAGTTTCTTAGGGGAGATCAATTTTATCAAAAGGTACATCTCATATTTTGTTGCTTTATCTAAGTCACTTATAACCATGCTAAAGAATAATCATAGCTTTATCTATTCTAAGGAAGGAGTGAGGAGTTTTGAGGAAAAGAATAAATCCATGTCTAGTGCTCCCACACTCATAAACCTTGATTTCTCAAAGGTATTCATTATGTACACCTATGCTAACATTGAAACCATTTTAGGCATTCTTATGCAATATAACCAAGAGGCCTTAGAACATCCAATATCCTTCTTTACTCAAGGTTTGGAAGAATATGAAACAAGGTACTCTTTTGTTTAAAATCATGTACTTACATTCAATCATACAGTCTCTCAATAAATTTAGATACTTATTGTCTAATAATAAGATACACCTAATGGTCTCACATCCAAGTGTCAAAGAGTTTCTCTTAAATAAGTACATAAGTGAGAAAAGAGATAGTTGGATAACAAAAGTAATGGAGTATGATGCGGAGATCAAGGTCACAAATCTCATTAGAGTCAAAGGACTTTGTGAGCATCTAGTCAACTGATTAATAAGTTACATGTGATCATACCTCACCTTTTAGCTGGTATCATGATTTGGTAAGATATCTCCAAGATGGTCTCTATCCCTCTCACCTAACTCCTTCAAAAATAAGATATTTTAGATTGTAATCCATTCCATTTTTTCTTATTTATGGTGTTCTATTCAAAAAATATATCAATGGCATATTGTTAAGATGAATTGAACAACATCAAAAGGAAAGGCTTCTTGAAGAGTTCCATGATGGACATGGTGGAGGGAATTATTTAGCAAAGACCATAGCCCACAATATCATGAGAGGCAGGAATTATTGGCCAAGATTATTTGGCGATTGTCATGAATGGGTTAGTAAATGAAGATAATGTGCTATGTTTTTTGGAAAGGTGAAAGTTGCAACCTTACCTCACCAACCAATTATAGTGGATCAACCCTTTATCCAATGGGAGTTAGAATTTATTGCTCTCATTAACCCTCCTTCAAGATCAAGTCATAGATGGATACTGACTACTTAAAATTACTTCACTAGATGGATAAAAGTAGTGGCATTAAAAGAAGTAAATGAGACCAATGTTCTAGACTTCTATGAAGGTTTGCTTACTAGGTTTGGAGCCCCTTCAAATATTATTTTTGATAATGATATGGCCTTTGTGAGGTATAGAATTAGCCGATGGGAAATTCAATATGGGGTTCATCTCAACACTTAATCAAACTACTATCCCCAAAGAAATGGTCTTACTAATATACTAATAAGAACCTATTGAAGATCATAAGAAGAATAATTGAATATCATCAGAGGTCATGGTATCTAAAATTCAAGTAATCTCTATGGGATGATAAGATCACTTATAAAAGGTCAATATCCAACTCTCCCCACAAGATGAATATGGTAAGGAAGTAAATTTCCTACCTTAGAACTGATACATCAAATCAAATTGTTGAATATTGAACTTATGGGGATCAAAGATGCTAAGATTATGGAGTTAAAAAAGATGAGACATTAGTCCATGCTAGCCATGGAAATCCATAAAAAAAAAGTGAAGAGATATTTGACAAAGGAGCTTCTTCATAAAGTTTCAAAAAAGGAGATTTGGTCCTCAAGTGAGATGAGGATAGAGCTAAGCCAGGATAGCATACAAAGTGTGAATCTCTTTGTAATGGTCAATACATAATATCTAATTGCAAATCCCATAATGCTTTCTAATGTACAAGGATGGATGGTGAAGATCTTCCTATCCCAATCAATAGGATACATCTAAAACGTTACTATTAAGGAAGATAAGTCCCCTATAAATAGTTAGTTTTTTAATTTCTTTCCTCTAAGTGTTGTCCTGACACATTAGTTGTTTACTTTTGTTTTATTTAGTTAGCTTCCATATTTTTTTTGTTTCCCTTCTTATTTTGGTGGAGTTCATTGTATTTGTAATTCAATGGGGTTGTTTATAGATATTAATCAAATTTTCCATTGATTATGATCCCAAATTCATCTATATGGTCTAAGTTCTCAAGCATAACAGGCATGCTATAGAGCTGAGTCACCAAATATGTTGGCCAATTTGGCCTACATACTACAATATATCTAATCTAAACTAAGAATTTGAGTAGGGTCCTAGTTAAAGAGTGATCCAATGTCACAAAGAGCATATGGAATTCAATATTAGATCACAAAACATTTATAAAGTTTTTGAAATGATTTAAGTAAGTTTGAAGTGTAATTTGTTGATCTTTGGAAGTAAGTCTTCAAATAGGTCTAGAGTTACAAGGGAAGATATAAAATAGGTTATCATTGTGTTTTAATAATTCATGGACATAAATAATGTTTCACCAGTATCATAAAATCATTTTTATCATTGAAAGTTCTTGCATAAGTCTAAAAGAACTAGGCCATCATGATAATGTCATGCAAAAATATACTGGTAAGCTTGATTGTGATTTTAATAAGTTTTCTCAAAAAGCCTCCCAAAATAAAAAGAATGCATGGAAATTAATTTATTCATGCCAATATGATCCTCTAAAAATTTCATGTCTTGATGAGCTTTCTATCTCAATATATAAAGATTCGAAGTTATACATATAAAATAAAATACCCATGCGAATGCCAAGTTTAAGCTTCATGAAGTAGCCACTGGAATTAAAATATACCAAGATTTAACATGAAAGTGACAAGTGTCTAAATATCAATAGCTAAAGTTAAATGGTGATCATCAATCTAGTAGATGTCAGTGGGTCCCAAAGATCTAATGGTGCATATTTGATCATGCAAAGAAGATCAACAGTGAGTGATGAGTCAACAAGTGAATGGATCTCAAAGGCTAATGAGAATTTTCTAAGTGTCACAAAGATGTTAAATTGGTAAAATATCAATGGTATGAATTTAATCATACATAAACATATCTACAATGCATGAGAGGTAAGAGATTCAACAAGATCCTAAAGAATAAATGAGAAGCTGATAGTTGGCACAATATGGGATGCTTGGATCAAGATCAAGGGAAAACATTAAGATTCGAAGCCAATTTGGTAAAGGTTAAACTAGAAAAAATATTTTAAATGGATTCCATGGAGTTAGACACTTTATCTTAAATGGATTCATATCTAAATCCAATAACACTATTGTGAGCCCTACCCTCCATTCTTGAATGCTAAAGATGAACCAGTAGGGAGCTAGTAAAGAGCAATCTATGCCACTAGGATCAAAATAGAATGTTTAAGCTATTGTAACTACATAGACAATAGAAGAATATTGTTAATAGTTTGATCCTACTATTGTAACTATAAGGAGCATCAATGCATACCAAAAATATGTTAAAAGGGGCTGATACAATTGTTATGGCCATTTTCTATAAGTAGTCTTAACATGATGATCCTTGTTAATCAATGTTAGAGGATCAAAAATCTTGATCATAATGACCCCTTAAATCGATGTTAGAGGATCAAAAATCTTTATCATAATGACCCATTATAGATTATTCGAGGCATGTTCCCCATCTCTCAAATTCCCATTCTACTATATATACATGATTATAATCCTTAAAGAGGATCCCTCTCTTTGGCATGACTAGACTCTGCCAAGATTTACACCATAACACATGTTTGACACAAATAAGATTGAATTCCTTCATTTTACAAGCTGAGTTGAAGTGTGTCTCATGAATTCATTAATGTGGTTAAGTGAATACCTAGTTTTTTTCCCTCTATCTAAGTTTTCTCACCTTTATACAATGTTTTGTTAGTTCTCATAGGTCATTCTAAGTTCATAAATAGTCTATTGGTTAGTGTGGAAGTGGACAATTACCCTCCCATACTAGGTTGATAGCTAATCCATGCCTTTGTGTGAAATAATTATGTGACACTGATCAAAGAGTGAATGAAGTGATCTCCTAAAATATTATAGTGTGTCTAGTTAAATTAAAAGGATCAAAATATTTAGTGCATTACTTCATTTTTACATGCTTTTATAAATTATTATCAATCCCTCTTCCTTTTCTAAGAAATATTTAGTATTAGGTCTAGTCTAGGTGATAAATCCAAAAGGAATATAGCCTTCTCTAGAGGCTTGATCCTAGCTTAGGTGACCCATAGCCTAGGGTCAATCCCATGTTGGACTAAATTTGTGTAAGAGGACTTGAACAATCCCCTCCTCAGCTAGGGTGAAACATAGAGCACCAATAGTTATAACATTTACTACATATAACATTTTATAGAAGTTTTCATCTAGAAAACTTATAGTATTGTTGATTATAAGAATTAATTTATAGATGATAATATCTCTAGTTGTTATGACTATTGGATGTCATAATTATGTCCAATAAAGGGAACCATATCTCATTAACATAGGAAATGGTTCAAAAATAATATATTTTATTCAAAAGGGCTATAATAATTCTCACCCCTAACTTGAATGTAGAGATAATAGTGGTAGAGGTGCAGCCCTAGAGTATAAATTTGATCTAGTTACCTGCCCATTCCTATAAATTATTGCTAACATTACTGTTGATAAACCATGTGTTCATCATAACTTACCTATATGTCATCTTATGCACTAAAAGTCTATAATACTTCTCAAAGGAATTGCCACTAGTAGATGTAGTTGGCATTTTTCTTAGGTTAAAGTGTAGTATTTTTCACAAAATAATTCCATTCATAAATAAATCAAATAATAGGTCTATGCATAGAATTACCGTAGTATTGTCTACTATGTTGTAGACACAAACTATTTTAATGGTCAATAATTAATTTGTGTATCTTTGCATGAAGTATCCTCCACTCTATATGGTTGGACTACCTCAACCATATCCTAAATTGTAGAATAATTATTAAATTCATTGTTTAGGGTTTTTGAATCAAATGATGCATTACTATATTCAATTAACCATGTAATATTGTATACAAAGAGAATTGGTATGTGAGCTATGATTTCTATTAAATATCTTGTTTGAAAATCCTTTACTCTTCAAAAATTTGAAAATTTATTTGTCATAAAAGAGCTATAGATTCTAAGGGTGTACTTGGTTGTTTGAAATAAATGTAATTAACTATATTTGTAAATTCTAAATATTTTTCTTTAGTTGCATCTACTTTGAGAATTCAATGTATTAATTTGTTAATTTATAAAAATTAATGGCTTGAGTGGATTTCCCTACTTTTTTTCACCTATTATTTTCATTTTACAGTCATAAAATGACTTTAACAACTTTTTAATTGCATATGGTTTCTTCCACATGTTCCTATATTCTTAGTCATCTTATTATAACAAATGTCTATTTTATACTCTATTAAAGTTAATAGTTTTGTCTTTATTATTTGCTTATGTGTCCTTAGAGGACACACGTATGAATGTAATTTTTCCATTTAAGGCTAAGGTGTGATTTAGTGTACTTTACTCTTGGGTTTGTTGGTTAGTGAAATGGTGACAAGTGGATGGATCTCAATGATCTACTTGCCTAAAAGTATCCATACAAAAGACTTTAATGTTGTCACCTCTAAGTTGTCGAGATGATGACATGTGAATGGATATTAATGATCCATTTTATAAAGATCATCTATACAAAAGGATTTGTTGATGGCACCACTAGGCTACTAGGATGGTGACATGTGGATGGTTATCAATGATCCACATGCATGGGATCATCCATACAAAAGGCTTTGTTGATGTCACCTCTGGGAGGCTCAAATAACTTGTAACTTTTAGCTTGGTGTTTTGGAAGTGTAATGATGATGCATGGTAAGAAATAAATTTGGGATGGTCTAGGAAACATCTAAGTGAGAGATACCTTGTTCAAAAGATAACATGAATAACAAACCCTAATTTATGTAAAACATGTCAACTTGATCAAATATATAAATCATAAATTGAACCATGTAAATAAATAAATAAATAATTGAAGGTGAACAATAAAATATATAGTATGTCTTAGACACAACTTTTATTCCCTTTATATTTTAATACACCTTAAAATAATGAGATGAAACTTACATATTGTGTTAAATAAACAACCCAGAACAAAGATAATCAAGAGAAATTCTCAAGCATCAGATAAATTCCTTAAATTCATGCTTTTCAAGCTTATGTATCTTAGAATTTTTCTTTAGAATACCATAAAAACATATTCAACTAATATTGTACCCCTATTTTAAAATTTTAAAAATGGGGTGGGTGTGTTAAGGCACAACATAAATTAATCCATGCAACATTTTCAAATGATAATTAAATCATAAGATTTATGGATGTTCATAAATAAAATCCAAATCATATGAAACTATAATAAATAATGTGAATAATGACATTATGTGTTCATAAATACTAATAAATTTTATGGTAAACATCATCGCTAGAATCTGATACATCCTTAGGTAATTGCATTTTAACTTTAATCAAAGCTTCATCAATCTTCACTAAGAGTCATGAAAATACTTTCTAGCACACTATCTCTACTAAAAAAGTTGGTATGATTGAATAATAATTATGCTCATGGGGTAGTCCTTGTGAGGGATAATCAATGTAAGGAAATTATTTCTAATTTTAATGAACATCATCATATCTATGAGTAAATGTGGGTTTTGTAGGACACTAAGTCTTTATCCATGAATGTCCTAGAAAATGTGGCTAAGATGGTGAAGACATAGGCTATGGAAACCCATGAAAGTGTTTTTGTATCACTTGACAATATTTTTATGGTGTGTATTACACTTATTCTAGATATAGTAAACCTCTCCATATTTAGGGATGTATTGTGTAAGTATATTAGGAGGTGGTAGGCTCTTATTTGTAGAATTTACCTTCTCTATATGAACTGTATCAATGTATTGTTGAAGTTATTAGTAATGATTAGAAGAATTATTACATGTACCATGAAAGAAAAAATTAAATCTAGGTGTATACTATGAAGGTTGGATATCTATAGTATAAGTATAAATTGAGGCTTGCTACTACTGATGTGCATGAAAAACCTTATCCCAATGACCAAGAACTCTATGGATATCTAATATGGATCATCTAACCATCATAACATCTCCAATAGAATGAGAAATATGAATGGAATCATGAATAACCTATGCTATATCATGAGATGAGCTCATAGTGGGTCAGCCTAGTGTAGCCAACATCTATAAAGGAATTAATTTTAAATAGTCATGGTATCTGGTGAAATAGTAATATTTAGTTATATCATGGTCAATAAACATAATTTTAAGAAGCTCAATAGTAATTATAGTAATAGTGTGTGTGTGTGTGTGTGTGTGTGTGTGTGTGTGTGTGTGTGTGTGTGTGTGTGTGTGTGTGTGTGTGTGTGTGTGTGTGTGTGTGTGTGTGTGTGTGAACTCCATCTTATACCTGAAAACATCAGAAGAAGAACTAATATCAGGTACTATAAAAGGATAAGGAACTACATGAATAAAACTAGGAGAATGTTGTAAAGAACAATATATAAGTATATCTACATTTTTATCTTGAATAAATCCATATAAAAAGGATCATCTAAGGAATATTCATCATCATAATCTAGAGTGTGAAGGTCAATAGTGCCCTTATCAATGATTTTATTAGTTGAAGAGGTATGATGAATGAAGTGTTTAATTTTTTTAGAGTAATCCAAATTTCATCTAATGGTTTTTTATGAGACTGGTATTGGATAGAAAGAGATAATTGAATGATTATGTTAGGAGAGAGATCAAAAGTTTTGATTTTAAAAATGATGTCATCTAGTTCAACATCAATTAAATCTAAAGGATTAGGTGTTATATTTTCTATTAATTCAATATGACCATTATAACCTCTAGTAGAGTTTTTGGGATAATTAAAGTGTTGTGATTCATGAAATGGGATGGTAGGTAAAGGTTCAAGGGTAGGTATTTTAAAAACACCTTATTCATGGAATTGTTTAAAATCACAAGTATTTTTTTATCTCTTTGAATCTTTTATATAGCACCCTTATATGGAAATTTATCTCATTGGCATGTTAACAAGATTACTATTCTCATGTGGTTTGTCTAAGGTTGGCTGAGTAAAATGTTATAAGAAAATGGGAAATTAAATATCATAAATTTGACATGCACCATGATAGGGGAAATATGATAGGAATACAAACACAAACTAAAGGAGTAATTTGTATTTAATCATATCCTTGACATGTATTTTGAGTGTATTTAAGATTGCATTAAAAATATCCAAGTGTTTTAATAAAATCAAGAGAAGTCATGAAAGTATTTGAGCCCTCAACAATTATTACATGATTGAATTGGATATATCTTATTTGGATTCTAATGAAAAGTGGAATATCATTTACATGAAGAAATATCTCATCCAAAATTATCAAAGAGACATGGAATTTGAGTGAAAGATAAGTGTCTACCATTTCATCAACATGGATAGAAATTTCTTCATGTTATTGAAGGCTATGATTTTAGACCCTGATAAAGTAGCTTATTTCCCCATGGATGGGGATGAGGGATGTTAGTTTTAAATATGAGTTGGATTATATGATTATGATGATGAGAAAAGTTACCATGAGTTATAAGAAAGGGATTTTATATGGGAGATGTGAAAGTTAAACTATGGGATCCCATTCATCATATCCCATTATAATTTAATTAGATAAATGTGCATATTGTTATAGTAACTCCTTTGAGGGTGTAGTGAAAGTGCATTGAAATTTATGTTGGTAGGGTTTGTTTGTTTTAGATTCGATTAATATGAGTTGACTAATAGTATATGATTATGTTGTCTTAGATGACATGCTTGAATCATTGGTTATTTCTTGTGTTTGAGAGGAAGAAGTAATAATTATATAATGTTTCAAGATTTTAAAGTGAGGTGTCTTAATTGAAAAAGAGTATAACTTATATTGATAGTATGTAATGTATTGTCTAATTGTATCATTGGATTTGACACTTGTGAGATTGTTACTTTTTTTAAAATTATTTTTGCATGCCCCAAATCCATGATATGAGATGGGTAATAGTATTACATAGTATGATATTTTTGTAAATTGTTATAATTAAAAGTTTTATAATGATTGATATAGGAAAATATTCTTCTCATGTTATTCATATTAACAACATTATTATCATTCATGTTAGGATCTGTAGAACATTTGACATTATTAGTAGTAGGAGTTTGGCTAGTGTTATCTTGATAATTATGAAAGGGATCCCCATAAATAGTTAAATAAGAATTTACTTAATTCAAGGCTTCATGTTTAGTTTTTATTTCATGGGCCTTAGATTCTACTTCATGAGGTTGTTGAAATGTACATATAAGTGATTCATGATCAAAGTTAGGTCCAAGGAGATAATCCATAGAAAAGTTTCTTAGTTGGTGATAAGTTTCATGAGAATGGCCCCAACTTAAATGAGACCAAAAATATTTATGGGGATAATAAAAATTTTTAGCAAGATGAGTAGGATCAATATCTCATAGATAAGTTCAAGGAAGAAAATTATGAATCTCTACTAAATAAAGTTGTTTTTGGACATCTACATTATGTACTGGATAAAATGTGGAACTAGGATGAGAATTATTATAAATTAAAGATGAAGGATTATGCTCTATGGGATTACATAAAATAATGGACTGAATCATGTCTATGGAAACATAGGTATCTATAACACCATTGTTAGTTTCATGTTTATTTTTAGTTTTCATGAAAATTTAAGTTCATGTTGGAGGGTGTGAAGGCTCAAATTGTTGTATAATAAAATCCTTACATCTAGCTTGGTTGATGGATTATTATAAGGATTTTGGATAAATATTCCTCACATGATATTGTGATTTAAACTAAATAGCATTAGTGAATAATTCAAATAGATTATCATTAGACATGTTATACTCAACTTTATTAGATAAGGATTTCCATCATTTGATGAAAACTTGTGTTGTTTTAGATTCTAATTTTTTGAAATTGATAAAATGAGTGAGGTTATTTTGTATAATATCATTAGTTTGGAATTATTGAACCAATGAATTATTCCAATCTAGATATATAATGATTTTTAAGTTGTTTATACTAATTTAAGTGTCACCAAAAAAGGTTTTAGCTAAAATTTTCAAGTAGATAAAGTATTAAGTTTAACTCGATATTTATATAAATTTACAAAAATCTTCAAATTCAAGTCTAGATTAATGGATATATTATAAATGATAGTGGGAACTATGCCACCTATGAAAATATTTAAAATTTGAGAGACTAAAGGTTCATTTTGTAAATGTTTAATAGCCTTGTTAATAAGTGGAGGTTGTAGTATAAGTTTATCATGTGCATGTATAAGGGGGGTTGGCAGGATTAGGATTTTGTGTTACCCATTAATTAAGTTGAGGTTGATTTTGAAAGTTCATTAATTGGTTTTATGTTTATGTCATTTGGTTGGGAATATTAGTTTGAAAATTAGCCATTTGTTTAAAATTTTGTAATAACAATTGATTGGTTTTAATGGTATTTTGACTAATGGAAGAAACATGTGATGCATTAACATTATGTGATGTAATAATAGTTTGAGATCCACTATTAGTTTTAGATGCACTAGTAGTTGTAAATATTTGAGCATTAGTGTGGGAATTTTTATTAGATATACTAAAATTCATACCTACCATGTTTGTAAAAATGGTTTAAATAGAGGATGAAGAAAACATGGAAGATGATGTCATGATATTATAGGGAGGTATGAGAGAGGGTGAATGTGTGATAGAAGTCATAGGATGACTTATCCCAAATCCTATATAAATCTAGGTGAAGGTGAATGGGGTTCTCTAATATGAGGTCCCATCATGAGGTTTTAAATGACTATGGGATCTTTACCATAATGTTGATTTTTTTCATTAATGAAAAGGATCATTTCATCCATATGCTCAAGGTAATTTTAATCCTCTATTTTTTATAGGAGTAAAGGATTAATGGAAGTGGAATACATAAGATTCCTAAGTAACATAGATATTACTAAGATCTAGATTAGCTACCACATGATATGGTAAATATGTCTTAAAGTATTTATGAGGATTAGTAAATCTCATCATGTTAGTTTATTTTATTGTATAGATTCATAAAATAGATGTTGCATGAAAAAAATATTATTTAGACAATTATTAGGGAAATGAAAGTCTAGAAGCTAAAAATGGATGAAATTGAGTTGGTTGATCTAGTTAGACTAACAAGATGAAAAAAAATGCAATGAGACTAGGTCTAGTAGGTTAATCTAGTTTAAAAAGTTAGATGATAGAAAATTCTATAAATAAAAAAGGTAAAAATGATTTATCTAGTTTGTAAAATGAAAAAATGTAGTAGTTTGTAAGCTAAATAGGTTGATTTTGTCGACCTAGTTGATAGAATAGAAAAATAGAATCATTTGTATGCTAATTAGGTTGAGATGGTCTATCTAGTTAGAAATATAAGAAAATAGGATAGTCTATAAATGGATTGAGTCAAGATGGTTGATATAATTCCATAGTTTGGTAAAAAAATTAATAGTTTGATACTAGATGATTTAGTTCTAAATGCAAAAAATAAAGTTAAGCACACATGCAACTAGGTTGAGCTAGTTGATCTAGTTGAAACACATGGCACAAAACTTGTATCAACATTATCTAATATAGTTTATAATACAACATAGAGATGTTAATTAATTTTTTGAAAAGAAGATCAAAAATTTGTACTAAATGTTTTAATTGATAGTGTAGGCTTTCAAAGATACTTGCGTGCCCATTGGATGGCATTGGCCCAATATTTCAAAACATTAACTATAGAGGAAGTGACATACACAAAGCCCCTAAACATAGTTTTAAGGGTAATAAAGAATTAAATTCTTGATGTTAATCACTAATTGATGCACCCCATAATCAAAATGGATGGTTAGATTTTTTAAGTTAAATACAAAGGAAAAACTAAGCATTTTTTAAATACTATGAGGTATGTGAAAACTAAAAATCATATTTAGCTTTATACTATGGCTATGAGTATTTGGGAAATACCATCATGCCATGATATCTATAAATGATAGATAAGGATCATAAATAAAATATCACATAGTCATTAATGATAGTATCTAAGTAGTTTTAAAACTATCGGTACATAAATTCTAGGGAAAGCCAAACAAAGTGAAAAATAAAGATGAAAATCAATATTTTAAAAGACAAGTTGTAGTTTATAAAATAAAATAAATAAGTATCCAAATAAAAAGAAAAAGTGATTGTAATTACTATCAAATATAGGTTAATTTACTTTGATAAAGCTATAAATTTAAACATATAGAAAAAAAAATTGAGTAAGTCAATCAAGCTAGACAAATAAGACAAAACAAAGTTGAGATGATCAACATAGTTTGTTGTAAAAACAAATGAAAACAAAGTTAAGAAATTCAACTTAGTTTTCTTGGCAAAAAACATGAACATAACTAGATCAATCTAGTTGATTGTGTAGGTGAAATTTTACATAACTTAAAAAGTGATTAAAATAGTAAAAAAAATTAAAATTTTAATTAAAAGGTAGGAAAATAAATTTTCTTAAAATTTGACAAATCGGAAATTTTAAAATATTTAGAGTGAATTTAGTAAATAGGATAACATCGACCAAGTCGATGTAGTGTTTTTTCATAAAAATGTTGAGTTATTATTAAACTGAGTCAGCTAGGTGATTTTTTGATCTTGTAAAGGCATAAAATAACATTATTGAACATAATTGAGTTAGTTGATCTAGTTTAAATAAAAATCATATAAATAAGAAAATAAAACTAGATCAATCAAATTGATTAAGTTAGCTAAAAAAGAAATATTGAAATGAATAACATCAAGATGGTTTATTCAATTATACATAAAAGGTATAAAAATTTACTAGATCAATCAACTTGATCCAATTTTTTGAGATAAAACCCTTCATAGGAGATAAATTTGGGTTTATAGGATCAATAAAGCTAAAAATCCTACACACATTAAACCAAACTAGGTGAATAGGCTTAATGAAGCTGAAAATCATGCACACATAAAGTAAAACTAGGTCGACATGCTTGATGAAGTTCAAAAACCTTCACATAAAAAAGTAAAAGTAGGATGACATGCTCTATGAAGTTGAAAAACCAACACACAGAGTATAAAATTAGATCTACGGGCTCGATCCAGTTGATCATAAATGGAAATTAAAAATGAAAAGGGTAAGATTCATGTTGGGTTCACTAGAATGTATGTAAGTGAAATAAAATAGATTGATAACTTATCTTACTTAGGAATATCTAAGATTGGATTTTGTAATCAAATAACAATATGCTATCAATACTTTGTTATATTAGTGTCATGACCAAATATGGATCTATTAAATATAACTAAGGGATTTCTTACTACACAATACCAAAGGAGAGGATTACAAGGCCTCTAGTGAAATGACATTGTACAATAACCCTAGCTAGGTATTATAATATAATGAAATGAAATTAGCTAATACACTGATTGAACATACAAGCTAATCTAGATAATTAAAATACAAGCTAATCTATTACTCACCAAATATTGTAGCATATAGGGGGAACACAATATAGATTTAAAAAATAATGATAATTCTATTCAAGATAATAAATAAGTAATCTATATAAGGAGAGATATAGTTCAATCCATTAGTTATGCAATATGTACTTATTAAAATGAAAATCTAGGAATACTTACCCTATTAGAGTGAACATTTTGTGCCTTGATATCTCCCTTAGCTAATGGTACTTTATAAGAGGTTTCTTTGGTTTGTAAGGATCACAAAAGGTAGATCATCTTTAATCTCCAAGACTTATCCTATGCATCCAATACTTATACAAGATGAATGCTACTAGTTGAAGGCAAATCCCTATACAAATAAATACTCAAATGGTAGTATAGGTATATTTATGAAATGTAATAATTCCCAAATGAATGATACTTTATTTATAAATAAAGTGAAGGGGGTATTTATAGCCAAGGATTGACCCTAAACCCTCCTTAGGATTTCACTTGCAAAGTCAACTAGGTCTATCTTGTTTAGCATGAAATAAAATCATTATCCCTCAAACTAGGTCAATTGGACTGATGGAGTTTTGTAACATGCACTAAATTCCTAACAATATTGAGCAAGATGATGCAATCAAAAAATGAAGAAAAGGGGTGTATTATTAGGTAAGGGCTAATTTAGAAGGTGAATTACTTAAGGAATGTATAGGTGGGTTTTAATTACTTACGGAGTTAGACAAAAGTAGATTGTAGTAGTTTTAGGTAATGATATAGAGACAAACAATCTTGTGAAGAACCATAGGTCTACCAACCCCTTTCTTACTATACCCTTTAAGGCATACACTCATAGAGATAAATACTCGATAGGTTCCTACAAGAGAGAAAGGCATTAATAAATGATAAAGTAAAAAATATTATATGTATACAAAGCTTACCATTACCTCCACCACTTTAATCAATTGTATTAGATAGATCAATACAATTCTTTAGCAGTCTTATTTTTAGTAAAATATAATGAACAAGTTGATACAAATTTATTTAAAATTTCTCCCTTAGCCAATTGTATCGAACAAATCAATACCATTTTATATGTACATCCTTCTCAGTCAATTGTATCAAAGAACATGATATAGTTTCATCCTCATATTTATCATATCCAATTGCATCAATTTTCCTAAAAAAATTCTATGTTACTTTTCCTTCTCAAACAATTATATTAAACAATTAAATATAGTTCTTATTCTATTTTACAACTCAACTCTTTTCAAACGATTGTATCAATTAGATGTAATATAGTTTTATATTCATCCTTTTTTAGATTAATTTCTTTGAATATCTCAATATATTTTTATCTTTTTATTTTTATTTTTTTACATATATTATATTGATCAACTCAATACAATTTTATGATTTGTGTATAATTACATTGGTTCACCCCAAAATAGTTTTGTTTGTTTACTTTTCAAGCATTATTAAAATAAATAAATTTTTCATATCAAAGCTTAACCAAAAAATTTAATTAAAGTTGATTTCCAATTAATTTCAATGTATTTAGTGCTACATATTAGTTTTTAATATTGAATTTTGAACTTTATTTTCTATTTTTTTGGTTTTCTATAGAAATTGTGTTCTAAAAATTTTCAAAATATTTAGTATCATGAAGGGATATGCAGTGTTAATTTACAAACATCATTGCATTAGGGGATTTCATCAATACTAATAACCATAATACAAAGCTAAAAATGGAGTTTAGTTTCCATGTACCTCATGGTATATAAAAATGCCTAGGATTACCTTTTTATTGAACCTTAAGAAGCCATCCATTCATCTAATTTTTTGGTATACCAATAAGTGGTTAGCCCTGGGAAGTTTCTCTCTAAATTTACCTCAAAACCATTTTTTTTGCATTATATGTATGGGTATACCTCTAAAACATTATTTTAGCATTATAGAATAGATGATAAAGTAATTTTGAGATCCTACACTATCAAACTAATAAATTTAGTACATCTACTTGATTTTATTCCTAGAAATATAGTTAGAAAAAATAATTATATTTATAATTTATTTCTTATTATTGTATGTTATATTGTAGATTGTTGTAGATTGCATTATCCAACATCGATATAGTTTGTGTTGTGTTATAACTACATCGATTAGCATTGATACAATTACTTGTGTGTTTGGAATACATCAACCATGTCAATATAATCCTATGTATTTAACATCCTATAGTCATTTCCTTCTAGATTATATCCAATATATTGAGTATTTTATATATTACTATTACTTTTAATACTACATCAAAAAACTTGATACAGTCTTTTTTTTGTTATTTTCACTTTTCCTAAACTAGACTACACTAGATAGATGAATATAGTTTATGTGTCTTTTCCATCCTTCCTTCCAGACTACAGTGACCAATATGATACAATCTTTGTATCTCATCCTTATGCATTAACTTTATTGATAAAGTTATAATTATCCTTAATTTACTTCTTGACTACATCAAGTTAGCCAATATAATCTACTTTTTGTATTTTAACTTTATTTTCCAGCCAATTATAGTTTACATCCTCACCTTTCATCATGTAGTGAATTTTTTTATTATGAATAGATAATAAAAAATGACATGATGTACTTAACTAATTCCCAAAAATCTCCAAAGTCTCATTTTAACATTACAAAAACCAAGATAAAAACAATTTTCATGTGACTACTAAGACTAAATATAATGAGTTACTCATTACTTCCCAACCTCTTGATCCACTCAACTATCCCTCACACATCCCTATTATATAAGATGGGAGTGATCTTGAGTATATTACAAAAATGATCATTTTTGTTGACCATCCTGAGCATAGAAGTAAGGACCCTATAGTAATCTATAACCTCATGATGGGATCATGTATAGGATGTCCCCCTTAACCAACACAAATATTTTTTATAGGATTTGGGGCAAGCTAATACATGACTTCCTCCATCCCTTCTTCTTCCACCATACTTAGTATTACTACTACCATAGAATATCTTTCCTTTAGTGGGACTACTCCAATTAATAATATTAAAACTCGCATTAATGCTACTACTATTACATCTCAAGACTCCTCTTCTATACAACAAGCTTTTAATACTAATAAAATCTTGTTGTAATCCATGAATTAAATGGATACATTCCAAATTAACAATGCCAATTGAATCATGCAAATGAAAAACTAACTCTTTGAACTAAAAAATTTTCCTCAACAATATCAATGGGAATTTTATAACCCAAATGACCCCCCACCCATTATAGATGCATATGGTAATCTCATTCCATAATCCCTACTTCTTAACAAAGTAATGAAGAATCTCCAAAATGAACCATTAATTCTTAACATATGCATAGGTGATATCACTCCTAATATCACTTATAATGGATCCAACAATCATGATTTTAATTTGAAATATTTTTATTTACCTTTAAGAAGATTAGATTAAACTAGGCACCTTTGTAGCTACAAAAATTATAGCCAAAACATTCGTAAGTGTTGCTTTACATTGGTCTGGTCAACTTAAGTATAGCACTATCTATAGCTAAGAAGACTTATTCAACACATTGGTTAAATAATTTCAATCCAATGATCTTCCATAATATAGTTTAGCTTATTTTAGTAATTTTAAATAGGAAGATTCTAAAACCACCCAAGTCTATATAAAGCATTGAAAACCCTTATCTTAAAAGGCTGAACACAACATGTTGAAAGAAAACATATTACAATTTTATTGTAATTCTCTCCATCCTAAAATCAAATATAGAGTTATGAATAACTCACAAAAATATCTTGATCAAGATAAACATCAAGATTTCTTAATAAGATAATTTGAGCCTTACCAACCTACATTGGGAACATACCATACATGTTACTATTACTAGAGGCTTCAACAAAATGAATCTTCCCCAACCCTTCATGGTAATTCACTTCCATTAATCCCCTTCCTCTTCCTCTACATACATGAACAATGTTGATGTTTACAAGCCTCTTTCCCTAGCTAAAATTCATGAATGTATTCCTAGACCTTGAAGTAAATAACTTGATCCTTCCCACCCTACTAGAAATTAATCTGATCCCCCCAAAAAAACTAGTATCAATCAATTTGGATACATTGTCATGAAACATATATTCATGTTAGGAACCTTCCTCTATAATTTATTCTTATTTCTAACTTTGATCATAAAACTATGATTTGAGAATGTCAATAAGCCTATGAAAAGGTAGCTAAAGCACATGAATCCAAATTTAAGCAACATATTCTCAATTAAGATAATGTTTACCTTTCCATATACAAATATCCACTCCCAAACCATCAAACTACTACTATTTAATCTTCTACCTCTAATGTTTTTGAAGCTTGGGTTGCCCCTCACTCTTCTACCAATGATGAAAATGTGGTCAAAATAAACAACATGAGGCATGTAGTATCTTAAATTGATCCTTACCCACATTCTAATTATACTAGTTTTCCCACTTATAAAACTATTAAAGACACATACCCATTTTATTTTATGGATCTTGAGTATATAAAAACCACTACTCACTCATATCCTATGATTACATCAACTATATCGATGAAGTCACCTTACATAAAAACCATTACAACTATGTCAAACATATAGATACCTTTTGGGATGCCTTATTTCTATATTACATTATTCATCTCAATACAATTAGTTATTATTAGATTAGAATTTACTATATAATCCAACATAAAGTATTCTATTTTTTTTCCTAATACTACAACTACTACATCAACCAACTTGATGCAATCCTATACCAGTACTTCCTCTCAAACAACTACATTAACTAGCTCAATTATGTATTTTTCATTCTTTTATTCAACAATCTACATCAAATAGCATGATGTAGTCTATTTTACCTAACCAAACTACATCGATCAAGCCAAGACCACGTAATTATTTTTCTATGTAGTTTAAGTGCACTTCATATCCTCCCTCAATTGATTTAATTCAACATTACACACCTTTATCTTAGTCTAGTTTCTTTCCCTTAGGATAGGATGAGTGGGTTTGAAAAACTTTCTTGATTCCCCTCTTGAATTCCTATCCTTGAGGTCATGTAGACTTTCCCTTGTCATTGTAATTTATTGATGTAGCTTTTATTCAAAATGAACATCCCTAGACCTCCACCTATGGGAAAGTATCTATCTTACCTAGGTTAGAGGATAGTATCATTAAATAGTGTGAATAAATGTCCATTCAATTTATCCAATCTTTGGATGACATCTCTCATTTAAATTACCTATTTCTTCCATGATCCTTAATGAAATCCTATTTCATGCATATGATCCTCCTCTATTCATTAGTGTCTAAGTTAGTGATATTGAATTTAATTATGCCTCTATTGATGAAGGGTTAGGCACTTATGCCACCTCCATCGATTTAATTAAAACTCTTAGAAAGCCTAAATGCAATCTTAAATTTACCAAAAGCATGTACTATGTCTATGATAGAAGATAAATGCCTCATATTGGTTATGTTTGGATCCATGTCATAGTCCCACTTGTCATGGTTGGATTGAAGGTCATGATGTTTAAATTACCACTATCCTATGATACTTTACTTGGCTGGCCCTAGATGTATTGCATGAGAGACATCATTTATTTTATATGTGAGTGTGTCAAATTTCCCAACAATGATGTTATATACAAGATTAAAAGTGACACTAAGCCCTAGGATTTTGAGTAATTCCAAAAATGTGGTGTTTTCAAAATATCTATCTTTGAACTATTACCTAGAATGTCATTCTATAATTTCAACTATGCTATCAATTTTAATTAAAATTATAATGAAAACCTCAAATTTGTGTGAAATGTATCACCTAACCTCTTAGGTTCTGGTGATGATGAGCCTAATGAGATAAGTCTTAAAATAAAAACCTCACATATCCATCCTAACATTATCACTTAGTTACCTACTTCTTTGTGTCCTTGTTCTCGTATAAATATGAGTGATGAGTTTCTCACTTTGATAATTATGCCTAAAAATTAAACTCCCCAATCCTCCTTGATAGATAGAGTATGTTATGCCTTTCATATTTATCTCCATCCACATGATTATAATGATGGATATTCACTAGATGACCCTTTATTATTTGGCTATACCCAAGCCAAAGGCATGGAAACCCTTCAATAACGATCTTCCTTACATCATTATTATGAGTATACTTTTAATTTACATAACATTCATCTAGTTTATGTCATTCCTTATCCTTATACTACGCCTATCATTATTTATACTTAGATTGATGTTCATAGGTGTAATATGGAGTAGGTACTAAATTCCTCACATTCTACTCTAATCAGTTCTAAGCCTCTTTGGAGTATGTTCCTTGATCATGCCATGATAAAACTAAATTATTTCATAATAGTTTTTTATCCTTCAAGCATCCTTACTTTTAAGATGTCGACCAAACTACTCCAACCCACACCAAGGTAGTATCTTATAGACATAACTATAAAACTTAGTCATGAACCTACTCTTATATACTTTGATGATTATGATCTATTTAATGAGGTCCAGACTAGGCCCTAAATAACTCCACACCTATATAATGGGTAGACAAGCCATATTGTGAGTTTCATAAAATAGTTGTTCATTGGGCCAAAAATTATCAAGCATACCAAATATCCCAAACACAATAGCACCTATAAGGCTTAGTTCCTACCTTATATAGTTGACCTCCATAATCAACTACTCTTAGGTACTCTTGTTGATTTCATGGAACAACTATTCATACTTTGACCCATTACTGAGTTCTTCAACAACACAACCTTCTAGTGACCATAACCTGCCACCTCCTAAGACATCTCTAGAGCATGCCACCAAGCATAGGGAATTTTATTTTATTTGGCATTAGTGAAATACACACCATAAATATATATGTAAACTACTCCAATAGCATTTTTGTGATTTTTGGATGCCTACACCTCCACCTTATCAGTAGTGTTCCCAAGGTCATTATCAAACAAAGGCTCACCATTCTCCTCAACCTATACTTTCTCACAAATCATATGACCTCAAACACACACCAATACATCTTCCTCACATTTATTATCCTTTACATGAGACACCACACCCTCCTTATTTTTATATCACTCATAATGTCTCCATAGAGATTGTGCACTAGATAGTTATGGTATGAATATCTATAAAGATAGATGAGACTATGATGATAGCTAGATTTAAATACCATAAGCTTTATCTAATGTTATTGATGATGTATGTATCTATGTATGTATGCATGTATGTATGTATATGTATGTGTGTTTATATATATATATATATATATATATATATATATATATATATATATATATATATATATATATATATATCATGATTTTTTATCACATGTACATGTCATATCATATTATTATTCATATTGTCTCATGATTATATTTTAAATTTACATTTACATTTAATTATGGAATTTGTCATGTCTTATTATATATTTTTTGCTTAAATTATGGTTATATTTCATTTTAACACTTTACTTTTTGGAATTTAATTTACATTTATGATATATTATTTACATAATTGTTTCTTTTTTTACCCTTTAATACTTACTTTTGGCCTTTTCCTATATTAGATCTTAGGTTACACCTCTACGTTTTATTTTATCAATATTTGCTTTTGTCTCTTTATGATTAATTGATAATCATTTATATTCCCCCTATTTTTGAGATGACTATTATGATGGAACACAACTAGATACTAAGAAGGGGGGGGTGAATCAATATATTGATTAACTTATTCCTTTTCAAATATTTTTAATGCAAATTAAAACTATATTCATAGATCACAATCATAAAAATAGACACAATACAAGATAAATTGTGAAAAAATCAATATGGGAAAAACAACCATGATAATAAATGATAAAATGTACCATTCTAATCTATCCTCATAATAATAAATCTCACTGGTTATAATTTTTAAGGGAACCAACCCTAAAGAGACACTAATCCCATAATTTAATAGCACTTACTCTAAGGAAACACCCACTCCCTAATCTGAGAACAACCTTAGCTTATCTGATGGCACTAGTCTATTAGATCTATAATGGAGCTACAAATCCAAATTACAATATTGATTAATAAAATAATCAAATTCTCTACTCTCTATTATAGGTCTGATCTATAACTACTCATACTTTGCACTTCATCTCTCTTATCTTCCCTTCTCTTCTCTTCTCTTCTCTACCCCCTAGTTTTGTGTCTCTATATTTCTTTATTTGACACACCTCAATTATACCAAAAACTTATACCTATAATTTAGATTTCATATATAAGTAATTGATCTATAGTTCTATATCTTCTTTATATTAACATAAGTTTTATAACACATAATGTTATGATATGGACTTAGTTCATTATCTCTTGAACTATAAGTTTATTGCATCTTGAACTCATGCAACACTACCATTATTCCTAGTCTCATTCCTATTTATAACATTTTTTGGACTCTAGTTTTGATGCACATACATATTTACATAGATTTGATTGATTACAATAATCAAATATATCATCTATTTCATGATTCATGGCTTACTTTTACATTCCTACATGTTCTTGCATCTAACTATTAGACTGAACATATCTTTAAATATTAATCATTTATCTTACATTTAGTGCCATGATGTGATGGTATCCTTTCAAATAGATCATCTTTAAAATGCATCTATTGAATTAATCTCTAATAGGCTCATTCTCTCCATTTGATCCTTATATGTGTCTAAAATTTACCTATTTAAATTTAAAACATATTTGTTGATCTTTCTGACTTGAGCTTCCATGTGCCATTGGATCTTCATATTAGCACAATCTTTACTTATATATCGATGTTAAATGTTGAGCTCTTTATCCCATATCATTGCTTCCTGAGTCTTTGGATCACTTATGCTTTGCTGATCTTCTCAGACTTTCTCAATGTTTAGATCACCACTATGTTGATAAACCTCAATCACTTTATCCCATATGAGTCCACTCATTCTATTAGATCTCCTTTTCATGATCATCCATCCACCATCATATCTTATGATAATCTTGATCTTTATATCTAGCATTAGTGTGTGCCTTATACACATTGTTGTTAGTTCCCATTATTGAGACACTTAGAAATCCCACATTACTCGTTAACCTTTTGATTTTAAACTGATCTATAGATTTATTATGCAGGCTCTATGATTGTGACACTTATCACTATCACATTTAATCAAAGCTAATTTTCACAAATTGACTTTAATATAACTTTGACACTTATCAAGATCTTCAGAGTATGATTAATCACTAGATTTTGATCAAGCTGGGATAAATATTAAGTCTAAGACTTAGGAAATATAATGTCTTGATCACTACTTCAAGCTAATAATTGCTAGGTTGAAGGGGCTAGTTTCATAATGACAACAAGGACTTAAGTTATAATTTAAGCTAATGGGTCCCATCCATATCTAATCAACATCAAAATAGAAAATATTTTGAATTCCATAACATAAACCCTTAGTTTTTTATTGTGAAACCCTATAATGTCTAAAAGCAAAGATAATTCAATTTTGGGCTCATCACTCTTCATCTGAACATGTGGACCATATATATAAGATGCTCATGAAAAACCCATAATAGATCTTCTATTTGTTTCCTTTAAAAATTTCCATAAATGGTCTTTGTAAAAGCATGATAAATTTGTAGGACCTTTGTGAATATTTGACTATGGGGACCATTTCAATATGCCTCGAAGGAAAACTTTTCACCTACATAACTCTTGTTACACTTAGTCGCATAACCTATAATTTAGTACATAATATCCTCTTATATAGAGGATTCCAGTCATATAAACATATTCTCTAGAAACCTTCATATGTTCTAGATATGGAATCATTAAAGTGCCTACTTAGATTTATCTTACAACTTGAAATTTTGAATAACTATTGGAAAACACTGTCAAAATGCCTAGGAGCTCAACTTTGCTCAAGCATATCTTTTATCATGCTACATCATATAACCTAAGATTTAGCACATAAAAATTAGGCACAAAAATTAAAAAACTCATATGATCATTTTTTCTTGACACATCTATTATAACTTTGTAAAAGTATACATACATGAGTTATCTCTTCTTTCTTGTTTTAGGGATTAACAAAGCTTCTATGAGACTCCCCATGGACTCATGCCCTAACACTAAGATCTAATGATGTGATGTAAGATCCACCACTCCCAAATTTTATCTCAAATACTCAAATTTTCCTTGGGAAGAGGTTTGGTGAATATGTTTACAATTTGATCTTGAGTTAGCACATACTCCATTATGACCTCTTGATCCACAACCCTCTCTCTTAAGAAGTGATACCTGATTGATATGTCCTTGATTCTAGGATTCATCACTGGATTCTTTGATATATTAATAAAATTTGAATTATCATAAAGCATAGAGATAGGTGACTTGTAATCTACCTTAATGTCTTTGAGTGTTTACTTCATCCACAAGACTTGAGTGAAACATGCCACTACTACTACATACTATTCTCCCATTGTAGAAAGAGAAACAAACTATTGCTTTTTAATCAGCCATGAAACAAGTCTATTTACAAATCAAAATTCACCACCACTAGTGGTTCTTATATCATCCACACTTCCTACCCAATTATCATATGTACATGTTGTCAGATTGAAATCTTTAGTTGTAGGATATTATAGGGCATAGTCAATTGTGCTCTTGATGTATCTAAAGATCCTTTTCACTAAATTAACATGTGATTTTTAGGATCAACCTAAAATTTTAAAACCATGCACATTGCTTGCATGATATCTAGTCTTGATGCAGTTAGGTATAACAAGCTACCTATCATTGATCTATACATAGTTCAATTTGCATTAAGATACTTATCCTCTTTGCTCAACTTGTATCCAATTATCATGGGAGTACTAATTTGTTTGTTATCCTCCATTCCAAGCTCCTTGAGCATTTCATTTACATACTTCGTTTGGGATATAAATATCCCTTCATCAATTTGTGCTATTTATAGACCAAGGAAGAAAAAAAGTTCTCCAAGCATAGACATCTCAAATTCACTTTGTATTTATGTAGAAAATTCTTTGCAAATTTTTTAGTTTTACCACCAAAGATGATTTCATCTACATATACAACAACAATAAACATATGATCACCTTCTAATTTGAGGTACAAATTGTTGTTTGCACATCCTTTATTGATACCTTGTCGTTGCAAGTACTAGTCCAACCTTGAATACCATGCCTTAGGTCTCTATTTTAGACCATATAGAGATTTCTTTAGTCTAAATACATAATCTTCTTGTTATAATAATTTAAAACCTTCAAGTTGTTCTATGTAGACATCCTATTCTAGATTCCCATTCATGAAAGCTGACTTAACATCCATTTGATAAAATTTGAATTTCTTGTAAATAGAAAATGCTAGAAACATTATTATAGCTTCCAATCTAGCGATTGGATCAAATGTTTCCTCAAAATCTATGCCCTCAACCTATGCATATCCTTTGAATACCAATCTTACCTTATTTCTCATTACAACTCCATCCTCATTGAGCTTGTTTCTAAAGACCCACTTTATACCTATCACATTCTTTTTTGAAGGTCTTGGAACTAATTTCCAAGTTTTGTGCTTTTCAATTTGTCTCAGTTATTCTTCCATGTATTTTAGCTAGTTCTCATCCTTGCTAGCTTCAACATAGCTCTTAGGCTCAATTTTAGATATTAGTGAAAAACTTACTTGCTCCTTATTCATTGGACATCTTCTCCTTATTTAAACTCCTTCATTCTTATTGTCAATTATCTTCTCTTTAGGATGATCCTTTTGAACAAATCTTGAAGGTGCCTTTTCATTCATTTGCTCAGCCTCTTCATTATCTACTTCTTCAATATTTGATTCTTTAATGTTGATTTCCTTGTCAGGTTCAACATGTTTTAATCCTTATTAAACCTTAACATTGATGATATCTACAATCTTGTGTATCTTTTTATTGTAACATACATAGGATTTGATTTGGGTGGAATAATTAAGAAATATTCCTTCATCACATCTTCATTCAAATCCTCCCAATTTATCCTCTTTTCTCCTAATGTATCATTTTCTTCCAAACATCTAAATTACTTAATAGAGGCAAGCTTTCCATACCATAGCTCATAGGGAGTTTTGTCATTGTTTACCCTCAATTGAACTCTATCCAAGATGTATACTATTATTTGGACTACTCTTAGTATCCATCAAGTAACTTGGCCTCTTTTAGCATCTACTAGACATCTCCTTGACTTTCATATTCTTTCTTTCAATAACTCCTTTTTTTGTGGAGTCCTTGTTATAGAGTAATGTCTTTTAATTCCATGATTCTCACAATACTCTATGAACTCATTTGAGGTGAATTATCCACCTTTATCATATCTTAAGAATTTGATTTTATGTCTAATCTCATTCTCCATCATGGCCTAAAGATATTAAATATCTCAAATACTTGACACTTATCCTTCAAAAAGGTTACCCATGACATTCTTGAGTAATCATCTATAAACAACATGAGGTATCTCTCTCCTTTAGATCCTCTTGTCTTAGTAGGACCACAAAGATTATTATGAACTCATTCTAGAGGCTTTGTAATTGCATACTCATTTATCTAAAATTTGACCCTTGTCTACTTGCCTAGTTGACATTCCTTGTAAGTAGTGTCTATATGTTTGATCTTGGGCATGTGTTTGACACACTTAATTATTCTTACTTTCACTAGGTTATGAAAGTTAACATGACCCATTCTTCTATGCCATAGACATCTATTTTCAAAGTTCCCTTACCTCTAATCTTTGCTATAGTGTTGTCCTCTAAGATGATAGATCCTTCCTTAAACTTGCTCAAGTTGATGAAATTTATATTATAACCAAATATATATTTTGAAAAACCATTGTCTATTACCCACAAATTTTGCTCCTTAGCATGGAGTACAATTTGAGTAATCATAAATTGATTTTTCACTCTCCACACATCTTCGGGTTTCTTATTTAGCTCTTTTTCTCCTTTTCAGAGAATTGTGAACCTTTTTTCACATTTGGAGGTATTAATTTCTTTAATATATGTAATTTTGATCTTACAAATCTAATTATACATTGTTTAGCTATGTGACCAAAATTATTGTAATTATAACATATTACATTTGTATCTAACAAAGGAGAAAATGACTTTCTACTTACAAAATTTATTTTGTTTTTATGTACAACTCTATAATCAATAGCTCTATGACCAAACTAATTACATGTTTAAAAATAACCATAGAAAGATGAGGAATACCTGGTCATAGAATTTATTTGTGTAGTATGAGGAGCTCTTCTAAACTCTAGCTTATTCAAATCTCTAACTTTTGTGTATCCATCTACATCAGCTACCTATGTCTTATTATTTTCTTTAGGTTTTTTTTATCCTTCATATTTATTCACATCAACTATGTTTGAGTTTGTCTTTGTCTCCTTTCAATATTTCTCTTTCTTTACTCTCGATTCTCCTTATCCTTTGAGGTTATCATATAGGTTAGAAAATATACTAGTTATGGAACATTTTATTTTTTTCATAACTAAGAGTTGATCTCTCTTTTGAATGATTTTGAGAGTTGATAAATTCATTAAGAATGTCTAATCCTCATATCAACTTCATACTTTTATCATGTTTTAATTTAGATTTCTCAAGTTCTTTTCTCAAATCCACTATCTGTACTTATAACTTCATGCACTCATAATATTTAGATTGTAGTTCAAGTTTGACTACATATTTTTATTTTTTTAACCTCTTTAACTTGTATCTTTATCCTAACCACCATTTGATCAAAATTTTCAAGACTTTTAGACATTTTTTCAATTTCCTTTTGTCCAAGCTTGTTCTATTTTGATCTCTCTTTTCTCATCTTGTTAATTTCCTCTAGAGCATAGATGAGTTCACACTCTAGATCCACTTCTCATTCATATGAATCTTCAAATTCTTCTTGATCCAAAAATGTTGATCCTATTGTCATGAATAGGACTTCATTTTCTTCAACCACAAAATCACATTCATGATCATCATTAGAACTATCACTGTCATGCATTGAATCATTGTCTTCTTTTGTGTATAGACCTTTTTTATTTTTGAAGAATTTCTTCTTATTGGGATGATGGGGTTTCACCTTTTGGCTAATCTATACTTTCTCAGTGTTATCCTTATTTTTATAAGGGTATTTATCAACAAAATGTCCTACTTTACCATAATTAAATAATTTAAAAGGTAAATTACCTTTATACTTTCCAAACCCTCTCTTTAATTTTCTAACAAATTTGGCTTCTTCTTCATTAGTCTCCTCAAATATAGACGTAAGTACTTTTTCCTTTACTAGTTTAGATCCTTTGAATGTATCTTCTCTCTTGAAGGTGTATGCTTCTCCCTTTCTCATCTCATAAGTAGTGAAGGTTACATGCAACTCATCAATAGTGAGTTTATCCAAATCTCTTGCTTCCTCTATTGCAATTTTTTTGAGCCATACCTTCATGGTAGAGATCTTAGGACCTTCTTAAAAATGACTAAATCTTTAATCTTTTATCTAAGGCCTCTAATTTCATTGACTATTTCATCTACTCTAAGGAGTTAATATGAAATTTTCTCTTCTTCATTAATGTTAAGAATCTCAAACTTGCCTTTAAATGTTTGTAGCTTGGCCTACTTTACCTTGTCATCACCTTTATAGATGCTCTTTAATTTTTTATAGATATCTTATGCATTTTGATAATGCATCATTCTAACAAACTCTGACTTAGATAACCTACAAAGGATAGTTTTCTTTGACTTATCATTAATTTGATATGTTTCTTGGTAGCTTAATCAGTAGGATTTGTACCAAGAGTTGTATATCCATGCATAATAGACATCCATACATCAAACCATAATAAAGATAAATATGTTTCCATTCTTATGATTCAAAATTCATAGTTTGATCCATCAAAAAGAGGTGTTTTGTTTGATGAAGATCCTTCTTGACTAACCATTTGTGTTCACCATCAAAGATCTACCTAATTTAATTAGGCTTCTTTCAATGAACTTGGCTCTGATACCAATTTTTGAAACATAGCTAAATATTGAGAAGTGGTGAATTAGTATATTGACTAACTTATTCCTTTTCATATCTTTTCAAAGTAGATTAAAACTATATTTAGAGTTCATAATAATAAAAATAAACACAAAACAAGATATGTTATGGAAAACCTAATATGGAAAATACCACCATGAGAATAATTTCTAGAATCTACCATTCTAATCCATCCTCATAATAAGGAAACTCACTAATTATAATGTTTAAGGGAACCAACCCTAAGGAGACACCAATCCCCTAACTTAAGAGTACTTACTATAAGGAAACACCCACTCTCTAATTTGTGGACCAACTTAGCTTATTTGATAACACCAACCTATCAGATCTATAAAGGACCTATAATTCCAAATTATAATGTTGATTCATGAAAAAATACAATCTTCTATTCTCTATTATATGTTTGATCTGTAACTTATCATATTCCACACTTCATCCCTCTTATCTTCCCTTCTATTTTATTCTCTACCCCTTTGGTTTTATGTCTCTATATTTATTTTTTTAACACACTTCAGTCATATCAGAAACTTATACCTATAATTTAGATGTATATATAAGAAATTAATCTAGGGTTCCATATCTTTTTGTGTTAACACTAGTATGATAACACATCACACATTGATCTAGACTCAATTAATTATATCTTTAACTATAATTTTATTACATCTTGAATTCATGCAACACCATGATTCTTAGTCTCATTATTATCTATATCATTTGATAGACTCTAGTTTTGATGCACGTGTACATTTACATAGATTTTATCAATTACAACAATAAAATTTATTGTCTATGTCATGATTCATGGCTTACTTGTATGTTCCTACATATTCCTACATCTGATCATTAGAATGAACATATCTTTAAATATCGATAATTGATATTAGGTTTGGTGCCATGATCTAATGGTATTTATTCAAATAAATCAACTTTAAAATGCATCCATTTTATTGATATCTGATGGGCTCACACTCTTTATTGGATCCTTGTATGATTATGAACTTTAATTGTTTAACTTTAACATGTGTCTGTTGATCTTTCTAACCTAGCTTCCATGTGTTATTGGATATTCATACTCTCATGATTTTTACTTATATCTTTACATTAAATGTCAAGCTCTTTATCCCATCTGATTAATTCTTGAGTCTTTGGATTGATTATGCTCCATTAATCTCATAAAAATTACTCAATACTTAACTTACCACTAGTTCAATAAACCTTGAGCACTTTATCCTATCTATGTCCACTCACTCTATTAGATCTCCTTTTTATGATAATCCACTCACCATCAGATCTTCTAACAAGCTTGATCTTTATTTCTACTTAGCTCTTGAGAATGTGACACTTAGAATTAGCACATTCCTTCTACACATTATTTTTAGTTCCTGCTATTGAGAAACTTTACAATCTTATATTGGTCACTGATGTTTTGAATTTACACCACTCTGTAGATTTACTATCTAGTCTTTGTGATTGTGACATTTATCACTAGCACATTTACTCATAGGTCCTTTTGATAAAGTGACTTTTCTATGATTTATTGGATTTTTAGTATATGATTAAGTGTTATCCATTGATCAAGCTGGGATAAAAATTAAGTATAAGACTTAGAAAATATAAATTCTTGATCATTACTTTGATCTAGTCATTACTAGATCAAAGGGGTTAGTTTGATAATGACAACAAGGACTTAGGTTACAACTTAAGCTACCAGGTCTAGGATATATCTAATCAACATAAAAATAGAAAATCATATGAACACCATGACTTATACCCTTATGTTTTTACTATGAAACCCTATAATGTCTGAGAGTAAAGATAATTCTATTATGGGCTCATCACTCTTCATCTAAACCTATGAACCATATATCTAAGATGTTCATAAAAAACCCATAACAAATCTTCTATCTATTTCCTTTAAAAATGTTTATAAATGGTCTTTTTAAAAGCATGAAAACTTTATAGTACTTTTGTGCATATTTTACCATGTATGGGGAACATTTAAATATGCATGGAAGGCCATCTTTGAACCTGCATAACTCTTGTTTCACTTAGTCACATGACCTAAAATTTAATGCATAAGATCCTATTACATAGGGGATTCCATCCATATAACCATATGCTCTAGAAACATTAATATGTTAAATATATATCATCATCAAAGTGCATATCTAGCTTTATCTTTCAACCAACAAATTTGACTATGTTGGAAAACACTGTCAAAATTCCTAGGATCCCAACTTTGCTCAAGCATATCTTTTATCATGCTACATCACATGACCTAAGATTTATTGCATAGAAACTATGAAAAAATAAATAAACCTATATGACTATTTTATCTTGGCACATCCATGTGTACAAATACTGACCTCATCAATATTCTTACTTGGCTCTATTTAACCCTTTTTCAAATTTGGCTAAGTATAGAAACTTAGTGATTTTTGTCTGAGTAGCCAATTTTGCATCCCCATATCTTTTACCACACTTCATCACATGACTTTAAATATAGTAAATAAAAATTAGGGACTAATATGATCACAACCATATTATCAACTCCCCTATATTCCTCCACACATGGAAATGGTGATGTCATCAAACTACCTTCTCAGATTTTCCTATCATAGACCCAAAGTGTCCAAATGATCAATATTTAAAACTAGATGAATTTACTCATGAACATAAGAAGTAAATAATCCTTAAACTCTATAGGATCACAATATTCATCCCTAAGCATCAATGACATCCATAATGCCAGTGATCTCCCTTTTGACGTCAATGACAATCATATTTTCAACACATTAACATTCCTCTAATATTTTGGATGGCCACTTATATTCCTCATATTTTATGATGATTAATACTTTAATATGGTGTTTTTGATAGTTCCTTAGTAGGTTAGTATATATTCCTAGTGACATGGATATTGTAGTATAGCCCTGTCACTTTTGTAACACTATTTTACCTTTATGTGATCAATAACCATCATACACATCACTATATCACTTATTACATGAATTTATCTCTCACAATACTCATATTCCCATCATTTAAATTAATTTGAAACATATATATGTCATTTTTGATATTACACACTTACTTCTGGGTAAATATAAGATTTTTTTGACACCATGGTCTTTTGGATCTTCTCTCTATTGACAAAGTATAAAATATCTTGTTCCAATCACCTATTTGACTCATGTTTGGTTTTTCAAATGTGTATGGAGGAGGAATATGAAAATTCATAAAAGTTAAAATCCATATCAAAAAATAAAAAGGTAATGATCAAAAGTAAAAATAAACTCTTGAAATGCAAATCACACCAAAAGAATAAATTTATATTTGGCACATATCTTATCCTAGTTGAAGCTCAAATTGCACAATTAACCTCATGATAAATTGATCTTCATTGGGATGTGGTAGGCTAGTAGACTAGGATAGAATGTCTCATTATATAATATACTTATAAATACAATTGCTTAATCCCACAAGTACCCAATATTTTTAGTAAATTGATAACTCTATAAGGGGTCCTAAAGAATAGGGAACCCATCTTGGGAAGGTAGGATCATTTTATTTCTCATGCATATATCCTTCATGGTATGATATATGTTATTCAGTTTTTATCCTAAAATTCATGTTCACTATTTGGAGTGTTTTAGATACTTGATGTCACCATTTATTAGTATTTTATCATTTTTTATGTGTCTCATTTATGCTAATGATTCCCACATCACCTATGTGGTGCCTCACACTCCATATTTACATCCTATTATCCTTTATTTTTTCCTTGTTTGGTATCACTTTTAGTTGATCACATCCTTGATCACATTTCCTCCTTACACCTCCTAGATTAATTTGTGAGTTTCAATATAAGACCCTCAGGCTTTCCTCACAAACACCTTTACACCATCCCTTGTCAAACTATCACATTTCCATCATTATCATGTATTTACATGGCCACAATATCTTATCATAAACTCTATTATAAATAAAAAAGTTTTATTTGTCATTATTTAGAGCTTCCCATTTTTAATTTTCCCCATATTTGATTTCACACACTTGTCTTACATTTTGAATCACATTTTCTTACATCTCTTTGTTTGAAATTTTTCATTCATTAATATTTAATTTATTTACATATATTTATTTGAGTCTTTTTCACTCATTTATATTTTAGTCAATTATATATTTTTTTGAATTTGTCATTCATTAATATTTCATTTACCTATAATTTTTTGCATATCTCATCTTCCATGGTGTGTTTTACATTCATTTTAGAATTTACATAGTTTTATTTTTTGATTTTTTCTTTCTCATTTTACATTATTTTCATTATATTTTATTGTGCATTTTCTCAAATTTTATAGAATAATATAAAACATACCACATACATCACAATATTTTACCATAGCATAAGAACACATATGCACATGCTAGAAAGAAAATACATCCATAAAATGAGTCATTTTAAAACACTCTCTATATATAAATGGTTCACCATATTATAAATCATGATATAACACTATAAAACATAGTAAAAAATAATCTTTCAGGGTTATATCCAACATATCCATCTAATGGAAGACATGTTATACTACCCATTAAATCCTATCTATATGGCCTTGACGTGATAAATTATCCACCTAGGCCTATATTGCCACTATTTGTATGCTTGTATCCATATGTGAAACTCTCTTATAAGATAGTGCCTACTATACATGTATCCCTCCCTTTCTAACTCCCAAATATAGTGTTGCCTAAGACCCATCATGTGCATATCTACATATCTCTCAAGTGGCCTCCCTGACTAATCTAAACCAACACATATAGGCTAATAATTAAGGTACCATTAGATCTATAATCTATCTAGTATCATGTTGTGGAAGCATGTCATCTAAGATATCATGATGAATATTCTACACCATGGCCCTCCACCATGCCTCCTCTATCATGGCATCTACAAAACACAAAATAAAGACATCAAAACTTACACACACACAGACACACACACACACACACACAAATATACATATACATATATATTTGTATATATATATGTATATATATATATATATATGTATGTATGTATGTATGTCTGTATGTATGTATATATATATGTATATATATATATATATACATACATACATATATATATACATATATATATATACATATACATATATATATATATACATATACATATACATACATATATATATATATATATATGTATATATATATAATCCCATAGATCTAGTTAACATACATATATCAGTAACATCTTATAAGTAAATGCAAGTAATCAAAAAAATACATTCACTCACCTATAGTGGTACCATTTGCTTGGTCACCTATCACCACCTAGCTATTGTGGATCTAAGGTAGACAAAAACTTATATACCACATATAAGTAATTTGAGCCCATTATGCCCCATGATTTACTAATTACAATATAATATCACTCGATGATGGCTTTCTATAGGATCCCATTTTGTGGTTGAATATTTTATGGTCGTTGTTGCTACTAAGATAGTAACACTAGTCCTCCTCCTACTACCTATACCTCCCACTATCATCTCTACTAATTTTTCACCACCCTAGGATGATGATGTCATACCATAAATACCTCAATAGTTATTCCCCTACCTTCTACACCTCATGGCTCTCTTGCTCACCCAAAATACTATTACCACTAATGGAGCTACTAGGTATGGTAAGCCAAATTGATGATGTACATCATCACATAGATGAGGACCCACCCACCATGGGTAGTGTCATTTGATACTTTACCATTGATGCACATGTATGGTGGTTGGCCATGATGGCCACATATCTATTATACCTTAGTATGGCTACTAGATGATCTTCTCACATAACATTATCTTTAATATATGTGTGTGTAATGGTCTTCACCACATGATCATATGTGCACCTCTAAATCCATGGAAGATAATCCTCTATGACATCTGTAAATCATATTATTTTTTTAATCAACACACCCCACACTCAAATTTTTTTGAATAAGGGCCCATATCATTTTAAATCCTAGTTTCTAATTTAAAAATCCTTTTTCCATTAGCAATTATTAGGGTACTCATCAAGGTTGAGGTTTTAAAGTTTTTAATTCACATATTAATGGATCTTGTTAAACACGTTACTCTATTTCAATACAGACTATATTTACCCACATCAAGGATTTTTTCCATTTTAATTTATTTATTCAGACTAACCTATTAATGTCTTTAAAAGCTATTAAATATATGTAGTGTTTCTTTAAATTTGTAAGATAATTATGGTCTAAAAATCTTAAGTATTGTGAACTTCACATGTTTTTTTTGCCTTCATGTATTTTGATACTTAATAATCTTTGGTTTTCATAGATTTAGGTCTTCACATCTTTTTCTCATCGTAACTTTTTCACATCATGAATTTTAATATTTTTCAATTTTTGTACATTACAACTTTTGGGTCTTTACTATTTTTTATCTTCTCAGATTTTAGAATCATTCAAATTATTCATTAAATGTTTTATCCATACAAAAATTTGTCCTTTACATATTTTTTTTATGTTTTGTATTTGGCTATTCACACAAAATGACAAAGGAATATTTCACTAAAAACTATGATGCATGAAAGCCATGAGACTTCATGTTTCACACATTGAACGCATCATGTGATTTAGCTAAATGGAAATTGATAAAATCTATGACACTTGAATTATATTATCAAGATACTTGGTATAACTACGTTAACATAAAACTAATGACTAGGTGACACTTGTCTAATGATGACAATGGGGCATATTTTAAACACATGAGAAGTCTATGTGGCATAAATGCCAATGTAACCAATTTTAAATTGAATGAGTAAAACAAGTTTGGTTCATTGTAAATTAATGGCACATGAATTGGAATTAAAGCATATATCATTGAATATATATGATTAAATTCTCAATATAGATCTACCTTTACTGATTATCAAAGATTCTAAACGAACTTGTATTCTATAAAGAGCCAAAGCCTTAGTTTTATTTGTTTTCTTATGAATTAATTCCATCAAGTTACCAGTTGAAATATTATGTGAATTATGTAGGTAATCCTAGGATAGGAAAATTATTTAACATCCAAATAAATCTTAGGAGCTATACCACTATCAAAATTATCCATCAAGGATTCAACAAAGTTTATCGATACAATCTTCAACTTGACTATATTTGATGGTAACTATGAGAAATACAAAACTCTATGTGATGCAGTGGAGATTGATTATTTCCACTTAGGTGAATAAATCTTAAAATCTAAATAAAAATAACTAGTAGTAGACTTAATAACCCTAAAATTTCAACAATTACATTTTGTAACTAAAAAGCCCAAAGTAATGCCATACATTGACCTACTTCATGACTTATTCTTTGAGGGAAAGGTATCTGTTGGATTTATGGACCATGAAAATGAGATAAAAATCATGGATTTCATTTCAAGAGATGGCACCTATGATAGGATGAGACTTACATTATGGAAGAAGAGAAACACAATTGAGGACACATTATGAAGATGGATAATCTTAGGGGAGAAGGTAAGCTTCAATGCCACCTCTACAATCCTAATCACCAAATTTATAATTGGAATTTTTAATTGTATAACACTATTAAATTATTTATATGTGTGTACCAACATCTATTACATTTGATTGGAAGTGGTGCCACTACTAGACGTACTACTAACATCATAATTGACCTTTACCATGGGTGAGATCATCAACATCAAAATATAGGAGTAAATGTTCTAAAAGGATAAGAGGATAATAATTGGTCACTTATTCATGATGTATTACTTTTTATATGTTGTAATTTCCATTGTTTATATGCATAATGGATTACTCTAGAGTCCAAACCCAAACTATATAAACATAGAGTATGTGACTTTTGATTTTTCTTAAACATTTACTCCTATACGTAGAATATTATTCAAATTAATGAAAAATAAAATCCTCAAGTATGTATGGATATTCATGAGGAACCATTGGCTCAAGCATTAGATAATATTAATAATACCATGTGGCAAAGGGGAAACTACTAGCTATATATAGATTACACTATTATAATGATAAATGGAACTAAGGTAGGACCCTTGTGTTTTCCCAAATATATTCTAGACAAATTACTAGAGTAGGAAATAACATATCAACTCTAGTGGAGCATTGATGAGGACATGAGGAATAAACACAAAGGCATTTTTCATAGATCTTATTTGATCCTAGATCGAATGAACTATGCCAATAAGAATCACTCTGGTGATATTTGGAAGTATAAGGGAACTCTATTAATTAGTGTCTCTACCATACTAAGATAAGGACCAAAGATGCAAAATTCAAAAGCATGTCAATGGCCTAGGCATCCCATAAAAACATATTCCTCTTAAGCACTAATTCATCTTCTTAAATGCCAAGAATGATGTTGAAGTGTTGGCCAGGGCACATTTGTTTGGGTGCATAGAGGACCTTCTTAGTAAAATACAAAAAGATCCATCACTTAAATTTTTTTAGGCCCAAACTCAACTTCTACCTCCAAGTGGATGGGTTACATATGATTATTGGTCCTCATATCCCACCTAATAATTTCATCCATAATGGGAGCCTTCCCAACCTACATCCCTTGATGCCCTAGTAACTATGAAATATGAATAAGATGTGAAGGTGGTCCCTACTTCAACTAATTCCCTCATAAGATTAGGGGATCTAATTAATCTTGACTCTTTTGATTATTTACATGCCAATCCTCTTTCCACAATAATAGTGATAGTAACCTTGGATGCATATGTTTCATATACTACTACTCTTGAGGTTTCTCTTTTATTTGATAGGATAGGAATCAAAGTCTATAGGAGGCAAAGAGCTCAAAATAAACATCCTCAACTAGTTTCAACACTTATGTGTTACACTATTGAAAGAGTATCATAAGATAGGCTAGTAAATGGAGGAGAATCACTAGAATAAGATGAGGATAAAGAGATTGTAAAGGCATAAGTCATGAGTCCCCATGGACTCAAAGGTAAGGCACTGGTTGAAATGGAAAAAATAAAGGGTACACCTAGTCTAGTAGTTATTTCTAGTCAAACTTTTATATTATGTTAATTTTCAATAACATCTAGTTAGTACTAAAACTTGTCCCCCAAAACCACTAGGGTAACCATCATATGTATTGTTGTTTCTACTTCCAAAATTTTGACAAAAAATATTTGGGCTAGAAAATATTCATCCAAAAAAACTATAAGAGTCCTCACTTTTGACTAGGGTACACAACCATTTGTTCAACTCACTCAATTAGGTTTATCTATGCCACTATCTAGAACAACTTGGATAAATACCATTGTAACATATATAAAGGTTGATAAAAGGAAAACTTATATCCATTCACAAAACAAAAAGCTCAGACTAGCATAATAATATATTCCCATCTTTGTCAGACCCCTTCCAAGTAAATTCCTTAATGATCTCTTCAGAAGATATCATGTTAAGGGGAACAAAATAGGCCACTTAGCTAGTTATTAGGAGTAAATTGGTAATTCCATAATGGTCAAAGGACTTAAGTGCATAGGCTAATCAAAGTACAAATCTATTAATCTATAAGCTTTCTAAAACCAAATCTATTTTTGATAAATCCATAGGGATGGTTTAGATAATCAAGAAAAAAAAAGATACAATATGAATCTAGATCAGACCTAATCCTTAAAGAGAGACAATTTGTCTTTTCTTTGTCCAAGAGATAGAATCAAAGAATTGGGGAATCCCCATACAATGAATATTTTGTAGCCTTTTTGGGAACACACATAGAAGCCTTGATGTAACTTCATAGAGGCACCGAAGAGGCTAGACAAAAGCTACAACCATATTTTAATCAAGTGATAGAATAATAGAAAATTATGCATATTCCCAAAGAGATAGAGGATGATGTACATAATGCATCCCTTAGGAAATTAAATATTATTTTCTCTAATAATATAATAAATACTTAAATGTCTCCCCATTTTGATAAGATTGTCAAATTATTTAATTATTTGAAGGAAGAAGAGATAGATTTTAATTTTATCATAATGTGAATTATAAATATGGAATTTGGCCATAAATATTTAATGAATCATCTTGAGGATAATAATTCCCTTAATTTTGAATTTATCATAAAAAAAGAGGCTCATCAGTGGGTGTCTCATGCAAATAACTTAACTTTAAAATTAGTTAAACATAAAAGGAAATATATGAAGATTTTGAAATAATTAATTGGTCTCAAACAAGGGACACCTTAAGGAACTTGATTTACAAGACCAATTTTGATAATTTGCATCAAACAGATCCTATAAATTGTAAACAAAGTCTTTAGGGATGCACCAAGGAGAAAATTTAATAGGAGATCAATTTTTCTAAGAAGAAGGTGACAAAGGTTAAAATTATTAAAGTAGAGTTTAGAACCTCAAAGTAGGAACATGGATATCTACTCACCAAAGTATCTATAGTTCATAGACCATCCATTCTCAACATGGACATAATCAAGACTCAGTATGATCAATAATACAAGTGTTATCTAGACAAATTGGCAAACATTTAAGATACAATAAGAACTTCTAGTTCAACCTCACCAACCACTTCAAGAGTTATTGCCTCAGCCATGCAAACTCCATTGTCAAGTAAGCCTTAGTGGGTTATGATAAAATATTATATGTAATAATTTTAAAAGTTAATAAACTTAAATTGAAGTTTAATTCTATCTGTATTCCACTTACAATGCATGTAAACACTAGCTATGAAATCTTGTAAACTTGCACACATTGCATCATTTTATATTGTCTTATTGTAGAAAATAATTTTATCCATTATGAATTATACACTTAGAGTCTGCGTTGATGTGGAATTTTTGTTTTTATTATTCACACGAATATCTAATTCTGGAATAATTTTGAGGATGAGGCAACCCCTTCCCCAAATATATATATATATATATATATATATATATATATATATATATATATATATATATATATATATATATATATATATATATATATAGTTATATAGTTATATAGTTATAATTATCCCATTTCAAAGGGATCTAAAAATTTTATCAGTACAAGATTAATCTTTGGATTGTCATGCAAATATGTAATATGATTTTTTCTCCAACTTTGTGTGATTTGATTGTGAATTTATTTAAATATAATAATTGAATATTTAATTATATACAATAACAGTTTTGAAGTTTCTTTTTTACTTGAATATTGAGTTTGTCTAAATTAAAATTAGCAATAGCTATTTTGAATTGACATACATCATAATAATTTAGTACAAATATTCAGTGGATTTGAATTGTGAATAAAGGTCTATTTTGATAATCTCTTGGATTTTTTCAACAACATAAGTATGATCTCTTAATGTCTTGGTCATAACCTCTCACATTGGTTTTACAATAGTAGTCCTGGTGATAGTAAACTTTGGCCATAATAAATAAGATAATTGTGTCTTTTTTCCATATATGCCTCATTATGTTTGTGAGTTAGTATGAACCAAAAAATAACTAAAAGCATTATTTTCAATCCCTTGTCCTCGTTGAAATTAGTTTGAATAAAATAACATTCTTTGGTCGTGAAATTCTTTTTTACCTTACCCTTATTTCCCTTTTTTATTTTATTTTGAATTCCACCCATCATAGCTTAGATTATTATCCGTCCAACCCAAATATTATTTTGATATTATTTTATATTTCATTCACCCATAAGAACTCAATCAATAAATTGTATTTTTAGCTAAGTATTCCACCAACTAGTTGTTTTAACCCATACCTACAACTCATACCCAAAAGTGGAGTTTAACTCCACAAAGATGCCAAAAAATTATAAGTTACCTCATTATGGAATTAGGTGTGCATAAAAACCCCATTAAAATTATATTATATTGATAGAAATAGGGCCTCACTATATGTGTCCATACCTAGAAGAGATTATCTCTTATGTTTGAGTTGCACTAGATAAACCCAAAAGTATAACCAGCTCTAGGGCCGAATCTAGTCTTTTGGTATCACATTTGTCAATGCATAAAAGGATCGTATATACACCAAGTGTTCTTATAGTACCTAGAGATATAACACCTTTCCCATTAAAATTCACTCAACCCAATAATCAACCTATGGCTCACCCTTGGTTATTCAGGTCTGTTATTACCATTTTAGGAGACATACATAATTTTCCAAGAAAACCTAAGAAGTGCCTACCTTATTTATCTCATTCAAGAGGAATAAAAACTAAAGATCATATAAAATATTTTAATTCTACCTTAATACTAATGAATGCCATAGATGAATATGTTTCATGCATACTTTTCATGTTCACACTATAGGATGATGTTTATGATTAGTTTCTCAACTTCCCAAATAATTTAATTACTTCATAAAATTCATGTCACGGCACCTTTATTGCTCAATTTGGTCAATTTAATAACCCAAGTCTTGTGTATCAAAACTTTAGTATTATGAAGAGAGAGCTAAATGAGCCATATGTGATTTCAACATGAGGTTCCATAAGATGTACACCTGGGTGAGTACTACATATAATCTAGAAAATGATTTAACACTAGAAATGGAAAATAATGCCTTAGATCTGATAAATATAGTATTTTTACAATGAGTTAATATTGATAATACTCTAGCTTTGGCTTAGAAAGAAGAAATCAACATTGATATAAAAATCAATCTTCACATATCAAGAGTTCCCAACCTTAATGTTAGTTTTCCAACTCTAAATCTAGTGCCTCTTGTGAATAAAAATGCTCCCACCTTTAATCAAAATAGTTGTATGAAATTCCTCCTCTAAAATAGTTAATAATAAACCATTATCATGGTTTCATGAATAACCATACATAGATGAATAGTCATCAACAAAGTCAGCATTTAATCCCAACCAATACAGTAGTCACTCAAACTGTAGATTCTACCAAGGTAGAATTAGATTTTATAAAAATAATCATTTAAAAGTTAAGTAATGAGTTTTTAAACATGAAAAATAAGATGGACAATGTTGTAAGATAGGAAAATAATAATAATTTCAGATTTCTAAGATATAATAGGCCTTTCAACAAGGCTATAAATAATATGGAACAATAACAAGCTAATAGCTTTCCTAAGATCAACATAATAAAGACATCATTTCCAAATTGGTGCAAAGTTCATAACAAATAATAACATGGTAATATTTATTGCGTTGAGTTTTGTGTAGCATTTGAAATCTTTCAAAGATAAATGGTGAGGTAGGATTTAATGAATAATCCACTAGAGCCACCCCATGATCCTATCTCCTCAAACACAACTATGGTTTTTAAAACTCACAAATTTCCTTTCCTAAGCTAAAAAGACAATAAACTAGAGGATAATTTAGATGAGATCCATTATTTCCATCAATTATAGAGGGGTAATTACAATTTGAGGTACACACAATAATTTACCACATATATTCCTCCAAATAACATGATTATGCCTCTAGATCTGAAGGGTAATAACATTCCACATTGTTGAAAAGGAAATTAATAAAAATTTGAACACAAAATTGTAGAACAAAGAAGGATACAACATCCTGGAGGACAAAAAGAAAATAAAATCAATCATAACTCTTCATGAGTTGGACAAGATTATAAAATAGAAGGAAATCTTATGGAATTATATTATAGGGAAACATTTTGCAAACAAGCCAAAAATTGCTCATTAAAATATCATACAAAATTAAGCCAGAGGTACCTCCCTTCTTGTTGATTATTATAGAATTTGGTAAGAATATACACAACTTATTAGTTTATTATATAGCTTTAGTTAATGTAATGCTAATGTCCATATGTTAAAAGCTTGGGTTGACTCTAATCCCATCTAAGATGATGGTTTTGTAGTTAGAAAGTAAAATACTACCTATGGTTTGAGAATTGAACAAGTGTAATTAGGTTGTATCTAATCCATGCATATATATGACTATAAACATATTTGTGGTAGATATCTTAGGAGGATATGGATTTTTAAAAAGTAGGGATTGGTTAAAAAAATGATATAGATATGTGGTGATAGACTTTTCCCACATATGGCTACCACAGAGAGGAAATCTAAATCGAATATGAATTGATCAAGAGCCTATAATGAAGCATCCCATTAATAAATACAACACCAAGAATGAAGATGTTAGTTATAAATATCATAGTCTTGGTCTTACACCTTCACCTTAAATTATGACATGCAAGAGTTGAAACTTCATGTACCCTCCCAATTTTGGACTCTTCTTTTTGATGTTGTGAAATCTAAAGAAGGATCAGTGGTTAGTGTTGAACTAATTATCTCATAACATAATAAGTACATAGTAGTATATATACTGTAATTGAATAAATCATAAAGTTGATTATTAGGTGCTCATCTTGGGATTGTAGTTCACCCTCAATAATAATTCCAAATAACTATTGATTCATGGATATTCAGAGCTAGTGATCAAAGAGGCTAAGAATAAGTACCATTAAAAGTTGTAATATCTTAAAAGGTACAAACATAAGGACTTGAATTTTATTAAATCAATTTAATCTTTAATATAGTGGTAGTTCCTAGATATCTAAACCAAATAACTAATTCATTAGCTACTTCAACTACCATTTTGGCACCATTACAAGAATCTAAGTTTTAGATATTTTTTTAGAGCTCATGCCTTACCCATCAATTACTGATAATGAGGATAATTTATGTGTTTAAATATGACCAATATATTATACAATTCTTAACTATTTTAGGATAGTTTGAATATCAAATCATTGATGATAAATTATTCATGTATTCATGCCAAGATGAATTAAGAGAAGAAGTTATTCAAATCAAGAAAAACATATACCTTTGAGAATGGTTTCCTTGGAAAGAACATTTGATATGGATCATCAATATTAGGAACAAAGATGACCTAAAGTTAATAAACTTGAGTTCAGTAGATAAAACTTATGGGATGAGAGTGATCCATGATATGTTAACATTGGTCTCATCTATACTCAAAAATAAAATCAAAAGGTAAGAGATTTGCTCATTTACTATAAGGATGTGATTTCATGGAATTATGATGACTTAAAGGTTTTTAACTCAAGAGTCATCATACATGAAATCCCAATAAATCAAGACCATAAGCTATTTATAAAAAGGAAAATGATAATTAATTCAATCTTAGAACCCCTTATCTAGAAGGATGTATAAAAATTGTTAAGTGATGGGATAGTGTTTCCCATCAAGTATTTAACCTAGGTTACTAATTTGGTACCAATTAGGAAGAAGATTGGGGGAATCAGATTATGTGTTAACTTTAATAATTTAAACAAATATTTTGAGAAGGATAACTACTCTTTGTGTTCTCTAAATGAGGTAATCCAAGTAGTAAGTGGTTTGGGAATGATGTCTTTCTTAGCAGGGTTCTCAGGTTATAACTAGGTATTGGTAAAATTTGAGGATAGAATAAAAAATGAATTTACTATAAATTGGGGTACTTATGAATAAAAAATGATGCCTTTTCAATTTATTAACATAGGATATACCTTTCAAAAGGATATGGACCATTAATTTCAAGGACTGATAGGTAAATGCATAATAACTTATATGGATGATCTGACTATTTTCTCAAAGAACATAACTGATCATATAATCCATTTATATTAAAAATTTGAAAGATGTAGAATGTTTGGCATCTTTCTCAACCCTAAATGAAGGAAAATTATTAGGACACATCATTATCAAGGATGGTATCACCATTGATATAGATAAAATTCAAGGAATCTCAAGGATAACACTCCCAAGTAATAAGAAAGAGCTCAATTCCTTCTTTGATATGATAAATTTTGTGAGAAAATTTGTCTCTAATTTTATCGAGATTATTCAAAATCTAAATTCAGTACTCAAAAAATATGATAAGGTCTAATGAACACCATAAGTATAAAAATATTTCCAAGACATCAAAGATTCCATTAATTAGGCCCTAGTGTTAAACAAATCAAACTTTAACAATATTTATTCTTATATTCATTTACTTCAGAGAACACAATCACTACTGTGCTTACCTAATAGAGGGAGGAAATAAAGAACCCTATTGAATTCATGAGCACACATCTAAAGAAATACTAACTCAAATACTCTATGATAGATAATCAAATTTATGTGTCTATCAAAGTAGTCAATAATTTTTAATATTAAATTTTGAGGAATAAAATTATTGATATCATATCATATCTAGCCGTTAAGGTCAATCTAGGAAAAAAATAATTAGGATAATGTTGAGGCAAATGGATGGTGAAATTTTAAGAATTCAACATAGAAATCAAACCTTCTAAAATTATTAGAGGATATGAAATTATTCAGCTTATGACTGAGCCTAACACACCCATCATAATTAGTGACATCCTCACGACCCAAGTATCTACATGAGATTAGTATGTTAATATCATTTGATACTTACTCATTGGTACTTGTCCTCTTGAGCTAAATAGAGAACATAAAAGAGCCTTAAGGCTTAAATGTTCTAATTACATGATTATAATTGAGATTCCTTATATAATAAATTATGAAGTTATCTAATTAAGATGTGTATCATAGGAGGAAGCTCATGAAATCATATAGAAATTGCATTAAAATATAGGTAGTGGTCATCCATATAGAAACACCATATCTCATAATATTTTTAGAATGGGATATTATTGGCCAACAATCTTCAAGGATGCACAAAACCACATGATAACATGTCATGAATGCCAAGTATTTTTAAAAATATAATTACACATAATAATTCCATTAAAAGTAATAATTGAAGGAAGACCATTTCCTCAATGGGGATTGGATTTCATTGGTGTCATCAATCTAAATTCTTCATCTAGCTACAAGTTTGTGCTTACATATATAGACTAATATACCAAGTTGACTGAAGTAGTAACAATGAATAATTCTATATTAAAGGATGTAATTAGTTATCTCAAAGAGAACATCACAACAAGGTTTGGTACTCCCATATATTTAGTTTATGATAATGAGAAAAAAATTCTAATTAATTGAGTTTACTAAATGGGCCCATGAAAATCAAATTATTATAAAATCACCATCCAAACATTACCCATAGGGAAATGGATTGGCTAAATATAATAATAAAATAATTGATGTTATTAAAAAGTTAGTTGTAGATAAGCCAAGAGAATGACATCATCTATTGAACTATGCCTTGTGGGTAGACTAGATTAGATACAAACAAGCTCTCAAGGCTTTACCACACCTATTAGTATATGGATGTCAACCAATATTTTTAATTCTGCTCAAACCACTAATGTATCAGTTCATATAAGAATATGTGGAACATAATGAAAAACTAGTGTCCTAGTTGCTAGACATAATTGAAATGAAAGATTCAACAATATAATCTTTACATAATTTTAATGAGTATTAGGACCTAGTCAAAATATGGTTTGATAGAAGATCTAAATTTAAAGCATTTAGAATATCTAATCTAGTTATTCTATGGGATAAAGACCATAAAAAAGGATAACATGACAAGTTCACCCCCTATTGATTAGACCTTATCATATATAAGATATCTTGGTAAATAATGCTTTCTAACTAAATGACCTCCAAGGTAAGGAATGAACATATTTAGCTAATGGGTAGATTTTAAACACTACTTCATGGCTATACTATTTTTATATGCCTTAGAATAATAACAAGTACTGCAATAGAGGTAGGAGTAGATTAGGTTTATTGATTTACTAGTTATCTTTCCCATTTTAGATCATTTACTTTCATTTTATTAGTATCATACTTTCTAGATTAGTTTTTCAAATATTTTCAGCATTTTGTTTCCATAGATTAGGCCCCTATTTTCTAGAGTAGATGTATTTTATTTCATGACAATTTATTTAAATTATTTTGGTATACCTAAGATAATATCTAATTCATCATGCTTCTCATGCATGATTAATATCGTATAATAAGTCCATGAGGACCAGTCCACAAGGGAGAGAAAGTGTGGGTGAAGCATAAATGAAACACATAATCTATGTGTTTACAAGTTTTACACCTTTGTGTTTAAGATGTTTAGAATCCAGGTATGTAATCAAAATTAAACTAAGGTTATATCACAATTGAATGTTTTTGGTAAATTATTTTTTTATCATACACACACCATCTCATAGTGGTTCACATTCCCCTTCTTCCATTTCATATTCTAAAAAAAATAGGATCAAGGCATCCTAAAGAGTGATCAATAAATCTAAAGAGAAATCTAAAGATGATCAAAGACTCACATGATGAAATAATATCAATGTATCACACATCATGAAAAATTATGGATGAAGAAAGGGTGGAATTAAAGGTATATATAATAGGAATACAAATATGTGGATAGTAAAAAGTATTTCCTAGATTTCCTTTATTTTAATATACTTGAAAAGAAACTAGAATAAAACCTACAATTTCTTCTAAGTTTTTTGCTAAAATATTCAAAACAAGGGTAAAATATCATCACTTCATCATACATAGATCCAAGGTATGATTAAGATTAGTATGTTTCATGAAGCTTAGGGAGATTATTTTATGTTGTTAGCTTAACTATTATTTTATAGTATAAATCATGTTTGATTTTTGGTCTATGAAACCAAAGATTTTATGTTTTTGAATATTCAAAAGATCCCCCTTATAAGTCAACATTTTTTGTACTTAACACACCCCACCTTAATTTTTTTTGAATAGGGACCCATCATTATTTAAAATACAAGTTTATAATTTTTAAATCCTTTTTCCATTGGTGATTATCTATGTTCTCAGCAAGGTTGAGGTTTCAAAATTATTAATTCCCATATTGATGGCTCTTGTTAAGAACATTACTCTACATTAATGAAATTAGTATTTTCCTTCCATCTAGGTTTGTTTACACTTTGATTGATTATAAGAATCACTTATTAATGCCTTTTGAATTAATTAAATATATGTAGGTTTTCTCTAAATTTATAGGATAATTATAGTCTAAAAATCCTAAATATTATGATCTTCACATGTTTTTTTGCCTTCATATTTTTATAATTTTGAATTTTTTGGTCTCCTCGACTTCTAGTTTTTGTAGATTCAATTCTTTGCATATTTTGGTTATTGTAACTTTTTCATGTTAATAATTTTGACATTTCATATTTTTTGTATTTTACAAGTTCAATGTCTTAGTTATTTTTAGTCTTCATAGATGTTGGCATTGTTCAAATTGGTCATCACATTTTCTTTCCATCATAAATTTTTACCTTCTGATATTTTGATCTTCACATGTTTGTGTAATATTGTAAAGGATTATTTTGATAAAATTTACAACATGAAAAATTCATGGGTATTTGAATTTTGTGCATCAAGGGCAATATGTGAAATGGCTAAATGTAATATAACAAAAGTTATGACATCTAAATAATGATATCAAGCCATTTGGTAAAAATAAATCAACACCAAACTAACAAATAGGTGAAACTTGTCTATGGATGATAATGTGACATATTCCAAACACATGAGAAGTCTATGTGGTATACTCACCAAAGTAAGTTTCCAAATTTAAATTGAAAGAGTACAACAAGCTTGGAGTCATTAGACATTAATGGCACATGAACTAGAGTTAAATTAGATATCATTGAAGATATATAATTTTTTTGAGATACATCTCCCTTATTTATTATTTAAGAGCCTAAGTAAACTTGAATTCTACAAAGATCTAAAGCCATAGTTTCATGTGTTTTCTTATGAATTACTTCCATTCAGATATCAATTAAACTATCACATGAATTATGTAGGTAATCCATGGATATAAATTGGATTCATCATCCAAGGTATTCATAAGAACTATACCACCATAAAAATTCTCCATCAAAGATTCAATTAAGTTTGTCGATACAATTTTTGACTCGGTTGCATTTGATGGTAACTATGTGAGCTACACGGGTCTATGGGATGTAGTGGAGTGCTTTGATGCCCACTTAAGTGAAGAAATATTAATATTTGAATAAAAGTAACTAGAAATAGCATAATACCCCTTAAATGTTTTTAATAGCATTTTACATCTATAAAACCTAATGTAATGCCATCAATCGACCTACTTCATGACTTATTCTTGACAAGCAATTATGTGGTGGCTTTATACACCATAAAAATAAAAGGATGGTTATGGCTTGAATTTTAGGATATGCATTTAAAATATACCTATGTCTCCCCCTTAAAAATGCCTCCTATAATAGGATGAAAATTGTAGACACCTAAAAGTGGCCATGAATGACCTTCAACCAAGATTTTGACCATTTTCCATTAAAATTCATAATTCGGCATTATACACCAAATTAGGGATTCAAACAAGATATTATCAAAGAGATAATGAAAACCGAAAGATAATGACACTAATATGAAGGGATATAAAATTCAAATCATAATTTAGAGCTCATGTTTACTATCATTTTTACCTTCTCATAGCTCTGATCCAAGATTAGTATGCTTGAACTTAATTGTTGGATTGCTTGGAGATGCTTGACAATGGTTTACTTATGATATTAATTCATGCATTCATTCACTTCTTAATTAGCCCAAAAAATTGAGGTTGTGTTCGTTTTATAGATTCATGGATGGAGATCTTATGGTCCAAATTTGAATTTTGGGCCATCAATATCTAGGCAGAGGATTTTCCATGGAATTTTTAATTCCATGGAATCCTCTAAAATAGAGAATTATAGAGGATGAGGGATAGAATGGAGAGGTTTATATAATTCTCTAATTATAGATATCTCTTCATAGGGTTTTATGGGTTTAGGAAAGGCTAGTGTAGGGTGGTGAGTGGGTAGCTAGGATTTTCTTGAATTTTTAATTAGCAAGAGGGATTAGGGGTAGGTTTAGTGGGTAATAAGTTTTGTTTAGGGATTAATGGTAGGATTAATTAGTTTTGGGATGGGATAAAGTTTATATAATATTTAGGAATTAGATGGGGGTTATTAAGCTAATAGTTAATTTCTTTAGGAAGAGTGGGATTTAGGATAAATTAACAAGAATTAGAATAACTAGTGAGGTGAGTATAATTCAGTGCATATATTTTGACCCTCTTTGAAAGGGTATTGAGAGTAGAAAAAGTGGAAGGAGTAATTGTATTGAAAATAAAAACCACATTATGGGTTATTATTAATAGATGATATTAGGGGATATGATGCCCCCTCAAGGGGACCTATAAGGAGGAATGAGCTGGATGGCTACTCAAAAAGGAGACATGATGGGTGGGATAAGATAGCTAGACAAGGGGATGGGATGTGATATGTGGGATATAAGAGGAATAAAATGAGGTTGATATAAAGTGATGAGCTACAAATTGATAATAATTCCCCTAATAAGGACACATGCACAACGAATAGAAATGATGGACATCATAATTGTAGAGACATCCCAAGCAAGGACACATACATGGGAATTGACTATAACAAGATGATGATAGGTTAGAAGGCCACAAGATTTAGATGTATCCTAAGAAAGGATGTATGTAATGGAGATCTATTATCTTGGATAAATGGATTATTTAATAATATTAACGTTAGGTGTAGCTCAAATGATCAAGTGGCTAGGATAGTGTTGTTGATGATAGAGAAAATTTGATATGATCAAGTGACCAAAAGGATTAGGATGATGCCCCAAGAAAAGGAACATGCAAGGGGAAAAGAGAGGAGATAGGATTATATATGGGAGCTCAAGCCAATATGGGGTTAGTTGGGATAGGAATGAGGATTGGAGAGGATAGGAATCTAGGTTAGATTAGGTAGATGGGAAGACTAGCTGAGAGGGGGTGAGGGGGGAGGGGTTTTGATATAGGCCAATGGTGAGTGTGGGTGGGTAATTTTCATTATTCATTTGAATAAATCCAAAGCTCTAGCTGAGTACCATGGACCCCATTCCTTGATCTTCACATCATGGTGAGTGGTTTTGGGTGTATCAGAGGGAGCCTGAGGTAGGACCACTAATAAGTATCTCTCTTATTTTTCATGTTTTGATCACTTTGGTATGTTTGGTTAGTGTTTTTATGATAGAAATTAAATGGGCCACCATAAACTTACAATTATGTGACTAGAAATTGTGCCCATAGTTACTATATTGTGGACATAAATTATGGGATTAGGAAGGAAAGTAGTGGGATTACAATCCCACTACTACGGAATCATGGGATTGTAATATCATGACTAAGAAGTAGTGGTATTGCAATACACTATTTGGGTTACATAGGAAGATGAGTAGGATTGTGAGGAGGGATAGGTGGTCAAAAGTGCTTATGGACTAGCTAGGGAGTAGGTGTCTATGATTAAAGAATTATGCTAAGTGGGTTGGGTAATGGCAAGATGAGGTAAATAGGGAAAATGGGGAGGTGAGTGGGTTGATTATGTGTTCATGATGTAGGAGTGCTTAAGGATATTTGTATCTTGATTAAGGGACCTAAAAGTGTTACATGAGATTGTTGAGTTGTGGAGCAAAAAGCTTCACTAAATGTACAAATGTGGAGGTTGCTGGGTTACATAGTAATTGACATCAGTCAAAGCCAACTGACATTAGTTATCTTCAGCTGTACAGTAATCGGCATTGGTTATGGTCAGCCGATATCAGTCAGATAGGAATCGACATCGATCACCTATGCGTTTCCAAAATTAGATAGTGTTTCTAATTTTACGAGAATAACTAGTTTGCATGTAAAGACTAATTTTAGTCTTGAGTCCACTTTTCTAATTATTGTTTGCTTTGGGTTTTATTTAAGAGACCCATGGGGCTATATTTTCATTTATGCAAAAGAGTAAGATCAGTTGATCTATGGGGTAGCAAGATCAAGGAGATCTATAAGTGTGCCAAGGTGTGTGCAAGATCAGTTGATTTGCGAGGTAGCAAGATCAAGAAGATCTGTAACACAATAGGTGAGCAAGATCAATTAGTTCTATAGGGTGTGCAAGATCAAGAAGATTTGTTGGAGGTGCAACTCAATAGTTGAGTTGGTTGTAATTGATTGAGAGAGAGAAATCTTGAAGGAGAATTATTGTACATCTACGAGGTGTGCGGAGAGAGAGGTTTCTCCATTGTATTTCCTTCTATAAGAGTCTAATATAGATTGTATTATTTCTCATATCTCCTATTCTTTGTTGTTTCTAATTTATAGTTACTTATTACTTCTGGTTTAATTCTGTGTTTAGTTGTTTATACAAAAGTAATCAATTGTGATCTAAGATCCTGACAAGTGGTATCAAATCTACTGTGTATACACTAAAAACTAAAAATTGGTATCAGAGCCCAGGTTTTAGAGTAGGTTAGTGTTTGTTGATTACAAGTTCACTCTCAAGGGTTTCTGATTGAGTCAGAGTAAAGCAATGGCATAAGAAAGTAAACTAAGAATGGAGAAATTCAATGGCAAGAATTATCAATTATGGAGGATGCAGATTGAAGATTATTTGTATCAGAAAGATCTATACTTACTATTGGGTGGTGTTACAAGCAAGCCCATAGATATGGAAGATGAAGAATGGAATGTTCTTGATAGAAAGGCTCTTGGAGCTATAACGCTGATCCTGGCAGCTTTTGTGTTTTCAAACTTATCACAGGAAAAGACAACGACAGAGCTAATGGATACTTTGGCAAATTTATATGAAAAACCCTCAGCTTTGAATAATGTATATCTTATGAAGTAATTATTTAATTTACAAATGCAGGAAGGTGGATCTGTATCTAGTCATCTTAATGGTTTCCATGGAATTGTAAATTAGTTAAATTTAGTCAAAATAGTTTTTGATGATGAAATTAAGGCTATCATATTTTTATGCTCTTTACCTGAAAGTTGGGATAGCTTGGTAATGGCAATTAGTAATACTACATCTGCTTCAAATATCTTGAAAGTTGATGATGTTGTTAGTGTAATCTTGAATGAATAAATTCATAGGAAGAGCACAGGGGAAACATCAAGTAATGCTTTATGTTTTGAAAGTAGGGGAAGGCAAAGAGAGAAGAGTAAGCAAGGGAAATCAAGGTCAAAGATGGGAAGAAGATCCAAATCTAGAAATGGAAGAATAACCTATTGGAATTATGGAAAGAAAGGGCATGCAAAGAAAGATTGTTGGTTGAAGGATAACAAAGAAAATCAGCAAGAAGGTAATACAGAAGCAAATGTTGCAGGTATTATGCACAAGATGCTCTTATATTTTCTTTGGATAGTCAAGTAGAATCATGGGTTTTAGATTCTGGTGCCCCTTTCCATGTAACCCTAAATAAATAGTTTTTCAATGATTATATCCATGGAGACTTTGGAAAAGTTTATTTAGGGGATGATGAGCCTTGTCAAATTGTTGGCAAAGGAAAAGTGCAGCTGAAATTGTAGAATGGAAACACATGGGTGATGAAGGATGTCATGCATGTACCCATCCTAAAGAGGAATCTAATTTCTATAGGAAAGTTGGGTGAGGAGGGTTACATAGTAACTCTCAGCTAAATCTTGGAAAGTTTCCAAGAATGCACTTGTATTAGTTAGAGGTAAGAGAGTAGGTACACTTTATCTATCTACTTGTATTACTGATTACTCTCTTTCTATTTTATCTACTTTAGATGTAGATGCAAAGTTGTGGCACTGTAGGCTTGGTCACATGAGTGAGAAGGGAATGGATGTTCTTAAGTCAAAAGGTAAGCTTTCAGATTTGAAAAGCATAGAGCTAGATTTCTGTGAGCATTGTATTTTGGGAAATAGAAGAAAGTGAGGTTTCTCAAAATTGGGTCAACAAAGAAGAAGCACAAGTTGGAGCTTGTTCACATAGATGTGTGGGGACCGGCTCAGGTAGCTTTTATTTGAGGATCATAGTATTATGTTTCTTTCATTGATGATGCTACAAAAAAGGTATGGGTTTATTGCATAAGGAGAAAATTTGATGTTTTGACACATTTAAGAAATGGAAATCTTTGGTTGAGAATGAAATAGGTTTGTGATTGAAGTGCCTTAGATCTGACAATGGTGGTGAGTACTGCAGCAATAAATTCAACAGTTACTATTCTATGAGTGGAATACGTAGGGAAAGGATGGTTCCAAAAACACCTCAGCAAAATGGAGTTTTTGAAAGGATGAATAGAACAATAATGGAGCGTGCACGGAGTATGAGGTTGCATGTTGGTTTACCCTTATAGTTTTGGGGAGAAGCTGTATATACTACATTTTACCTAATATGTTAATAAAGCCAGTAACAAAGGAGAAGTTGAATCTTCATTCAACTTTTGTTAGTCTTCAAGATTGAACTTGAAGATGGAGATACAAGCCAAAAACAAATTAGAGGATGTTGCTATACAGGTATAGGTGCAACTATTTATCTCCAAGTGGGAGATTTTTGAGTTGTGGAGCTAAAAGCTTCACTCAATGTGTAAATGTGGAGGTTGTTGGGTTACACAGTAACTGACATCGGTCAAAGCCAGCTGACATCAATTATCTTCAACTATACAGTAACTAGCATTGGTTATGGTCGACTGGCATCAGTCAGATAGGAACTGACATCGGTCACCTATGTGTTTCTAGAATTAGACAGCATTTCTAATTTTAGGAGAACAACTAGTTTGCATGTAAAGGATAATTTTAGTCTTGAGTCTGCTTTTCTCATTATTGTTTGCTTTGGGTTCTATTTAAGAGACCCATGGGGATGTATTGTAATTTGTGTAGAAGAGCAAGATCAATTGATCTGTGGGGTAGCAAGATCAAGGAGATCTGCAAGTGTGCCAAGGTGTGTGCAAGATCAGTTGATCTGTGGGGTAGAAAGATCAAGAAGATATGTAACACAATAGGTGAGCAAGATCAATTAGATCTATAGGGTGTGCAAGATTAAGAAGATTTGTTAGAGGTGCAACTCAATAGTTGAGTTGGTTGTAATTGATTGAGAGAGAGAGAAATCTTGAAGGAGAATTACTGTACATCTATGAGGTGTTCAGAGAGAGAGGTTTCTCCATTGTATTTCCTTCTATAAGAGTCTAATATAGATTGTATTATTTCTCGTATCTTCTATTCTTTGTTGTTTCTGATTTCTAGTTACTTATTACTTCTAGTTTAATTCCGTGTTTAGTTGTTTATACAAAATTAATCAATTGTGATCTAAGATCCTGACAAGTGGTATCAAATCTACTATGTATACACTAACAACTAACAATTGGTATCAGAGCCCAAGTTTTAGATTAGGTTAGTGTTTGTTGATTACAAGTTCACTCTCAAGGGTTTCTGATTGAGTGGGAGTAAAGCAATGGCATAAGTAAACTAAGAATGGAGAAATTCAAATGCCAAGAATTATCAATTATGGAGGATGCAGATTGAAGATTATTTGTATCAGAAAGATCTATACTTTCTATTGGGTGATGTTACAAGCAAGCCCATAGATATGGAAGATGAAGAATGGAATGTTCTTGATAGAAAGGCTCTTGGAGCTATAAGGCTGATCCTGGCAGCTTCTGTGTTTTCAAACTTATCACGGGACAAGATAATGACAGAGCTAATGGATAATTTGGCAAATTTATATGAAAAACCCTCAGCTTTGAATAATGTATATCTTATGAAGTAATTATTTAATTTACAAATGCAGGAAGGTGGATCTGTATCTAGTCATCTTAATGGTTTCCATGGAATTGTAAATCAGTTAAATTTAGTCAAAATAGTTTTTGATGATGAAATTAAGGCTATCATATTTTTATGCTCTATACCTGAAAGCTGGGATAGCTTGGTAATGGCAATTAGTAATACTGCATCTGCTTCAAATATCTTGAAAGTTGATGATGTTATTAGTGTAATCTTGAATGAAGAAATTCATAGGAAGAGCACAGGGGAAACATCAAGTAATGATTTAAGTTTTGAAAGTAGGGGAAGGCAAAGAGAGAAGGGAAAGCAAGGGAAATCAAGGTCAAAGATGGGAAGAAGATCCAAATCTAGAAATGGAAGAATAACCTGTTGGAATTGTGGAAAGAAAGGGCATGCAAAGAAAGATTGTTGGTTGAGGGATAACAAAGAAAATCAGCAAGAAGGTAATACAGACGCAAATGTTGCAGGTATTATGCACAAGATGCTCTTATATTTTATTTGGATAGTCAAGTAGAATCATGGGTTTTAGATTCTGGTGCCTCTTTCCATGTAACCCTAAATAAATAATTTTTCAATGATTATATCCATGGAGACTTTGGAAAAGTTTAATTAGGGGATGATGAGCCTTGTCAAATTATTGGCAAAGGAAAAGTGCAGCTGAAATTGTAGAATGGAAACACATGGGTGATGAAGGATGTCATGCATGTACCCATCCTGAAGAGGAATCTAATTTATGTAGGAAAGTTGGGAGATGAGGGTTGCACAGTAACTCTCACAGCTGAATCTTGGAAAGTTTCCAAGGGTGCACTTGTATTAGTTAGAGGTAAGAGAGTAGGTACACTTTATCTATCTACTTGTACTACTAATTATTCTCTTTCTATTTTATCTACTTCAGATGTAGATGCAAAGTTGTGGCACTGTAGGCTTGGTCACATGAGTGAGAAGGGAATGGATGTTCTTAAGTCAAAAGGTAAGCTTTTAGATTTGAAAAGCATAGATCTAAATTTCTGTGAGCATTGGATTTTTGGGAAATAGAATAAAGTGAGGTTTCTCAAAATTGGGTCAACAAAGAAGAAGCACAAGTTGGAGCTTGTTCACATAGATGTGTGGGGACCGGCTCAGGTAGCTTTTATTTGAGGATCATAGTATTATGTTTCTTTCATTGATGATGCTACAAAAAAGGTATGGGTTTATTGCATAAGGAGAAAATTTGATGTTTTGACACATTTAAGAAATGGAAATCTTTGGTTGAGAATGAAATAGGTTTGTGATTGAAGTGCCTTAGATCTGACAATGGTGGTGAGTACTGCAGCAATAAATTCAACAGTTACTATTCTATGAGTGGAATACGTAGGGAAAGGATGGTTCCAAAAACACCTCAGCAAAATGGAGTTTTTGAAAGGATGAATAGAACAATAATGGAGCGTGCACGGAGTATGAGGTTGCATGTTGGTTTACCCTTATAGTTTTGGGGAGAAGCTGTATATACTACATTTTACCTAATATGTTAATAAAGCCAGTAACAAAGGAGAAGTTGAATCTTCATTCAACTTTTGTTAGTCTTCAAGATTGAACTTGAAGATGGAGATACAAGCCAAAAACAAATTAGAGGATGTTGCTATACAGGTATAGGTGCAACTATTTATCTCCAAGTGGGAGATTTTTGAGTTGTGGAGCTAAAAGCTTCACTGATTGTGTAAATGTGGAGGTTGTTGGGTTACACAGTAACTGACATCGGTCAAAGCCAGCTGACATCAATTATCTTCAACTATACAGTAACTAGCATTGGTTATGGTCGACTGGCATCAGTCAGATAGGAACTGACATCGGTCACCTGTGTGTTTCTAGAATTAGACAGCATTTCTAATTTTAGGAGAACAACTAGTTTGCATGTAAAGGATAATTTTAGTCTTGAGTCTGCTTTTCTAATTATTGTTTGCTTTGGGTTCTATTTAAGAGACCCATGGTGATGTATTATAATTTGTGTAGAAGAGCAAGATAGATTGATCTATGGGGTAGCAAGATCAAGGAGATTTGCAAGTGTGCCAAGGTGTGTGAAAGATCAGTTGATCTGTGGGGTAGAAAGATCAAGAAGATTTGTAACACAGTGGGTGAGCAAGATCAATTAGATCTACAAGGTGTGTAAGATCAAGAAGATCTGCTAGATGTGCAACTCAATAGTTGAGTTGGTTGTAATTGATTGAGAGAGAGAGAACTCTTGAAGGAGAAATATTGTACATCTATGAGGTGTGAGGAGAGAGAGGTTTCTCCATTGTATTTCCTTCAGGAAGAATTTAATATAGATTGTATTGTTTCTCATATCTCCTATTCTTTGTTGTTTCTGATTTCTAGTTACTTATTACTTCTAGTTTAATACTGTGTTTAGTTGTTTATACAAAAGTAATCAATTGTGATCTAAGATCCTGACAAGTGGTGTCAAAGCTACTGTGTATACACTACCAACTAACAGAGATGTGGTAGGTGATAGATGAGGAGTATGGGGTTCTAGAGCTTCTAAGACTTCATGATGTAGTGACCATGCTACCTATTCAGATTGACCTAGCATTGATCATAGCTTTGGTGGAGCAGTGGCACTCAAAGACTAGCTCATTCTATTTTGTGATTAGAGAGATGATTATTACTT